>VXBO01009343.1:178521-195302 GCA_013400135.1 Rhinoptilus africanus
TTTTTTTTTTTGCTTAAGGAGGATTTAAGTCCTTAAACTTATAATGTTTTTACTTACATAATTCAATGCCATAACTGATTTTCCCATAATGGCAGCCTGAAGTAACACTACTCTTTAGAAAGAGATTCTTACTGGATAATATTAGTAGTGGGCATGGGAAAAAAAACCAAACAAAAAAAGAGATCAGCTTTAAATCATAGGGAAACTCTGCTACTTTGTACCTCACTTAGTTACAAACTGCTAACCAGGTACAGGGGTGAGCCGCAGAGCTCAGGATTCTCTGAGTAACAGGAAAGAAATGCACAAAGTGTATGGGAGACATAAAGACATGAAGAGGGAAGTTCATCCTGAAAGCCTGCTTGCTAAAGGAATTGGTGCAGCCTTCTCTTTTTTTTTTTTTTTCTTTTTTGTATAGTCAAGTGAGATATGTACACAATGAGCTGAATTTAAACTTAGATAAATATAATGTTTGGAAATTGGTTCTGTATTTTGGGATAAGAAACTCAAGAAGTACTGAAAATAACAGCTTGCTGAGACAGAGAAAAAAACATTACATTAGAAGAAAATATCAAGGCAGTGGTCGTCATTCAATGTTTTTCTTTATTCCTTCCTTCCTTCCTCATGACTTTGTGTTCTAATATGTTCCATCAGTAAATATCTCTCAAAAATGCATTGATGCTCTATTGCAGTAGATCATTATGAAAGAAGTCAAATCTAGCTAGATGTACAATGCTAACTTAAACATCTGGTTCTTCCATTAGATCTCATTTTAGGAGTAGAAACTATTTATTTTTTTCTCATTCTACAGCTTCTATATATCAGAAACCCACAGTGTGACCTGGTAGCAAAAGCTGGAAGCACATCTTTCTCCCAAATGCCATGTTCTGACAGATCTTAGAGTACTAACCAGATATGGACACTGCCTTGTACTAGATAAATCCTTACAGAGCCTGGTACTGACTTTGAGAGTTGACTGACCTATGAGCAAGTGGGATCCCAGTGCCGGAGTGTATTCATTTGTTGCTGTTCCTAGTCATGCTCCCTTGCCCTCTTTCAAGTTATATGTTCACATTGCCCCTTGCATTCCCTGAGACCACACAGAAAGATCTTTTCCTTAGGCAGAATTCATTCAGGTATGCTATGTTCGTGCAGAAGCAGACAATAGCATGCTTCTCTCACCCCTTTGCCATAGCTCACACCTCCCAGGATACTCTTATAGTCCTCTTATGGACCAGTAAGAGATTTTTGGTCTTTTGTTGGCTGTAGCTTCAGCTTTTGTCACTTGGCTCCATTATGTTATTTGCCGAATTCTTGATAGGAATATGGGTTCTGTGTGTTTTACCACTTTTAAGCACAAATGGAATTTTACTATGTTTGAACCTGATAATTTTACATGAACTCTTGTCATCAGATTCTTTTCCAAGTTGAGACTGTTTTCATCATGTTACAAGCTGCTATCTGAACAATCTCTTCCAAATTTGTATTATTTTACTAGCTGGCATAATTCAAAAGTGAGAAATTTTGGGGTTTTTTCCACAATGAATTATACGCTTTCCCAATACGTCCTCCCTTCCTCTGATTTGCTGGATTTTCCTTCTTATCTAAAACAGTTAACATGTTTCCATCAGCTAGTCACTCCAAAATATTTCTTAGTCATTGTAGTGATTTAACCCCAGCCAGCAGCTAGAACCATGCAGCCTCTCACTCACTCATGCCAGTTTGGGTGAGAAAGAGAATCAGAAGAGTAGAAGTGAGAAAAAAACCTTGTGGGATGAGATAAAGCCAGTTTAATAGGTAGACTAAAAGCCACACATACAAGCAAAACAAACAAAGGAATTCATTGACTTCTTCCCATCAGCAGGCAGGAGTTCAGCCATCTCCAGGAAAACAGGGCTCCATCACACATAACAGTTACTTGGAAAGACAAATGCCATCACTCCAAATATCCCCCTTTCCTTTTTCTTCTCTCAGATTTATGTACTGAGCATGATGTCACACGATATGCAATATAACTGTGAGGAGCAGAAAAGGCCTTGATTGCTTAGCAAAACCTGAAAACATTAGTGCTCTATCAAAAGTATTTCTTATCCCAAATCCAAAACATAGCACTATACCAACTCCTAATAAAAAACTTTATCCCAGATGAAACCACGACACTCATCTAAATATATCTGCTAAATCAAAATGAGTCTAAATCTGTCATCTCTTCAGATTTGACCAGACTATTCACCTAAGTAGTAGACAACCTCAAGGAAGTTCAGGATTAGCTCCAGTTCTGGCAGTTATGTCACTGTAGCCAAGTGTGAGAGATGACTGATGTATAGTGCTGTACTTGTGATTTTTTTGTCTCTGTGGATGTTTTCAAGTATTGTGCTGTTAATGCTGTTTTAGTGCAATGTGCTTCAGCATGTACTGTGCTTCTTTTTCTTATTTTGTTTCAGACTTGATATGGTAAAACATTTGCTTTAATGCCAGCTTTAAGTTTGAACTTTTTGATGGAATACAGATTGTGAAGACTCTGAGTGTGGTAGATTATTTCTGTTATCTTTCAACACTGCCCAAATCCCCCATGTTTTACTTCAACAAAGAATTTGTGACTTTTTGCTTTCTTCGATAGAAACACAGAATCATAGAATTATAGAATAGTTTGGGAATTATAGAATAGAAGGGACCTTTAAAGATCATCTAGTCCAACCTCCCTGCAATGAGCAGGGACATCTTGAACTAGATCAGGTTGCTTAGAGACCCATCCAATGTGACCTTGAATGTTTCCAGGGACGAGGCATCCACCACCTCTCTGGGCAACCTGTTCCAGTGTTTCACCGCCCTCATCATAAAAAATTTCTTCCTTATATCTAGCCTAAATCTACCATCTTTTAGTTTAAAATCATTACCCTTGTCCTATAACAACAGGCCCTTCTGAAAAGTTTGTCCCCATCTTTCTTATAAGCCCCCTTTAAGTGCTGAAAGGATGCAATAAGGTTCTCATAGGCATTCCAGCCCTCAGGTAATTTTTGTGGCCCTCCTCTGGACCTGCTCCAACAGGTTCACATCTTTCCTATGCTGAGGGATCCAGAGCTGGACACAGGTGGGGTCTCACTAGAGCAGAGCAGAGGGGCAGAATCACCTCCCTCAACCTGCAGTCCAAGATACAGTTGTCCCTCTGTGCTGTGAGTGCATGTTGCTGACNTCCAAGATACAGTTGGTCCTCTGTGCTGTGAGTGCATGTTGCTGACTCATGTCCAGCTTTTCATCCACCAGTACCCTCAAGTCTTTCACAGCAGGGTTGCTCTCAATCTCTTCTTTACCCCAGCCTGTGTTGATACAAGGGGTTGCCCTGACCCTGGTGCTGGGCCTTGGGATTGGCCTTGGCCTTGTTGAACCTCATGATGTTCACACAGGCTGACTTCTTGAGCTTGTCTGGGTCTCTCTGGATGGCATCGTGTCCATCAGGTGTGTCAACCACACCACTCAGCTTGGTGTCATCTGCAAATTTGCTGCGGGTACACTTAATCCCGCTGTCTATGTCACTGATGAGGATATTAAACAGTACTGGTCCTAATATGGACTCCTGAGGGACACCACTTGTCACTGATCTCCATCTGGACATTGAGCCATTGATCTCTACCCTCTAATTCCCAACTAATTCCCCAGGCAACCAAACAGCCCAACCACCAAATCCATATCTCTCCAATTTAGAGAGCAGAATGTTGGGGGGATATCATGTCAAAGGCCCTAGAGAAGTCCAGATAGGCTTGGTCGCTCTGTACATAGAATGAGAGTGTTTAAATCCTCTGCATCTTTGGCACTACCCTCAAAGCTGGCAGACCTTAGGTGAGGATGTACAGTCACAGAGCAGGTATGGCTAAGCTGTGATCACACTTCTTTTGCTCAGATCTTCTACAAATTTGTAGTCTGTAGAATGGAGATTATGTCTGCTTGGGAAGCAAATGACTTTTGCTCTCCTGCAAGCCAAAATCAAAATCTCACAGCAGCCTTTCTTTTAGTTCTGTATTGCCAACATTAAACATAGTTTGCCTCTAATTGGTTATTACTTTGTATTGCAAGAAATACTGGATATAGCTTTTTGCCTCAGATCTGTAAAATGCTCATTTTCTGCATAGATATAAATGACAGCAGAATGGATACCATTCAAATACAATATTTTTTTTAGCATTACATTATTTCCTAAGCATTGTTAAGACTTAAGCCATTTTCAGTTGGCCGCATTACAAATGTTCCACAGCCTCCTCTCCCACAGTGTGTAAATAGCTAGTTTTGAGCCCTTTATTTTTTATCCACCCCAAAGACTCTTTTAGAGCTGTAGAATTGCTGCTTCCACTATCAGTTCTCAGCAGTATTGCTAAGATAAAATGGGGTTGGGTTGCAGCCCTCCATGTGTAAGAAAAATTGTTCTCTTGCCTGGATACTTTACATTGGCTGCACTTTCATGTACTACATGTACTCTAATCAAAGACAAACAGTCATTCCTTGCTTCACATAGACAGAGGATACAGCCAACATCATATTCTGTTCTCTACATTGTTATACTTTTGGTTTATTGAGAAACAAGAACAAGACCAAATATGAAAAGGTTGAAACCGAGTTCATTATCAGACACAATAAGGTGACCCTTATGTGAAAGTTTGACACGCAGACTTTGAAGAAGTCTTTGGGCCAAGTTGGAGACCTCTTCCAAAAAGCAGCTGTCTTTTGACTGCAAGTAATTGATTTTAAGAAGATAATGACACATTAATGACTTTGAAAATGTTTTGCTTTTGCACCTTTAGATCAAGTGAGATCCAGGTTACTGTCTAAAAATGTACCTGCTGATGCTAGTCTTCTTTTTCTTTACTGTCTTTAGCATACTGCCTGTAGTCTAGAGACCATAGCTTGATTGCCAAAGGGCTAGCTTTTTTTCACTTGTGAGCTAATTTTCCAGATAATCTGGACCCATGGGAAGACAGCCATAACATTCTTGTAAATGCTACTACCAATAAGGGGGACAATCCTATATAGTAGAAAGCCCTTCCCTCTGTGCTCCAGAAATGTTCGGTTGACAATTCAGAGCACAAATACCCAAATACCGAGAATGACTCTCATAATCTGATAGTGGAGCAGGGCAATCTATCTGCAGGCATGTTGCAATACAGCTGCCATGAGCAGGGCAGTTAGATTACATCTAAACTCAAAGGCAAAGGACAATTTTCAAACTCTCAACTGCAGACACAACTCTCTTTTGGCATGCATATATAGGAACCTGCTTCCTTTAAGCCTTGGGTCGTCTAAAGAAAGACCTACAGTTTGTGGTGTTCTTCAAGATGTCCTTGATTGTGGGATATAATCTGACCAAAGTGTAGGACAAATACCTTGAAACTTGGGCTCATTGTGCCAAACCCCGGCATCTAGCATATTTACCTATGAAAATAAACAAAAAATAACATTTCAAAATTATATTCAGAAATTATACTCTTCCCTAATGTACTGAGGAGGGAATGAAAACCAAGGTATCTCACTGGAGCCACACAAAGCATATCAATAACATGAGCTGGTCTTTGTCTAAAAAATACAATGCTTTTTCTCTATAGAAATCACAGTTAAGCACTCGCTATAATAGATGATTGAAACTCAAGTTATTGGTTATGAGAGATTATTTCACTGAATATTATTCAAGGTGAAATTTTCTAGAGAGAAGTTTTTCTAAAAAGAAACTGTGAGAATGCCTCCTTTTTGTTATTCTTCTGTTATTTTATCCTTTATAATATATTTAACCCATCTTTTACTGCTGAAAAAGAGCAAAAATGCCTTCAGGAGTTTAACATAAATTGCCAGATGAATGCCCAGCTGAGTTGCAAACTTTATGAGTCTTTGAAATTTCCAGTTGGTTTTCCAGTATGGAGATTTCTTTAAGTCTCCCTCATGATTTCTTTCAGATAGTATGATAAAATTTGGTGTGCAATAGGGTTTTTTTGTATAGTTGGGTTGACTTGAGCAATCATCCAGAAATAAAAACCTTCTACAGAAATAATCAAAATATTCAGTTGATCGTGTTCAGAAAGAGCCTCATTCTTCTATGCAGTTATGCAATTATGGAGTATCTTGAAAGACTGTCACTTAAAAGGGTTGTAAGTTTCCTGGTTTATTAGAAACAGCTGGCAGATACATCAGAGGCGTCAATGGGATTATTGCTTTGAAGCAGATGTTAAACAGAATGGGGTAATAACAGCTGTTGCAATTAGAGGCATTGTGGGCACATTTCTGTACATCTCTGGCTCAACATGACAATGATCCAACCAAAGACCACTTAGTAATGCATTATTTTCCCCAAATATTCAGAAAATTTAGTTTCACATCACCAGTGCTAAGAATGTTTCTTTTTCTTATAGCTTATGTCATTTCTGAAGTAGCTTAGACAACAGAAAAAGTTGAATGAGATCTCAAGTGCCAGATGATATTTTTTCACTTTCAATTCTGATGAAAATTCACCCATAAAAGATGGTTTCTAAGTGTTTATATCACCTAATGTTGACTGTTATTGAGTGAGGACAGAAAAGGTTTGTTTAGGTAGAGCAATAGATTCCTTCAGGGCCTTGGAAGAGCAAGGGAGATGGGAGGTAAAGTCACGTAATGCCCAGCTGCATGGGTCTCCTAGGAAAATTTTTTCTTCATAGTTTGTACTTAAATCACAAAGTGGACATGCCTCTACATGACACCTTTGAACTAATTCGTAGAATACCTTCCTGCTGCAGCATGACAAATATTTTCCCATTGTTCAGCAACATTGTAAATTCACAGTCTTCTTACTGAGTCACAGTCAGAGAATGAAGGTAGATGACAAGTTTTGTTCTCCAGAAGCTCTGCAATCTCTTCTAAAGAGGAGATGCTGAAAACCAGCTAAATTCTTATTGGCCAACATAGATTCGGAAAATAACATCATGGTTTTAGCCACTAGTCAAACATGTTATGGAAGTCCCCCAGATTGACAAACAGGCCTGGAAGTGGACATAAAAGAGATAAAAATTAAGAAAATCTGATTCATAATTTCACAGCTGGGTGCTCTTTTCCCCTAAGAACTTCAGAGGTCTTCACTAACTCTGGCTGAGATTTCTATCTGCATGTGCCCCAAATTTTCCTCAGTTGAGTGTATTTCAGACAGCTGCAGTTTGCAGATATTTCAGTTAATCACATCAATGGCTATATCAGCCTATGTAAGGTAAAAAAAAGAGTTTAGGCGCTGAGGGAGGAGTTAGGACAACTTGACTACCCCCAGAGGCACTCTCCTTGAACTGAACACCTTAATACAGAATGGTTATATGAGAGAAGCAAGAGTATGTAAGAGATCTTTGACTGCCAAGACAAGTTAAACATCTCTCACTCAGTGTGAATCCCAGAACCCATCATTCCAAGTCAAGCTTCATGACTGACAGAATTTCTTTTCTATTTTTTTTGTTTGTTTGGCCTCTGAATCAAGTCACTGGGAGGAAGTGAGGTATGGGACAGAGGGAAAAGAAAGAAGATAGAGGTTAGAACACCCATTACTCTTTTTAATTTAAGGGGGTTTTCTCATAGACAGACTAGTGATGCTTGATAGAAAAAAGACTGAAACACTCAACACCTTTCTTGCCTCCATCTGTAGAAACAAAGTTTGCTTTCAAATCTCTCAGACATCAGCATGTTGTGGGAAGAAGGGCAACCAGAAGCTGGGGAGCAACAGCTTAGGGAACATTTAAAGAAGCTAGATATAATCAAATCCACAGGGGCAAAAGGAGTTAGTAGAGAGTGCTTTAAGTGTTGCTGAGACAACAGCATAACTATCATCTGCGGAAAAACCATAGCGTGACTGGGGAAGGTCTTTGGTAGCCTGGAAACAGGCTAAATTTTCACCCATCTTTAAGAAAGAAAAGAACAAGGACATGAGGAATTGTAGGTTGGTCAGCCTCCTCTCAGTCCCTAGAAAGTCCTTTCTCTCAGAATTCATTTTCAGGCACATAAAGAAAAGAAGATTATTGGGAATGGACACTGCATCTTTACAAAGGGCGAATCATGGCTGACCAAACTGGTGTGATCAGTGGACATTCTACATATCTTCTTCACATGCTTCAAAGATCTGCAAAAAAGTAGGCTTTGGTGAAAAAGTGGAAGGTAATGTCACTGTTGTGCAGCTGCACACCTCTTCCCACAAATTCCAGAAACACTCCCTACTCTTTAGCTGAGGTCTGCATTCACATCAAGTGCTCTCTGCACTTGTGTCTGAGGGCCAATATAACTCCGGCAGCTGTAGTTTGGAGGTATTAGAATTAGCCACACAAATGACTATATGAGTCTATGTGATGCCAAACAAGGTATAAAGGGTGAAGAGGGAATTAGCGTGCAATTCTGCAAGTCTGAAGGCATTCTGCCTGTGTTGGACAGAGGCACAGACAATATCTCTGTGGGGGAAATAATGGTATATACAGAGCATAAGACATCGGCAGTTGGCCGAAATTTCTGTTTCCTTGATCTTGATACTGAATCTCACTGATGCATGGTTCTTCAAAAGTGTTGTCAGTTCCTCAGCCTTGTCAGATAATGACAAAATCCACTTCTTGTTTGAAAAGTTAAAACTGATTTTAAAAAATTATATGTTCTGTGTATTCTTAATCTTCCAGAAGTGTGATATTGGATTCCCACCCTTCTGGTGAGGTTTGCACAGAGGTCAGCCTAAAAGACTGTGCAGATTTCTTGGGGATTGTAAGGAGTGGAGAAGTGTAAAAGAAGCCATTTTAACTAGAAAACCATCACTATTAATGATCTATTTATAATGAAAGAAGTGAACTCACTGAAATACTAAATCATAAACGTGTTTCTGATCTATTGAGCAGGAATGGCTGTCATTTTTATTTATTTATTGTCACTGTTGGAAGGAGAGATAATGAAATGAAGATAATGAGATGAAAAGAGATAATGGGACAAAAAATCAACTTTGATTTTCTTCGTTCTCAAGCAATCTTGTATTCAACACTAGTACTTGATATTTATTGAAGATGGGCATTCTCTACAGCCACATATTTATTGGGGTTTTTTCGTTACCTGGACATGAGAGAGAAAGAAAAAGTATCTTATTGTTTAGTCTATAATTCATGCTGTGATCATGGTTGTAAGCCTTGGTGAAAATTAGGGTGCTTTTTAAAAAAAAAAAACAAAACAAAACAAAACAGGATACAACGAAATATCTACTTAGTGAAATATTTAAATAACATTTTTTTACTCCATGAGTAAAATCCCTGACCTTGCTGTCATTGCATCTATGTATTACCTCATGGGCTCTGGATAAAGTATTTCATACTTTCTTGTCTGCCCAGGGATTTTTCACCTCCCCCCCAACTCATCAGTCAAGCACCAGCTGTCAGAGGTCATCATTTGGTTACCGTGTGAGGACTGTCAAGTGTTGGTGCCTGACAGTGCTCTGGGACTGACAGCCACAGACACTAGGCTGCAGGGAAGAGGCATCTGGGACATATCTTGTCCCTTATGCTCTGCTGTTGTCCAAAAGGTGGCTGTTTCCATGAACCTCGAGAAAAAAATAACACCCCCAAACAGGTGTGTGACTTTTAAGAACTTGTCATCAGACAAGAACTTCTCCCAAGTGAAAGCTAATGACCCCACATCCTTCTGATAACCTTTCAGCGTTACCAGACAGTGTGACAATCCTGAAATATATTCCGATGTCTACCATACCCCTTCATTTGATTCAGGCCTGTTTAAACTGGCACATACTGGATGGCATTACCCAAGGACTACATCTTCTGTTATCTACTGGGCCTGTCAGCAGTTATTAATGATGTTATGCAAACTTCCTAAATACATATAAATTGCTGCCATTCAACAAATTCTTTACTGTTATTGCCAACATTAAATTGTTTCCATAGTTCACATAATTCATGACTTGCAGACCACACAACAACTAGTGAAAAAGTATATCTGGGTCATGTCTGACACAGACAGAGAATGTCAATATTTTTAGGTAAAGGAGTCCCCAGTTCAACTGCCATCTGACTCTGAAAGGCAGCCTGTTCATCCATCATGAGTAACTTCTGCTCAAGCTCTGCCTTGAAACGCTCTGTGCTGACAATGAACTGCACAGCAGGAGAGATACCATCTAAAGGAAAAATAAGCCTATGAATCCACAATATACACATATCCACAGCATAAATAAGAAACAGTATTTCACCAAAAGCTACTTCTGTTCTTGCTTTTCTTGATGATACATGTGAAGATACAGAATTTCCCATCTTCATTTCAGGTGAACTGTATGGCCATGAGTTATTTATGACCTAAGAGAAAGAAGTCCTGTCTTTATCACCAGAACGGTTAAATCCAATTCAAGTTTCACATACTACCTTTTCAGCACCCCACAGTTCCTGGAGAAACAACCTTCATATACGAGAGGGTACACTTTATTTTAAGACTTTTCCTCCCTCGTACACAGGAATGCCAATTACTAACAATTGTAGTATGGTCTTTTGCTATGCTAGAAAATCTTTCCAGTAGTAAATCTGTCCAGAGAATGGATATGCTTTGTTTTTCTACCTACCGTCCTTATTGCAAGTCTGTTTTTAAGAATACATTTACTCTTACAGATATCTTTGCTTTCATTGTAACCTTTGTTATTAAACCCTGGAAACAAGGTCCTCCCTGCATTGCCGTGCCAGCACATGACCTTGTTATTTAGAATATACAGAAAAATTGCTGATACTAGGAGCACATTTTCAGGATAACAAATGTAAATAAATTGGAAAATGACAGAAATTGTGTTCCTTGTCAAGATAACACTGATAACAGAAATGGGAAATAACATGCAGCCAACTTCACTGATGTCACAAGATTTTCTAGCTTTTTTTTTTTTTTACATTCTTCAGGGTTATTATCAAGTGATGCTGTAGTTACAAAAACAAATTTATCAGCTCAGCTGCAGTTCTATCAAACATCGCAGCTATCCATATGTGTTGATCAGTACTTACTCAGAAAATAATTGTGTTCCAAAGATACATATTCATGTATTCAAAAAACAACCTTACAGAAGTCTCTCTAGAAAAAGTGATCATTTCCAACCTTTTTAATTCAACCTCTGGCTTTAATGTCACTACAACATAGAGATTTAGAGGCCTGCTTGAAAGGGCAAACCTTTCGTATCCTTTTTCTAACTTCTACTTCTGAGCCTTATGGTGGGCCACCAACCCAGCTTCTACTTCCTGCTCCCAGCTAATGTTGTGGTCTTGTGCAGAACCCAAAACAAATTTCCATAATGGCAGGAGAAGGAGAAGGTCAGTGTAAACCTTAGACATTGGAAACAACTCTTTGGCGTAAAGCCCTGTAGTTATATAATGAGAAAGATGTATATTTAAAAGTAAATCACTCTCTTGCAAGATTCATCCAAGGATTACGTAGGTAGTCAGTAGGGCTATTCATAACACAGAAATTCAAGAGCATTCATAATTGTTCAGGATATGGGTTATTATACTAAATTGACTGTGAGGAAATGTAACTTTGGGTCCAATTATATTTATTTAGGTGTCCATCTTAAAATATTGTTATAGCTTTACAGGATAATATTTCCTTAAAATGTAATTTTAACATTTGTAACACTTGGGTTTTAAAGAGAGAGACTCCTTGTAATGCATTTTATCTTAAATTATTGATGTGCACCGTCAACCTTAGTTCCATCATCTACTGTGGTATCTCTGCTGCATAATTATGCAAGTTAATGAAACTCATGAGCAGGTATACTGGACATTTAAATTAATTTATATGTGGTTTATATGCAGAGGAACACATTGTATGGAGAAATGAAAATTAATAACTATTCATATAGAAGTTCACATATCTTGTTTATTAGAAGTACATTAAAGCAGCAGAATAAGATTAACATAAAAATCATGATACTTTTTACAATATTTAAGACACTGGCTAGAGAATTCGAAAGAACTGATATTTTTGTCTCCTATTCTATGCTTTACAATAGATATTTTAGCTTGAAAGACAGTGTCAGTAGCCTATCGGGATGANGTGCAAATCCATTATCTTTATTAGGGTTTCACGTGTACTTTCTTGAGAAAAAATTCTCCTTGTTCCCTTTCTGTTTCATTCCCTTTAGCCCTCCTTAATAGGAAAAAGAACATTGTCACCAATTTGACCAATTCCAGTCACTTCCAAAAAAGCATGTATTTTTTTTGAACCAACATCTTTCAACCTGATTGGAACTATAGCTGTTGTAATTTATACATTTCTCCAGAAAGAATTCCTACAGAATGTCAATTGACCTTCACCTGCTCTGCAGTGTTGGTAGTGCGATACAATAACGCATCGAGCCAAAAGACTTTGCAGCGTACCTAAAGGGCATTCGCGTTATGGGCACCAAATAGCTACAGCGTGTAATTCACTGCAGGGGATGAGGAAGCCAATGCAAACAGCTCTAAGTGGGGCTGGCAGTAGGAGAACTATACTTGTTGCAGGCTTTCTCTTGGAAAAATGCCAAACATGAGACAGAAATATCTAATTGCTAAAGGTTAGAAGCTGCAGCCAGTACCACAATAGCAGAAAATCTCTGTTGAACAGGTAGCTATTAACACCTGACAACCTTTTAAAGTTAGCTGCTGGGTTCTTGGGGTTTTTTCCAAGAACAGAAATTAAAAATGATTTCTAAGTACATTCTACAGATCTTTGCTTTCAAATCAATGCCATAGTAACTGAGATCGATGAAGATTCCTCAACAAGATGCTGAACTTAAAACTGGCCACCACTTGCACTGCTAATTAGTACCAAGTGTTTCTCTGTAGAAATACTGGTTAAAGGATTACTTTAAACTATTGTACTACTATATGATTTATATTTGGAGCATAGCTTTATCTTTTTGTAGTCTGAACTCTGAACAAATGCAGTGCAACATCTCTGGAACACATATGAGATTAGTGAAACATTCCTTTCTATTAGAGACTGTAGAAATTTTTTGAGGAGGGAGGTAAAGCTTTTGTTGCAGACTGAAATACTGCAAGCCTCTTCAGTAAAATTTCCTAAGTTAATACCTACAAAGGCGCTCTGCTTAAAGAGTAGCCAAATCCAAAATCTTCCATCAGAACAGCTAACACAGAAGCTGAATCTATCCCAGCTCCAGATTATACTTTGGATAAACAAATCTCGTGAGAAACTCCAACAAGAAACTCGGGATGTGATTTACATACAACATTTCAGGTCTTTTGCTCTGCACATGTGCAAGGTAATTAATGGAGACAACTTCACTCAATGAATAAATAATGCTTCACATTTCATTTTCCTTGTGATCTGCAATTGAAGATTTTACTTTAAATGTATGACTTTTTTCCTAGCTTCTCCTGGGCCATAAAATCAGCTTTCACTCTTTTTCACAGCACACCACTATCTGATCAAGCTGATATCACACCAGATAAGTTACAGCATCATCAGAGGCATGAACTTTTCCCATTTGCTCTTGTAAGGATGCAAACCTAAAAACCTACTTGTGACATTTTAAACATTGACACTTCCAGACTTGCAGCCAAAGCAATAAGCAGAATATATTCTATTAAAACCAGTGCTGTGAAATCTGGTCCTAGATGTAGAATGTGACCAAAACCCAATAGTTTGGTAGGTTTAAAATTGTTTTAGACAGGATGAGAATAAGTCCCCTAAAGATTCAGCTTTAAATCCTCAGTGGTATTTAGGTTTCTCACTCTTACAGAAGTGTCATTTCCCCTAAGAGTTTAGAGTCCAGATACTTTAGAGGAATTTGGGCCTCGATGAAAGCTGGAAATTTGCATTTAAAATCAGTTAAAATTTGGGGGCAGCTGCGCATACACTGAAGAACATCCAAATAGAGAGAAGGCTGGACTGAAGGGTATTTGTAGTTTGGGTTATTTTTACGTATTAGACTACTGCCTCTAAAATCTGTTCTGCTGACATTGCAGCCAGCCTGATACAAGCCAGTGCTGAAATGAAAATGGTACAGTTGCTCCGACGATGCCCAGAGCATATTAACTGAGTTCAGTATCTTACAATTGTGGCTCCACCTTTTCTGGATCAAGTTGACTCACACAGTGAACGAGATCAAGTTTACCTGCAATTCACAACACAGTGGGCGCACTGCATTTTCTGCATAAGCATAACATGTATTACTGCAGCTTTGTTAACCACAGTGACATCTTATTTTGCAGATTGGTGGCATGATTTTGTCCTAAACATTATGCTATTGCACCTGGTCTTATACTTTTATTTTGCATACTCAAAATGAGAGGCTTTTCAGAGAAAGAACTAATTTACTTTCTGTTTGTACTCTGTGCTGTGTAATGGCCCTCCTGTATTAGCTGTAAGACACTACAGAAATAAAAAAACCCAACTATTCAACAGAGAGTATCAAAACTCAATATATTTACCTCCAACATAGGGTATGAATGGAATGACAGCAAAAAAGACATTTCTGAGAAGACTGACAAAATGTTTCTCCAATCCTCCTCATAAATGAGCCATGAGAAGGAGGGATTTGAAATTGAGAAACCAAGTCAGTTTGAAAGAAAATGTCTCTTTTAGAGTTCCACGGGAAATAATATTGTATAATGTAATGGTCCAAAAAGACACCTAGAGTAGTTTTATTCTAAATGCACAGTAATTAAATAAAAGACCACAAGGTCTCATCCTTTTTAAAAAGACACTGCAATAGTAGAGGATATGCTCCCGCTGAGGCAGCAGTAATCATCTACTGAAACTGTTTTATAAATTTTTACTTTTAAATGGGGCCCACTCACCCTTCATACAAAAGATAAATGTTTAAGGAATCACCAGAATAAACGTAAACCCCACTGATTTCCATGAGACTGATATTTTTGTAAGGTGTTTGTAGGTGAAATGAACAATGACATAAAATTATACGAAAAGCAGAGAAGGAAATGTGGAAAGAGTCAGTGTATCAAAACATCTTCCTCATCAGTATAAATACTGGAATGAGGGTCTGGAGTGTAGAAGGAGAACCCTGGGAAGAGGTTTTCATGGATCTTTAGGATATATGTTTCACTATAAAATTAAAAATAGGTAGAAAATAGAGAAATCACAAAGAAAATGTTAGTAGAAACACGTCAATAATGTATACATCTGTAAAGTATACTTTTTTTAAACCAGGAAGCAGAAAAAAATAAAACTCAGCTCAGCCCCGCAGACGACTCCTAGCACATTCCACCACTTGCTCATTCATATGTAACTCACACAGCTGACCCAGCTCACTTGTCCCAGCCCAGTTGCTTTGACACTTCTTTGCCTCAGGAAGGACACTGCTTCTCTATGCTTGATGTCAAAGAGAAGCAAGTCGTTACTTATTATTTTCCTTTTTCTTTATTTCCTGTCCTAATTTTCCACAAGTATACCATCAAAAAGACAAACAGTGAAGGGGAAGGAAATAGCTCATCTTTTTACTGTTTAAAATGCTGTTTCTTCTGTGTCACTTTAATTCTAAAACATGAGGTGTAAGGGTGCAGAGAACACTGGTGTTTATCTTGAATCTCTGCCTTTGTTTTGGATAAAAACTGCATCACCCAGGCCAAAGACAATAGTAAACATTTACCGCTGAGGTCACTGATCTGCAATTTGTTGCAGTGACAGATCCAATATTGTGTTTGGGGAACAGACTGGATGGCTGTTAATGCACTATTATAGGCACAGTTGGGAAATTGGCTGAGCACCAGGTAACTGGAAGAACTAGAGCTTATTGCACAAGTCCAAGAGTGTTTTAACTTGTGGCTTGATTGCTAACATGGGGAGAGCTTTTAAAATGTTAATTGATTTTTTTTTAATAATAACATAAACCATCTGTAGCTTTGAACTTAAATTTAACTTCTCTAATTAAGTCTGATACTCCTACTACAAGAACTGTCTGTCACACATCAATCTCTTCATTCTAATTTTCATTCCGTTTGTCATATCATTTAAAGCCCTGACCCCACCATAGCAAGGTTTTAATTAACAGTAAAATAGTTCTAGGGGGAACTCTGTATGAAGTATGAGGAATTGAGTTTGGACACATTCAGATAACACAGGAAGACCTGACATAGTATCTTGTGTTTTACCAACATGTTTGTGGAAGACAAGTTATTCTGTTTATCTGTGGATTATCTATGATTAATTTTTAAACCATGGCTTAAAACCCCAGTTTTCTGTCATAAGTTGTCCTCCCAGCCACACACTGTACTGTGTGTCAGATTCTGAGAACTGTAAAGACATTGGGAAACCATGCAAACAATAGATAAAAATTACTGGGGGGCATGGGGTGGGGCAAATGAATACAAGGTGTGGAAGAAATGCACTGACAGGATGATAAATCATTTAGCTCTGAAACAGAAGCAGACTTGCCAGAGGAGGAGGAATGTCAAGGGCAAGAAATCAAAGATAGGTTGTGAAAAAAGCTATTACTGTGATCATCATCATATTACTACGTGTGGGCAGAGAATGTCTGTAGGGCTAATGGTTGCTATGTAGAAAAGAGAATGAGGAAAACTTCAAGGAATACTTTTGGCTGAACCCATTAACTATTTATATTAGGACCATACTAATTGTTAGGCAGATACAATGCTGTATGTTTGACATTAAAGTTAACTTTTAAAATAAATTATGCTGGGTGGTATAGAAAACAGTAATGCTCTGTACCTACAGGAAAGGCAAAAGACTAGTGCCTGTCTCTTGGAGGAATTATTTATATAGTTATTAAAGCTTCTCCCTGGGATATCATCCCCAGAAAAAAAAAAAAA
>VXBO01009343.1:195327-263064 GCA_013400135.1 Rhinoptilus africanus
AAAAAAAAAAAGCTGCTGAACTTATTACACTCAGTTAAATAAGGATGTTAGATTAGTCAAGACCTAATAGTATGTCGTTAGTGGGAAAACATGTACTAGAGATATTCCCACTCCATGTAACATACAACGTAATTTACAAAAAACCCCACACCACATATCCTCCCTCCACACCTTCCTAGATGCTTACAAAGGTCTGTTCTGAAGGTGAAAAAAGAAGTGATGTGTCAAAATTGCCCCTGAATCCCATGTGACTTCTGCAGTTCTAAGGACAGCCTGAAGATTTGAGTCTTCATATTGAAAATTATATTGGGATGTGAGAACAACATAAAACAGAGTGCAGAGTGGAAGAGCCGGATTGTACCCTTTTAAAGAGTTGAGACTTCTCCAAGTCTGTAAGGACCAAGGACCAAGAAGTCCTTCAAGCCCTCTTATAGGGGCTTTTTAATCCCAAAGGGTTTGTAATCTCATCTGATTTTGCAGCAACTGCAATTTTAATCAGAAACGATGCTAAAATGACTATGACAGTGAGTCCTTCAGGAATGCTGCAGAGTGAGGGAGCAAACCAGAAATCCAGAAAAAGTGAAACTACTGCTACAGGCAAACAAATGTAATTGATACTTAAATGAAATTGCAATAAAATGTGCATATGGTCAGCTGTGTCAGCTCCATTCATAAATCGTATTTCATTAAGATGGCATAACTCAATCAAATCCATTCATGTGACCAAGGTCTAAAAACTGAAGCATGCAACACTGAACAACAGACCAGCAGATTTGAATCTTGGTCTGAAAAAAGCAACATTTTAAAATATTCCTGTTTCACATCAAGATGATGAGACAATCTTGGTTTTTTCTTCTTTTTTTTTTCTCTAATTGCAAATGAAATTGAGAATGATATCTTTCCTTGCAGAATAATCAATAACTTGGTTGCCAGGCATGAGACTGGAATGTGGAGCTTCTGGATGAAGGTCCTGGTCTGAATTAGGCAGAGCAGAGATTTGAGCCTGCTTTTTCCATACAAAGACATTATACACCCAAGTAATTGGCACTTCTGGGACCACAGTTTTTACCTCTTTTTCTGAACAGAAATTCCTTTCCAGTCCCAAGAAACTTTTCTCAGTTAAAGTTTCATGCACTTGGTTTATTGCTTCTGACAAAACAAGGGAAAAAACCCCCACTATTTCTTTTACAACTAGCTCTATGGTGAGAACGTTGTCTATTCAAAAAGAGGAAAGAGTTAAGAAGAAAGAAGAGTTAAATGCTCCATAGAAGACAGTCTTGTCTATATTGAGAGACTGAAAGGCTGTATAAAAGGAAATTATTTCAGTGATGAGTAAAAGGTGCTAGTTTTACAAGACGTGATGGGAGTCGGAACTATACTCAGCAGTGAAGTCTATCATCTTCCAGCAAACTAAAAGACAAGATGTTTACTCAGATTGTACGATTTCTATAAAGTCATCTATATCAACACCCTTGTGTGATTGCGGAGCATTTTTATTGTACAGGTAGAACTCAAAGGTGAATTAAAACATTCCTGAATACGTGTAGCTAAGTTGATGAAATTAAAGGGGACCTTACAGTTTTACAAGGGCTTTAAGCATTGCATTAAGAATCTGGTCCACATGCCATATGTAAAATTAATGATTCCTGAATGTTTGTTAAGACAGAGCTGATCCCAAGCCATACTCATGCATAGCTTTTTCAACAGAGACTGATACTAAATTTTCTGGGAAATTGCTACAAAATCACAAAAACTCTGCAATAAGTAAAATGGGACCAAGAAGAAAGCACTACATTCATAAACTCTATATGACAACATGAAATACATTGGGAATGACCTACCATCTTTACAACTATTTAATTTAGAGGATAATAAATAAAGGAGTTTGGGGATCCTTTGAAAGATGGCTGGAGAAATAGTTTAAAAGGAGCGTGAAAGTCGAGACTTCTGTTTCTGTGATTTCATAACAGCACCATCCCAGACTACAAAAACTGAAAGGCTACAGAAAGTATTAAAGTTTCCAACAGCATACATGGAGAAGTTTTTCTCCCCTGTGTACTAATACATTGTAAAGAACCATAAAACTCTAAATAACATGTTCTAAATCTTTATGCTGTGAAATGACTTGGTTTTTTTCGCATAAAAAACAGCCAAGAGAGATTTGGTTGATGTGTCCAAGCACATCTCTAATTTTTAAACTCCACATTTCTCCCCCCAGCAATTTGCTGTACTTTTGGAAAAGGGTGATATTACCATCTTACTACGTGAAAACAAGAATTGCACCCAAAGAGGGGACAAAGTCAGTTCAAAAGTCAGAAACAAAAGGAGAATTCACAGCATGGGGAGGACTCAGGAATTTTAACCATGGTTATGTGGAATGAATGCGATAGTTTTCCTGCCAGCAATTTAATGATGTTTTCCATATTTCTAGTGATTTTAAAATTAACCCAGGCTTGATTTCTGGCCACCATTCCTTTTACTAACACAGCATATATATGAATTTTACTAGCATTTCTAGAACATGGACTTTGTCATAGTCAGACTAGAAATGGAGTCTGAAAAACATAACAGTGAACACTCAGATAAGGATTTACTACAGAATAAGGCACCAGTGCTTGGAATGTCATCTGCAGCTGTCATTTGGCAAACTACATGGGCTAGATTATGCAAAGCATTTTGGACAGCTTTATAGCGCTATATATATATATATATATATAAAAATAATATGTTTACTACTGAAGCTTATGATGAGTAATGACTTGAGCACCTCTCCAGGATATTTGCGAAGTTCTCAAGGGGTCATCTTAAAACAAATCAGGAAAATATGTAATTGTCCCTAAAGATCTAATTATACACTCTGGTCACTGATAAATATAGAAAAAAATTTACACAGATTACAGATTGAGAATTTAGAAGGTCATCCCAAAGAGAGGTTTTTCAGATATGGAAGCCCAGCTTTGGAGATATACAATGCTTTTTGGTGCTTTCTCTTACTCTTTGAGTTTAAAAATAGCAGCTGACAGAATGGCCACTAGAAATGTTAGGAATACAGAAGTAAATAGGTGACATCATAACTGCATCATAAAAGCAAATGAAATTCAACAAAGCTAAAGAGAAACTCTATCAGAAATGGATAAATATTGGTGTACCAACATTTTTTTGAACTTTGCATAGAAATAACAGCCACACACACATATTGTCATGTGTCGCACTGCAATGATTCTTCCTATGGCATTCAGGATACACATGATCTGAAAATTATACAAAAGCTAGTTTGGAATTGTAAAAAATTAAGTTCTATCCCAGAACATCTAATTAGTTTGTGACAAAAGGATTAATAAACAAACAGAAGACATGAAAGCCACATCAGTCAACACAATGTACCCCTGATAGACTCCAGGTCATCACTTTGAGCATTCGACAGCCCAGTGACAATCTGTGTGGTATTTACTAAGCCTGATATGGTTCATGTCTGTTTGATCATGGGAGACGCTCATCCTGGATCGCCTGAAGGACTCTTATTTTTTTCCACTCCAAATTCTGTGGTTTTTTCCGCTCAAATGGTTGACAAATTGTTCAACAGAGAAAACTTCATCCAATCTACATATGAAGCCTATCGACCATTTGTCAGAAGAAAAAAATGTCAAACATGTCATATCCACTCCTTTCTACTCTTTGAAAGGGGACTAGTGGAAAGATTTATTCAGACAGTCAAGCAAGTGGCTCATGCTATGACTCCAGGAAAAGTTATAACATGAGATGATTGCAAATTTTTGATTGGTCCTTATGACAGCAGTACACTCTGCCATAAATCACATCCTGGGGATGTCATATGTTCATAAAAAAGAAAGTTCTGAAAAAAAGTGGCCACAAATAGACAAATACAATGGAAGCAAGAAACTTCACAGAATTCATTGTAACCTGAAATAACTACATAGTGATGACATTAACCAGAAATAGCCATTCTGGAAGAAGGTATTTAAAACAGCTTCTGTGCATATGTTTAACTTGATGCACTAGAATGAGCACACATATTGAATGTAATTAGCAGTCACACATTCAGACAGAACAAAATGACTTGTAAAAACCCACCATTTCTGCTACAAATATCCTAAAATTAGAGGGCAGAAAATGATGTTGTACCTTTTCTTAATGTCGTTGTGTTGACTAAAAGCTATGTCTGCAAGAATGATGTTACTAGCATGTCTCATCTTTAAGTAGTAGTATTTTGTACATAAGTTATCATAGATTTTACTATAAAACATTTATATTCTAACTCTCCTTTCGTATTAAAGAAGGAGAATCATGTAGTGCCTAGGAGTTGAGTATCACTCTGAATTCTTAGAAGTCCTTCAGTGGGCCAATAAATCTTCCCCTAAGGACCCCAAATAGTCTTTACACAAGGGCAGGGAGTGGTAAGAGCTACTCATTTGTGGCTGCTCCCTTGATTTTCCCCTGGATTTGAAATCAGAGAAGAAACATGGGGAAGGCAAATTGCAGAGTGATTCTGTTCCTGCCCTTATCTACCACTTGTCCCTAAGTCTCAGTAAGGGAGATGGTGATCTGGAGCTAGGGCTACCCCATAGTGGATAGGCTGTTAGGCAATTGTTTGGAAACATCACTTAATGATTATGTTTTTCTTTCTTAGGAGGTTCTGAGCAACACTATAACCAGATCTACATGCTTGTGAACAAGAGGAGTTCAGAAACCAGAAGGCAGACCCAAATCCATGATGTAAGCCTCAAAAAAAAATGTCTGAGCTTGGTGGTGTTTCAGATGGTGTTGCAGTTTCTGAAATTGGCATGCTTGTTGTAGTTATTACTTACATCACCTATAGGCTCATCTGTCTGAAAATCATCCATTCAAGCATGCATCTGCCATAGGTTCAGCATGTTACAGAAAACCAAGACTTAACAAGGTGATAAGACCAACGAAAAGGTGACATTGAAGGCAATGGAGAGGTCTAATGGAAAGGCAAGGACATAAACAATACGAAAAAGAATGCTAAAAATGTACAACTAACACAAGCCAAATAGTAAAATCTGTCATCTAAGCTCTGTTATTTTACTTTGCTTTTCCAAATCCATGTAATATTTATTGAAATTTTTTTTCAGAGTTTAAAAATTTCAGTGAAAGAACATTTGCCATGTTCTGTAGACATTTTCTTCTTATTTCTCTGTGACACAATTCATGTGACACCTTCCTGCATTTCAAAAGTGTCACAAAGGGCTCTTTTGCCCTAGTAAACTCTCGGAATTTTTTGAAAAAAATGGTTGTGAACTTTGTGACCTTACTGTATGGCAAAACTATTTGTTCTCAGGAATAAATTAGAAATTATAGCAACTCCACATTGCATCACACTGTAAAAAACCGTTGATTTTTATTTGCTATTTAATTATTGGTAATTTCTAGAGTTTTGCTCCTTATTCTTCAAAGCTCACTGTTCTATGGAGTAAATACTGTCTTTAAAGAAGGACAAGATGTAACCATACAATTCTATGGGTAAGTCACCATGCTCTCTTCTACAGCAATATTTTAAATTCTTAAATTATCTTTAAATTCTCATGTATCTATCTAGGCAGACCACAACCAATGACTATATCTCATAATAACTTAAACTACATCCAAACAGACACAACCTTATGAGAGAAACATTAGCTATAAATATTAACATTCCCCAAGAACATCTAGAGCAGTTGGGTTGAGCTTTTCTTTAAAACTACTTTGTTTTCCAAACAAACAGATGCTGTCAGAACATTGTGAAGTTAGTACTCATAAAAGTTATAAAAGTTTATCCACTGAACCTCTAAAAGTTTTTATTTTACTTAAATACCTATGCTTTTCTCTCAGACCAAACAGATGACTGGGCTTCCTGCTGTGAAACAGAGCAAGAATTTCATGAGGCAAAATGGAAACAAATGCTTAAATTGAAGATTTTATCTACACTACTGTGATTATGTTTCTACAGGGTTCAAAAGAAGTTACAGCTGTATGTAAGCTCTCTTCTAAGAAAAGTCTCCCAAAAAAAGTTCCCATCCTTGCTATTACCAGTGTTGCTGAGTTGGCAGTGGTAACAGTGAGAAAAGGCTTCAACAGCTTGCTTTATTTAAACCCCTGCATCAGTAAAACTTCCTCAGCATGTGATTGATAATTGTTCCCCAACACTGTTGTGGAGCAGGACTGATTATAAAGGGGATTAAAATTCCAGAAACTCTCTGAAGAGTTCAGTCTCTTTGCTGAAAAGCTGATATTAATAGTGATGGGATTTAAATTTAGCTTGTTTTCTGACAATATTTCCTGGCATGATCAGCATCTAAGGCCTTACTGGAACCCTTTCAGAAAAGTGTCTGACTTCTGTCCAAGGCATAATACAGCTGCAATTCGGGAACATACCTGAGTATAGCATAGCTTGCTGGCTACAGCTGGAAGGAAAGGAGTCACAGAGCAATAGATCACTCTTGTGGACTGACCGTGGGCTTGATTCAGCTTTCCCAAACTGCTCCCCCAAGCTCTACATTCTGGCTCCAATTCTCTGGGCCAAGTCATTTTACCACCTTGTAACTAAGTCAGTTCTGTAATTGGTAAAATTAAAATTTTTATATAGATCAGCTAATATAAGATCTTGGTATTGTTTTTTACCTTTTTTTTTTTTTTAATTCTACATATATGTTCAAGTTCTGTTTTATCTGGTGATGGACCCTTTCTACATTTTTGCTTTTATGTCACAGTCTGTATGACGAGGAGAATGAAATATAGTGACTAATCAAACTGGACTGATGATTGAACTTCTTTAAATTTGATTATGTCAAAGAAAATACATGAAAAGTAAATATTCGTCTTAACTAGTTATGAATTATGCATATGTAGAAATGCCTGTTGAAGAACTGCTAAGATATTCATGCTGGTAAATTAATCAGGCTGGATACCATTCTTATTACTGTTTAATTTATAAGTGTAGACTAGACATCTGCTTGAAAAAATTTACAAATTACTTGGTCAATGATGAGTCAATGCTTTTCTTAAGCTTGAAGAGAAAATGAGAGACAAAGGGAAAAAACCATGAATTAATGTTTTCATTTTCTCATAAAAATTAATACATTTTCTTATGATAATTAGATATTCAGCAGAAACACTACAGCCGTGGGCTTCTCTCAAGCTACTCTTTGACCAGAGCTGAGGAGTGGTTCACCATAACTGGCCCAAGATAGGCGTGTGCAGATGGAAGCCTCTGTGAACAGACAAAAAATATTCTGTAGCTAACTGCATTTGTTTGCACATGTGTTGGACCTAACAATACAGCAGCTATGCTACTTAAAGAAATTTAATCTCTACTATAGCCGGTTGGATGGAGAAATGGCATAATACTCATCATTTAACCCCACTCTCAACTTCAGCCTAGCAAAGCAGATCAGCTGAGAATTTGTCCCACTGTGTGGCATATATAATGAGAAATCATCCAAGTGATGCCCATAGGTCATGACAAAAAATTGTACTCGTGTTATCTCTAGGTGAGCTGGATCCTAAGGTCCCAGAATGTGACAAAGCACCAGACAACCAAACTGTACCTATCACTCAACATTTGTTGCACTTGGTTCTGCCACATGCAACATTTGAGAAGACAATCTGGTTGTGATAAGTACAGCAGCAAGTTATTGTAATGGAGTTTCAGAAAGGAAAAAAAAAAAAAGAAGAAAAGGTAGCAAATAATGTGTGGATTTACATCAATTCATCTGACGTCATAGAGTGTGACACTTCTGGAAATGTTTGTCTAAAGAAGAGTATGAAGGTTTGAAACTATAGAGACATTCGGAAACCAACCACTCATCATAAAATAATAAGTTAACTTTTTTTCAAAGGAAAATTGAAGCCTTAAAAGAAGGAAATTTCAACAGGACACTTTTACTAAAGCTGGCAATGTCAAATATTCTCTCCTCTTGGGCATTTTACTTGATACATCTAAAAGCCAAATGCCAACATCAGACAGAAACTTCCACCCCTCCTGCACAACAGACGTGTCTGAAGAAGGGATGAAACCTGAAGGAGCAGCTGAATAGAAAGAGCTCTTATTGTCAGCTAATACTCTTTTGCACAGTATTATTAAAATAGCTGAAGAGTATTGAAAGCAACTGCTCTTACATCTCAAGAAAAAAAACATTCAATCTGCTAAATCAAAAGGGTACTGCACAAACCCAGGAATTTCTATGCCTGTGTACGATAGGTGTTTGGGCACTGCACAAAATCAAGAATTTCTATGCCTGTGTTTGGAAGACATTACTGAGGAATGTGATGAAAATATCTGCAACACTTTAGGAAGCAGGGAAAGATTTTTCTGTTCTGATAGACTGATGCTGGTCAACAGCGTCCTGGACACAGGGTCTTAAAATAACATGGAAGAGAAAATGTAACTGGTGTTTGGTGACTTTGTATATACTTTATATACTACTTGCTTTTTGTGGATGTGAGCGATCCCATTATTGGCATGAGTCCTTGCAAGAATTGACCCCAGACAGACTGTTCAACGGACAATGTCACAAGACATTTTAATGCACTTCTAAAGTCAGACAAAACAGGCTTTTTTTGCTCTTGTATTTTAACTTGCTTTTCAAAGATCCTTTCCTTGCGTTTTGGAAGAGGTTTCTGAAATGAATCTGGCTTTTCTTGCTTACCATATATTCATGTGCCTTAAGTAATTTCTTTTAAAATCAATGGGAAATTGTGCAGCTGCACGCATGTTGAGAGCTGTATTCAGTTCACCATCATCTTTTTATTTTCAAGGCATTTTTAATCAGAGAATAATTATGTGTTTAATGACATTTCATACTGTCTTTGCTAATCAAAAATGTGCTTCCTCCCTTGAAACCTGTGCTTTCTTTCTTGATCCCAATGTGAAGTCTGGGCACAACTGCTGTATCAAAATCATTTCTATAGCAAGAAGCTCCAGTGCCCAGCAGCACACTGTTTTTTTTTTTTCTTTAGAAGGATGAGGTGATAGAGAAGAGGCAGAAAAGTCTGTAAGAGCAAATGATGAAATCAGTAGGGAGATGGATGCTTCATTATGGTAATTTTAAACCAATATTTGTGGGATTGCAATGTGTCACTGATTTGTATGTCTTTCTTTTGTATAATCTGCCTTCCAAGTCAAAAGAAAACAAGTCAAATACTTTACTCATAGTCATGGAAAAATCCAGGTTGGGAAGGACCTCTGAAGAGCATATGTTTCAGTTTTCTGTTGACAGTGGGTTATCCAGGGCCCTAGCAAGCTGAGAATTGGATATTTCCAGCAAAGGAGATGCCGTCGCACCTTTGGGGAGTCTGATCCAGTATTCTCACAACTAATTTTTTTTTATACACAGACAAAACTTACCCTGAAGCAATTTCTGTCAATTGCCACCTGAGCTGTCAGTGTGCATCCTTGTGGAGGGAGTATCTCCATTTCCTCTGTAACTATTTTTCAGGCACTGGAAGACAGTGATTATATCCCCTGAGTTTTCTCTTTTCTAGGCTGAAATTTCCTTTAACTTTTCTTTGTATGTCAAGTTCTCCAACTCTGTAATCATCTCAGTAGCTTTCCATTGGACCTTCTCCAGTTTTTCAACATCTCTCCTAAACTGGGGGAAGCAATACTGAACATCATACTCCTGATGTAGCTTAACAAGCATTGAGCAGGTTGAAATAAGCACATCACTTGATCCACTGACTATTAGTCTTGCTAATGCAGCCCAGGACATGTTTTGCCTTCATGGCTGTAAGTCCACACTGCTGACTGTCTTGCCACCCTCCAGCACCTCCAGGGTCTTGGCAGCAGAGCTGTCACAAGCACCCAGATACCAGCCTATTTGGCTGCTTGGTATTATTCTGTCCCAGGTGCAGGACTTTAAATTTATCTTTGTTACATCTCATGCAACTCTTGCTGGTTTAATATTCCAGCTGCTGAGGTCTTTCTGAATGGTGTGTACTCCCACAAGGTTATCTACTTTTCCTCTAGATTGGGTGTTACGCACCAACTCGGTGAGGGTGCGTTCAGATCTTTTATAAAGAGGCTGCATATTATTGAACCTGATATTGACCCCTGAGGAACCCCACTTGTGAACAGCTGCTGACTTTGGGGCACTAATCACAGACTGCAAGTTCTGCAGTTTAGCAGCTTTCAACTCATCCTACGGTCCACCTCTCCAGTTAATGCCTTACCATCTTGTCAGCAAGGGTGTTGTGCAAGACCATGTCAAACACCTCCCGAAATTCAAGGTTGCATCAAGGTTGTTGGTGATGCCCTGGTTTGAGAGCAGGAAACCAATCTTCTATCCTTGTTAGAGTCGTCTCGTCTGCCAAACCCACAGCAGTGTTGTCTTTGGATTAGCGTTTCCACATGCTATGCATTGTCTTACCTATTTTATTGCATTTGTAAAGCAAACAAAGCAAAGAAAGAAGAGAGAAGGTCCTCAGAAAATTTTTTTCTTCCTTTCCAAAATGTGGTTCTCTAAGATATCCTGTTTTCCCATTGTTTCCTTTTTCAGTGAGCAGTCCCAGAGGCCTCTGAGAGTCAAAGCCTTGTCAAAGCCTTGTCTTAGAAGGAAGCTGGAATGGGAGCTGTGAGAAAATTCTCACTTGCAAAGTGAAGTGCAGGATTTGGGCCTTTCGCCAGTTCCGTGTGGGTATGATGATTTCAAGGCAGTTTGCCATGTATTTCTGTATAATTTTGTAGCAACAAAAATAGGTCTTTCATTAAAAAATGAAAAAGTGATTTCAAACAGCTTCTCCAAGTCAAGAAAGAATAAATAAAGCAACACTCAGAAAAGTAAATTTATCCTCACAGACATTAAACCCCTGAATCACCATCTATTTCATTTGGCTGGGCTTCCTGAGCTGTGTTTTAGACTGCTGATTTAACTGCTCTTCAGATCTTGCTGTTAAGATGCTTTATGCTCACAGACCTCCAAATAAAGGAGCAACCGTTAGGAGTTGCAGTATAAAGGCAAATCCTGGGTTATTCCATCTTGAAAATTGCTATGTCTGTAGCAAAAACGAGCAGTCACGGTCAATCTCAAGAACCAGTGTGGTAAATTTTCTGACTACTCCTTCCGTCCTTTTTTGCAAGAATCGCTCCATAGTCTCATGTTCTACAACTTTGCCCCATGAGGATGAAAAGAGCCAGTCATGAAGACGTGCTCCACTTGACTTCAGCTCCACTTCTACCTGAGCAAATGTACAATAAAAAGAATAAGAACAGTAATGTCTTGTGTTTTCTTTTTAAGGTGCAGAGTAGAATCTTTTAGTCTGTCTTACGTTTATATAAAACTTAACAAAATTTTTATGATTTTTCCAGATATGTCTTGTTTAATAATGCATAGCATCAACTACAATACTACACACACTGAGATATGGCCTTGTATGATGATCCCAAGTGACACAGCTGAAGTAGGATCTGTGCAGTAGCATCCTTTCTTATTTCATATGTCAACTTGCTTGAAACGTTTGGTGAGAATAGTTTAATAGTGAAAGCCATGTCACTTCCATTGCATCAGCACATCTTGGCAAATCTGTATCCAAGGGCAAAATGTATCATGATGTAAAGCATCAAGCCCGTACACACAGGTTCATCTTTATCTAGTCCCATCCAACTAGAACTTGCATCCAGTATAAAATCTGGGGTGAACTTCTTAGGGATGGATTCCTCTTTACGTTTATTTGAATGTCAAGATCTATTAAAATTTGATAACTAATTTTCATTTCACCAACAACAGTTCCAGCAGGGTGTCTGTCTTTTGTCATTGTTCCTTTGTTAGCAGGGGAGGATCAGACCCCTCTGAGTCAGTCATATGCCCAGAAAAACGTCAGAGCAAGACCATATTCCACAATAATTCCAATCATCCACCTCTGCAGCAGCTTCAGTTAAGTGATTTTTAATTACTCTGTCATTTTTCATGTTCAGACAAGAATCTGAGTCTATGAAACTTGCTCTTGAGTATTGCCCTAATTTCAGCACCGGCCTACATGTGCCAAGGATACAGAAGGAGAGGCAAAACATGTACAGAAAACCCAATACTTTCATATATCCTTTGAAGTACCATTTATTGTGAGACATATCAGGCTCTCTATCAGTGCAGCCTGTAAGGTAGTGTTGTAATAAAAATGATATCCTAAGGTTGACATACTGTACTTCCAAAATGCAAACAGCAGAAGCCACAATATATTGCCACTTTGGATACTGCTCATGGCATTTCTTGTTTTCTTCAGGTGAGGAATGGGCTTTGCTTTTGAGGGTTGCTAAACTCCATTTTTAATAAGATGCAAGAAAGTGAAGTATTCTTGCTCATTACACAAAGACTGCACAGAGAACAGAGGAGCACAATAATATCTGTAGGCTCTAATTCAACTAAAAATCTGTGGCTAAAGATATTGAACTATTTAAAGGATGAAATTTTGAATTTTTCTCACAACTACATTTTGTGCCATAAAGCAAACCAGAAACGAGCCACATTTTCACAAGATCCCCAAATTCCATGATAGCTAAAGGCTGTTCATATAAAATTCCAGGTCACCTCTGGCAGGTTTCTTCTTCATAGCAAAGCTAATTTGTGAATTAGAAGTAATGCCTAGACTCTAGCCTGGTACAATCCACACTAAGAAAAACCCTTAATTGTGTGCACTGCTGCTTTTAAGAAACAGAGCTTACCTTGATAATGCAAATACAGACCAACTTCATGAAAGCGCTGCTGTTCACTGGTGTTTTCCCACAGTCATCTATCCTTACCCCTGTGTGCTCAAAAATGACAGACGTATTCTCTTACGCTGGAGTGAATGTCAGTTCAATTGATACTAAGGACCATGGGATGTGTCCACAGCAGTCTCAGTACCTGGGATCATGCAGTACCATGCATGAGGTACCGTCACTTGAGCCCTGGGCTAAGCTGGGAGAAGCAGCTGAAGCCTTTTGTGTCAAGTTTGGCTTTACAGAGTGCACCTGTGCCCAGATGCATTCTGTCAGTGCTTCTGACACAGGAGGCTGCCTCAGGCAGTCCTCAGCCTTGTGAGGAGGGTTAGGGTGTGAAGAAATTGAATTCAGTCTTTGTCTTTTTTAAAATACCCTTTTCTTTCCTGAGCTATGCTTGTTGAAGTGAGATGGTTTGTTTTGTCCAAGCCCTGGATGCACTGAGCTCTTGGATATTCTTCCTCTGGGAAAGCCTGACATCCACCTTTATGCGTGGTCTTTATTAGAGATTGTCACAGTACTTTAAGAGGCCTTATTCTTCTGATTCTAGGTTGGAAAAAAATTTATTATGTAGCTGTCAAGTGTATGTGCAGCATCTAAGATGTTGCAGTGTTTTATTATTATTTACTACACAAAGGCATGTGACCAGTGGCAGCAATATATCAAATAATTTCCATTTCTTCAAATGTGGCAGTGTGCAAATGAGTGTGTAGGCTGTGTCCTTGAGCTGTACCTGTGTACTCCTACAGACAGACTTCAAGTCTTCCTCACACTCACTTCGTAAGACTTAGCAACATTTTATAAAGAGCAAAAGACTATCTTAAATGTCCTAATAATTTTGAGTAAATATTTCCAGCTTATGTTGCGCACCCCGGAGCGTGCTTCTGTTTATGCCTCCCAGAACAACAGAAAAAATTAAGCTAAGATTTGTTTTTATTGCCTTTTAAGAAAATACTAATGCTTGATGTAAATTCATGCCTTGGTGTCTATTTAAATGGTAGTTTTGAACACACTGTAACAGTATGAGGCTTTTCAACATACTTATAGCCATTTCACTGCAAATTAACCAGTGTTCAACGAATCCAGCTGACCAGATATTTAAACACAGATAAAGTAGACCCTGGAGGAGGTTCCAATATTAAAAATACTGGCTTAAGACTGTCTGTTCATTATGACCAGAATTTCAATGACATGTAGGAAATGGACACATCAACAATCATCTCTAATTTAGGTTGCTTAGATATGTGTCAAAGACTAAAAAGCACAACACACTTACTGATTGAATTCTGGCTTTCTGACTCAAGTTCCCACCTTCACTGACTTTACAAAGACTTATTTTGAGTACCCTGAAGTCAATGGGCGGCTGGGTGCTAAAGATTTATTATTTTTCCAAATTAAGAAAGAGGAAAGTTCTGGGGGAGAGAAAAGACAAAACTGTAGAAGAATGTAGAAGAAAAAGGTGAAAGGCACTAGAGACAGGGTCTTTTCCTTCCAGTTCTTACATTAAAATAAAATTAAAAGACTTTATTATAGGACAAGGAGACTGAGAAAGGTTAGAACAAGTAAAAGATATTGTGAGTATGTAGCAAAATGCATAAATAATTAATAATAAAAAGCAGGCTGGATTTCTCCAGAAATTCTCTCACATGCTGTCCTTGACTCAGTAATACTATTAGATCTTTCTTTTCTTTCTTAAAAGGATCTTTTTATTGTTAAAGAAAAAAATAGCTGAATGTCTGACGGTAGGAACTAATTATCCTTCTGTAAGAGAAAAAAATTTATTGAAAACAACAACAAAAACCATTGTCTCTGAGAAGACTTTAAAAGAAATATCTTCAGTGAACTTTTGCAAAAGCATGGCCAGATTAGAGTAGGATTCCACAGGGACAATGTAATAGCTGATGATTAAGGTAGCTGCTGCTAAATATGTATAATTTTTGCAAAAGGAAAATATATTCCATGTGCCCTCTGATATAGCAGAACATTTCTGCAAATCAAGTATGAAAGCAAAGCTGTCAAAATAAATGCAAAACTGTCGTCCAGGCACACATCTCTGAATTTACAGCTCAAGCAGTGTGTCCACAGCCTAAAAGAGATGCTGGAGTTTTCAGCTCTCTGAAGAATGATGTAATAGTGCCTTTGGTAAGAAAGCTGCCCAGTTGCCCTTGGGAAATGCTCTCCCTGAAAAAGTTACTGCGTTGCTTCAAGTTTTGTGCAAATGAAGCAGAGGGCAACCAAACGGTACCAGCAAGAGGCCTGGGAAGGCTCTGGGGAGCCATGCATTGTGGGCATGCCCAGTGCCTCATGCTTGGGCAAGGTAACACTTCCCCATTTTTGTATTATAATTTTTAATCTGTTTTTGTTTGTTTGTTTGTTTTAATCCCTCTCCCATCAGGTTCGAGCACACAGGGCTGTGGAGAAACTGAGAACTACATTCATCAGCTATGGGTTTGGTGCAAATTTTTGTGAGTCAATGGATTTCCAGGCAGACCGCAGCTTACCCCTTAAAGGGGGAATTGATTCCTAAGGGGAAGAGGAGCAGGTGATATTCAGCATCTGTGCTAATCTTACTTCCCTACTCCTGCTGGATGAGTATTTTTATGGGACAGAATAGCCTAGTGTATTTTTTTTAAGTTCTTCTGTCACTCACAATGTTTAAGATTCACATCCTCTTACAAAGCAGAATTGATTGTATTGTTATATCAGTGTCTTTGAAAAATAATGCTATTAAATTTGGTAGGCTCACAGCTCAAAGACACTACAGTGGACAAGAGAATCAGCACCTCCATGATCAGTATTCTGATTTAAATTATTCAGTTTGACAACAATTTAGTCTGCTGCTGTGCTGAATCCTCTGATCGATACCATCTCGCTGCTTTCTTTTTCTACTCCCATCTGCTATTTTCATCTTTTGCTCTTAGTTTTCCACTTGGATCGTAAAGTCCTTGAATCATGAGCATTGCTTTGTTCTCTGTTTGTAAAGTGCCTACAGCAATTGAATCCCGGTCTGTAACTAGTATGCCCAAATGGTGTAATAAAATAAATGTGTCGCAATTACTACTGGTGCTGCAGTTGTTATCGTATCCACGATGATACAGATGATTAATGAATGGCATTAAAGTTGTACTTTTTCCTTTTTTATCACACAATGAATCCCATACATCTGCAGAAGGTGTTCTTGCTGCCACAGTCATAAGTGTTGGAGAGACCCTGCTAGTGAGCAGAAGGGTAGCTCAAGCCTAACTGAGCCCATGGCATTCCCATTGAGACTGTCAAAAAAGCTTTCTGGTAATCAGATGTTGGCAAAGCTTGAATTTTCATTAAAAGTATACCACCAAAAATAGCTACCCTTCGCTCGTTGCAATTTCACTTCATCCTAAAGTGTGATGAATACAGCCCAGGAAGTCAGAGGGGAAAAGACCAGTTACAAACCAAAGCAGCACGCCACCAGTGCTTTTCTTTCCAGCAAAGGCAGACTCCATCAAACCCCCTCTATCTATGCAAGCATTTTCTCAGTCTTATGAAATCTATTTATTAGGCAACTGTATAATTTTTTTCCTGATTCAATACTAGTAGGAGGCATTTAAAATGGGTATATTTGCCCACAAATTATGAACCAAATTTTGTCACGTTGAATTAGGGAAACAATTCTACGTACCATTACACACATGTTCATGCATGTGCTCCATAACAGTCTTTAGAAATGTTCCTAAGCTCCTACAGTATCAAAATGACTAAGCATCACATGTCAGATGGGTCCTCCTATCTAATCCAAACCTGACCAAGCTGCCATCCTCCACAGCATCCATCCCCCTCCTTCCCAGGCTGGCTTCATGCTACATTTTTGTTTTCTCTACTTCAGTGAAGTGGCAGCAGGAGGTCCTGGAGGGACCAGCTACGGACTCTAACGGGAGCTGTGGTCCCCAATGAGGGATGGGGAAGGGAATGGACTTTCCTGGAAAAGTAAGCGGGAGAAGCAGCACCCTTTTCACCATCTCACACTAAGCCTTTGGTGTTTGGTACTGTCCTGCACGGATCTACCCTGGCCTGGCCTCAGTATCTGGGCTGGCTAGGTGGGTTGGTAACAAGACTATTCAAGACAAAATGCCTGGGAGACCTCAGTCCTTCTTATGAGGTTGTCAAAAGTTTATTGGCAATTTTGTAGTGACAAAGACAATGCCTCAATGAGCCAAAGAAGCCTCCCTTCAAAGGCTTACTTCAAAAATAACATCAGAGAGTCACTCAGCAACCAGGCAGTCATCAGGTAATGAGGTCAGGTAAATTGGAGAGGCTGGAGAAGGGGGATTTAGCGAGGAGAAGAAAAAAGACCTCACCAATTATCCACACATTCCAAAATCCCCTTGTCCTTTGTTCACAAAATTAATAGTCTGGAGACATTTGATGTTGTTCTAATATCATTTTGGGGTTTTGGTAACTTACTGTAAGGATCCATGTGGCCAAGGCATATTCAAGCCGTATAATTGCTTCACTGTACTAGTGCTTTTCAACTCTTTTCCATATATATAACTGAACAGCAAGGTGAATATTGGTCAACAGCAGTACCCTTTGAGACATTACACATTCAAGAGCTGTGCAAGAGTGTGTTCCTATATTTTAAGCCATTTAAGGAGAAGCACAGTGTGTCCTTTATTCCCTAAGGAAACCCAGACAAGGTCCTTTATATAGGAAGCTCTTTTTTCATTATAAAATGTACAAAGGCTACTATATGTATCAAAATGAGTTCTTTTATCTCTAATATAAAAGCAATTACTTCTTCATGCAGCAAAAGTCCATAGCATTCTTGCAGATGGTTTTGTCACTGGAGTCGTGTCAATCTCTTATTGCCAAATGGTAAAGCCCACTTGTGAGTTAATGATGCATTTGGGGTTTTAATACTCCATTGACAGAAGGAACTGTAATGAATCTCATCGAACTTCATTTCAGGGCATGAACCTGATATTCAATGGGTTGGAAAAAGTCACCTTCAAGGTTGTCAAACTGCTACACTATATTTTGTTCCTTCTGATGCCATGCACTGTCTTTTTTCTTACCTTAGCTCCTCAAGATGCAGTCTTACTTCAGACTATATCACTGAAGTGTAGCAGTCCATCAAAAGCTGAACAACATGCGTTGTATTAATTGTTTCCAGATTCTAGCTCAGAATATTAGTCTAAAAATATCCCAGTAAATGAGGGGTCTGTAATGAACTAAATATGGCCATGCAATAGATTACAGAATGCCATTTTTATTAGCTATATTGCAGCCGCAGAAAGATTTAGGTGGAGCCAAGGAATATACCCAATTCTTTGATATGACCCAGGCTGATCAGTCTTATTTGTAGCTTCGTGGAAAAAGTTTAGAAGCAATGAAAGAAACTGCATTGTTTTTCTGTTCCCCTCCCCCTGACTTGAAGCTACAGAATGCAATTTCAGGATGTATTGGCACAAATGTGTTTTTATTGGTTCCTGTAAGCTATAATGTATCCAAAATATGACTGTAGCAACCTGAAAAACAATTAGCATCTGTAAAGCAGTCTGTGACCATTAGATTACTTCACAAAATGAAGATTTAACATGTAGCTTCCCCAGAAATTAGTAGTGTTTGGGTCTGGCTTTTCTGTTCTTTTCTTCCTTTATTGATCCCTTCAGGCAGAAAGAAATGGTGAGTTATCTGATTAAAATGTGTGCAAAACTGTAGGGAAATCGCGCACAGCTGCTAATGCCACCTGATTTGGTGTTGGAAGTACATTCAGCTGGATGTTGGTCAGAGCTCTTGAGTGATTTTTAATAGCTAATTAAATAATATAAGAAAGGTCTAAGGCAATACAAAAAGAACAACGGACTTACAGTGCCATTTTTTTAAACAGATGGCAAAGATTAAACAATAAATCAAGTAAATATTTGTCTAGTTTGTAGAAGTATCATAGCATACACACTGCAGGGAATATGGATTTTTTTTCCAAAAGCAGAATTCCTTGTTTTTTATGAAATGCTTACTGAGGTTTAATAGATTTTGTTGAAATATTTCACTAACAGTAGGTTGAGCTGTTGATGTGCTTACAAAGGTTCTGAAAGTACAGGCAAGTACCTCAACACTAACCATTCATCCTAAAACAAATCTGAAAGCTGTTTAATTTTTATAGCGTATTTTGATCCAGAGAAGGTGACACAGTCTGCAAAAGGCTTGTATAGGCTTGTTTGCATATTTGCCAGTGCATTTGCCAAATGCGTTTTTCTAGCTCTATTATTTTGAATTTGCAGGCTCGTGACAAGAAAAATATTGAAAAAGAAACACAGCTGAAACTACCCAGTATGTCTTGGTGGGATGGAAGTTCAACTCAATATCATTTCAAAACAGATTTATAAATTGTTACATATTTCTCTGAAAATGGAGCAAGTTTATAATCTTTTTCACATTCATTTTACAATGAAAGCAATATTGGATGGGAGTTTATTGTTTTTATAATGTGTACGAGGCAGATTGCATTCATAATTAGATGCCATTGCACATGATGCAAATTTTGCTCAGTTTCTTGCAAGTCAGAGTAGTCCTGAGATGCATTTTGCCTTCTAGTGGTACTACGTACTACAGAGCACATCTTTATAGGGGAAACATGTGGGAACAACTCAGCCATTTCTGTATTCTGAGAAGCAAAAGAAACATTTTTCCTCTTTTGGAATGAAAGATAGGTCATGGTGGGTTATTAACAGCACACATCAAATTCTTCCCCTGTCAGTACCAAATACAAGACATGCGTGCAAAGAATATCATACTTGCAGACATTTCAGATACTCATAATCCCCTGCCCCTGCCTCTATGAATGCACTATTATTTTGTTGAATGAGTAGAAAGAGATTTATGGCTCACATACTGCTTAATGGCCTCTATAGGATACTCTATTTCAAGGACACATAATGCTTTACAAAAAGTTAGAATTCTTCACATACCTCTTCTGTGCTGGGCCTCATTTTGCACTGTTTGTCAACAATCGCTCTCCAAAGTCCTCCCACTGTTGATCTAAATGCTCCCAGACTGTCCGTAAAGCCACAGGCAGACGTTCATTTTCCAAACCATTTGCCAGCTGAAAACATTACTGCTCCTTCGCTGTTTGTCTCTGACCTCAGTCAGGGGTTATCCTCCCAGCATTGCCAGTGAAGAAGGGAACACATGAGGGACTTCTAATCTATTCCAGGCAAAACCAGTCAGAGTTGACTTAATTAAATTGAGTATGAGCTCAGGCAGATGACATCATTCAGGATCATTTTGGAAGCACTCGTTCCATACTGTCCGGCAGGAGGTCTGTGAGAGTTGTACCTCCAGCTGAAGGACACTGATGGACAGTGAGAGTGAGGTCTCAGCCCAGCATCCCTAGACACAGGTGGTCCATCAAGGCCTTCAGGAAGGCATGGAGGAGTACTAGGGGCTAGAAGCAGGAATAGTCTCAAAATGCTCTGGTATGCCCAAATTAAACGATATTTCATTCTTCTCATATAGTGATCTCAGAGTTATTTGGTACTGAAATAATATCTTAAAAATATAACTCCACTCTCCCTTTTCAGCTGTCCCATGCTGTGATAGAAAAGACAGGCAGTGGACAGTTCAGGGGTTTAGGTTTCGTTTTGTTCTTAAACACAGAGGCGGTTAAGAGTTCATGAATGCTTACCAGATGAAGATTGTTTTTCAGACTTTTACGAGAAATTTTTAAAAACCCCACACTTATTACCTTGTGTGTTTGTGAATAATTTACACAAAAGGAAAAAGTGGAATGTATGTGAATAAATTACTGGTTGAGAGTTATCATTTGGCGTTACTGATTGATGTTATTAAAATGGAGGGGACAATAGGTAATAACTAAACTGTGCTTGTAAAAGGGAGTTTCAAAAGAAACAGAAATCAGTGTGATGAATATTATCAGCACAAGATACAGTTAGATAATTGTTAGAATTTCTGTTTGAAAAAGGGCACAAGAGGGAAAGCCATTATGGAAAATATTTCTTTCTTGTGCCCTCTAGACATTGGCTTGGTGATTATGTTTACATTTGCTATTTCAGATTGAGATCATATCATAGACTTGCCCAGATAACAAATAAAGAACAAACACATTGACAGAATGAGCAACATCTGTGTATATAAACACATTTTTTCTATGGTGAGTTTTTACAAAGCACTCTGCAAAGCAACTTCTTCTATTCACCAATTACATTTTGCAAACATAAATCTAGAAGTGAAAACATTTTATGAATTCTAGCACAAGCCAAGCTTGTGACTGTACTGACTTTGTTAAAAAAAGGTTGTTTCTCTCTTTTTTCCAAAGGTCGAAAATCTATTTGAAAGAAATTGCTAAAATAGAATAACGTTGTTATTACTTTCCTTTAAAATGGTGAAAGTGCTAGAGAGACAGGAAAAGTTCCTGTCTTTTCAGAAAGATTCACACACATTCATTTTGGGTTTCTTTTTTTTCCTTTTTTCCCCCTTACTATATTCTATGCAGAGTAAAAATTTGTTCTGTTACAAAGCTTATCTTTTCCATGTCAGCTTATACTGTCTGTTATATTGCAAAATGCAGTCAGGTTTCAGATTGAAATGGAAGTGGTTTTAGAAAAAACACAGGCAATTTACCTGCCCTTTGAGGTTCTTAATAACATTAGAAATGTACATGCATCACAGCAAGGTCTCAGAAGAGTGATTTTGTTAAAAGACAATCATCAAATAAAGTATGGATTTTCAACAATCAAAGGATGAAAGTGCACTTACCCTTTGTGGCAGGCTTTGCATGTAATGACAAATTTCATCTCAAAGGGCTTGATCTGTCTGCCACTGAAATCAATGGCAAAACTTCCACGCACTTTAGTGAAGAAAGGAAGAGGTCAAAAAAGTTACGTAATGATTTAGGACAAGGCACTGTTGCCTGCAGATTTAATATGGTCTGATTTTTGTGTGTATTTTTAGTATCTAGCATTTAAGTTGGGACTGGAGTAGAAAGCTCATTGGATTCCAAATCTTAACTCCGCTATGGTCTGTAAACATGAATGCCCAAACTTTAATGCATTTACACTTATGTACCATGATGTCTGTTTAGATGTTAATTTATAATTACAGTATACTGTCACTTTGGGGAAGAATTACAACAGAAATCACCGGAATAAATAATAGTCTTATTATCAAATTAATGTTGGGGAGCTTGACCCAAGGCAGATGTAGGGTCAGGAAATCAGACACTGGTCTTTTGCACCAGACTCCAGCTTGGTTAGTGAATTGCAGGAGGGACAGAAAGGTGACACTGGTAGTAGTTCAGAGGTGAGAAAATACCTGTTTGGGTAGCATGTCTTTCTGATCTTCCCTCCCCTGCTTGAAAGCAGTTCTCTTTAATTCATGGGGCTATTGGCTGAGAAAATATTTCTAACCCAGGTGTCACTGTTTTCAGAGGTATAAGCTCTGTTTTTCAAACTGGCAGGCCAGCAATGGCCAGAAATTTTCCACTCCCAAGTTGTACCTAAGGTCTTGAGAGCCCTGCGGTACACTTTGGGTAACAGGCCCTCTGTGAAGTAGGTATGTTGTTTGTAACTGAACAGACCACTCAGCATACATCAGCTAACATTTTAGGCAATACTTTATACTGGACTCCAAGGTGAAAAAATAAATGTATTTTTTTATTCTTTTCTTCTTCTTTTTTTTTTTTTTCCCTATCAGATAAAGGACTAAACATTTAATAACAGAAATGGAAATCAGAGTTCTGAAAACAGAGCCAGCTGAGCTCAGTCCCCTGATGTCAGCTTGCGATTTTCTCCTAGGATGGCTTCCAAGCAATTGGACAGAGGCAGACTCAAGCACACATTCCCCTGGCAGTTGCTTTAGATGTTTTTCTTCTCCCAACTTGTTGGAATAACAATTAACAGCAAGTGAAGCACATGCTAAATCTCCTCCTTTTATTCTATTCCCTCCCTATTGTGGTCAGTGGAAGTACAAATATTGCTTTGTCAGGCTTCTCTGGGACACTAAGTCCTTTGTAGTGTAGATTCCCCATATCTGATTTGGTTTCCTTGCCCAAAGAGGTTTTATTTCATTTTGCATCTGGATGTTTACTTGACTCTATCTTTAAATTCTGTGTCTCCAAACTTATCCATGCTAATTTGAATGGGTTTAGCATACGCTGGGAATGAATTATGGCTTGCTGCAGTATTATGAACATTTGAAAAAAATCTACACCAACACATTCACCTATTATTTTTCTTCATTCTTCCTTGCTGCTACATAGTAACTAAAAATGATACAAAAATATCACAATAGAGAATGGGATTTCTGAAATGTAGAGCCCCACCATGCATGTCTTTAACTTCATGGGGCTCTATGAGAGTCTTCAATAGTCATTTCATACATGCGTGTGTCTAACACTACTTTATATAATAGTTATGCATTACTGATTGTGTACAGGTGGAAAAACAGAGATACGAAGACCCTTTGCAGTTTTGTAGATCATTTTCAAGCTAATCTGCCTTTTAAGCTGCAGTTTTAGGAGTGTCGTTAATGTGATTGCTTTTACACTGCATCTGTTGAGTGTGCAGAGATGCCTCAAACAGCACATTTACATCTCACGTGGGTCTTGGAAGCAGCACAGACTTCAGACTGGTTTCATTTATCCTGTTACTCAATAGGGAAATTAACCCATGCTGAGCCCCTTGCTGTTTAGCTACAGATTTACATATCCAACCTAATCTGCATAATGCTAGCTCAGAACTCTCAGACTTATTTTGCAGGTTTCAGTGTAAGCATAGATGGTATGACAAGGTGGATACCTAGGCCTACAAACGGCCACTGAGATTTTCAACTGGCTTTCCCTGTAATAAATAAATGCTGACAAGATGTCCTCAAATTACATGTGCTCAAACTCAGCAAACAAAAATATCAAGCCAGCTTCATATAATAAGTAATAACCAAAAGTCAAATTGACTAAGGGTGGTTTATGAATCTTACTTCAGAAGCCTTGTATTGTATACAAAAATTCTAATGTATAGAATTTACCTTGTATTTACCTCATAAAAATTTCAAATTTCTTTCATTTTGGATCTCCAGCAATCCAGGTAGAATTATGCAAAAAAAACCCCAAACATTTAGAGGTCTAAAATGATTCTAGACCTTTCTAGATGCCGGCCTGTTAATACTTTTTAAAGCAAAGTAAAAATTGTTCAAAGATGAAAAGTTTAGGGCTGGGAATGAGAATCTGCTTCTTTAAAGCAGTTGTCTCCAAAAAGAGACTTACGATTTACCAGGGGCTTTATGTATTCATTAATAATGAGATTCCACCCCTCTGTGTCCACTACCATACATGTAAATTTGCCTCTGTGCATACCTCATTTTTCTCCTAACTGTTCAAATAACTATAAAATTACTAGGTATGTTATTGTGATTTAATTTTTGTAGGCTGGAATGCCTGTAAGCATTCTGTGTCTGTCTTGTGCAATGATTTTTTTTATGTGCGGTAAAAAATGGATGATGTGCAGAATGAATCTGGCCCTGAAAGAGATACTTAATGTTTCATCCTGTCTTATGATTACTGGCTAGGAAAAAGCCATTATTGATTTAATACTCAAAGCCTTTCTATTTCTTAGCTGTGTTCTGACATACATTAAGCAGACCTGCCATGCTAAGTTTATTTACTGGAAACTAAAGATGAGTGTTTTTATTTTTGAAGAGCCTTGTAGTTGTGTAAAAATAAAAACATACCTGGTTTAGATCCAGATCCAATTTCAACTGCATTCCCCACAGGTCGGAAATGAGGGAAAGTGATAAGTTTTTCAGATTAAACTTTAACTCTCCTGGTAGAAAATGATACAGCAGTCTTCCAACATTTCAAACAATTAGAATAGAGGTTAGGATCCAGGGGAAATAGGAAGCTGAGTGAGTCCAAGACAACACACTGAGGTTAAATTGGACAGGACAGGTAATCAGACTGGATTTGTAATCCCTGCTGTCCTGCTGGAGGTAAAAGGCTGTCCATAAATAAGACTATCAGAGCATGATTCTGTAAAGACATATGATGATCAAGGTCAGCTGAGGGACAAAATATCAGGAGTAAGGTGAACTAAGTATTCTTTTTTCACAAAATTTAATACACAAAATAGAATATATTTTGCAATTGCTGTGTTCACAAGTTCAGTCCAGAATGGAATTTCAATTATTTCAAGGGAAGACATGTACTAAAACATCAAAAACCCCACAAAAGCACATAGTTTTATATCATCTTATAAATTTACTGCTTATCTTTGAGCATTAATATTTTTGGGGTAGCATGTTTCTTTTTTCACATGCTGCTGCTGCAAAATGCTGCGTTTCATTCACTGTGAGCAACAGAAACATGTTGTTTATAAATCAGCAGAAAAGACTGTGTTCATAAAAAAGACTGTGAAATCACTCAGCACTTACAGCACTTCATATTTTCAAAGGTCTGCACAGACATGAATAGCCAGATTGTAATTGACCCCATCTTGACTGCAGAGTGAGTGATGAAGATTTACCGCTTTAGCAGATAGAAAAAATTGATAGGAGGCTGGGGGTGTGGGTATGAAATGAATTGTGTCTTCTTCCCTGGTACAGGGACAACCAGAAGAGATCAAATGCAAACAAGAAGCTATGTTCTTTCCACAGCTACATTATTTCAGTACTTTTTACTTCTCTGTGAAAAGTAAAGAATATGAAAGGATGTGCTGGCCTGAGTAACGTTTCCAGCCTTGATGCCCTCGCAGAACAAAATATTTGAATCCAAGAGATGAAGAAATAAGCTTTACGTATATAGGTGAACATATGCAGGAAACCACTTCCTCCTTCTTTCTGACTACTAAAGTGGTCCAAAGAGAAAAGAGGGGTCACTGTCAGCTTGTGTTACTTCAGAACATCTGTTCATTAAAATTCTCACTTCTCTAAACCAGAAAATGTGGAGGCAAGATGCAGAATACTCCAACATCTCAAAGGCAGGTAACATATTGGTAAGGTACCGACCAGCAGCATCGTGCCTCTGTCCCATAGTGATAAGCGCTGGGGAGTATCTGCATGCATTTCTGCTGCATTCAGTTAGGAACTGGCATTGTGACCCGTGGTCTGGTTTGCTGGAGAAATGTTGAGAGCCACTGTTGCTGTTGTACAAGCGTCTTTGGATGTTTTATGCTTCTCAGGGAAGCACTGGATGGAAAGAAAGCACACTCCACCATCTAATATATGCATCTAAGCTCAGAGAAATCAAGTGTGTATTACCACAAAACCACCCAAGAGTGCCTTTTACAGAGGTAACACTGAGTTCTTTCTGTTAGAAGTGGGACAACTCCTCTTCTCGTTAGGAATATGGTCAGGGGGTTAAAATGTGTCTGGTGAAGGTATAATGTTAGATGGTACCATATCCATATGAGTACAGGATTTGTAAATCCTGACAGGCAACATTTATTCAGTTGAAAAGTTTGACTATAGGTAGCTTGTGTGCAGAGGCTGAGTGTGCCTGAGTTAGGAGACCTTTGGCATAACTCTCAGAAAAGTTACAGCTCTGTGTGAATGTTTTTCTTGATGGCATATTCCAAAAGTACAAGAGAAAGTTGCTGTGCCTATGTGACATTAAAGGATGCTAAATGCTCCTCACAGCTCTCATACACCTTGCTAAAGTACAATGGGATGAAGGTCACATCAAAATATTTGCAAATTGATGGTACCAGCAGGAGAAAAGAAATTATATGCCATCTAATGTCTCTGTGTATTACAGTGATTACTGCAACTTACACCATGTTAAAGAAAAGACTGATTTGCCTCCCTCCTTTCCAGTTGTGCTTCACCATGCCCTGAATAAGTAGCCTCTGTCTATTTCCTGTAATTCTTTTCTTCCTATGCTTGAACTTCAACCTTGTGTCTAATCCGCAGAGTATATTTTAAGTTAAATTCTTGGGTTTTTAAAAGGCTTTAAGAGGCACATGCCATCTGGCTAAGCATTAAACAACTGAGTGCTTTGAAGAGCTTCCAGTCCAGGTATCTTGAAAAGTTTCTGCATATTAAGAGATGAAGTGTTCTTGCTTTGAATTGTGCTTAGTGTCTTAAGTTTCTTTGGGATTAGGAGAGGAAGGGAAGGTGATGGTGAAATATCTCTAGTGAAAAATCCTCAGAGTTGAATCATTTTGCTCTATATCATCAAGGCATAACTGAATTCAAGGCGATCAAGTGATACCATGAGTTTTAGAGCAACCCTTCATGCAGTCCTTGAGAACAAGCTTTTCTTAGCTTGGATTTTGATATTTCTTGCAATATCTGATGAACAGACGCTGATCCCAAAAGCTTGTCCATTTTTTTCCCAGAGATGATACTTCTCCTGACAGCTCTTGCATACAGCCGAATGACAGCACACACTGTGCCCTGATGAGCTGCACGGCTTGCCAAGGTGAAAACTATTCTTTCACCTGCAGGGGATATTCCCATCTCTTCTTTCTGCGTCATCATGTGATGGCCTCTGGCTGGCATCAGACATGCCTATTCTCATGTCCTCAGCACAGACTCCTCAGGCTCAGGCTTCCAGCATGGCTATCCATGTTCACCACTTAGTGCAGCCAGACTTCTTGCCTTTAACGGGCACAAGCTGGAACATAGGAAGTTCTGATCGAATATGAGAAAGAACTTCTTTACAGTGAGAGTGACAGAGCACTGGAACAGGCTGCCCAGGGGGTTGTGGAGTCCCCTTCTCTGGAGAATTTCAAGACCCCTCTGGATGCAATCCTCAGTAATGTGCTCTAGGCAATGCTGCTTTAGCAGGGGAGTTGGACTAGATGATCTCTAGAGGTCCCTTCCAACTCTGAAATTCCATGATTCTGCCATTCTCTATATGGAGGGTAAAAAGCCTCCTACCCTCGATATAGTCCTACAACATATTGCATGAAATTAATTTATGAAATGTATCCATGAAATGTATCCCCTTGAAGGACAGGGAAACAAAACTCCTAGCAAAATATACCAAAAGCAAGGACAGAGGGTGCCCTTGGGTCCACTATTTGACCGTACAAAGATTATATTCTACCATGCTCTAATTACTCAGAACCAAAATATTTTGACAGACGAAGTTTACGAAGATTTTTTTTCTGATCTCTATCTTAGGTCTGTAATCTGAATTATGTTTCCCATTCAGTTTCTGGACTGTTGAAAGGCATCATGGTAGTGAGATTTGAAATATATTGGAATTGATGAAAAGTGAACAAAAAAAGGCAACAGAAAAGGAAAAAAAAAGAGGAATAGTCTTGTCTTTTCTTCTCTTTTTTTTTTGATTGAGTTTGATATTACAGACAGATCTTGGATATGAATCTGACTGATCTTGCACTGTTCTTATCACAAGCAAGTTGTTCACGTATAATCAAATACATACGTGTAAATCAATGTCATCTTTTACCCCATTCCAACGTATTAGGCTTGTTTTCTCCAAAACATTGGATAGTTTAACAAACAGTATCCTTACAGTATCTGTTACAGTATGCCAGAACACACAAGAATGTTATACCTGGACATAGAACTAAAGCCCAATGCATTTGAGAGTGCCATCATACATGCAGCCATCAGAAATCCTGTATCTGGGTATGGAAAAAATTCTCTGTTGCCTTTTTTTTTTTTTTCCGTGCTGGTATCAGAGGCAATTGATAAAACAACTATTGAAGATCTATTTCTAGAACTTATTATTAACAATAAGCTATTGATAGAAATGCCTATTAAAAACAAACTCCAACAAAATTTCACTCTCCACCTTTGAAGTTTGCCCCACTGCCAGTACCTTGTGAGCTGTCTTTCCAGCTCCCCATGCTCACTTGGACATATAAATTGCTTTTCCTGACACTTGAGCACTATCCATCCTGGCCCTGCCACCAGCATTTCCTCTCTCCAAACTAACAGTGCTGTTTTGCTCAGCATCCTCAAGATTAGGTGATTGGTAGGGGTTGTTAGCCTCAGTAGAGCAACACTGGTTGAGTGGTTGAGAAGATCAGTTCAGCTATCATAACCTTCCGGGCTTCTGATTCCTAACCCAATCCTACCTACACATGATGTTTCCATTAGTGTAGAAATGCTGAGACAAAAATGTTGGATTTTTTTAAGAATTTCTCCTACTAGCTCTTTAGTGGCAGTCCATAGGCAGATTTTTGGTTGTTTTAAACTCAAAACCCACTTACCGTATCTTAGGAAGAGCCTCAGCTCCCAAAAGCCTCGCTAGACAACTTGAGAGTTTTCCTTTAAGAGGGAACATTTTTCTATCACTACAGGTGCAAATGCTCCTGAACTTAGATAAGAGAGAAGTGGGCAGGTTTCCAGAAAAATATCTCTTTTTTTTTAGAAAAGATGTGCATAGAAGGCAAATGTGAAAAAATTTAGCTCTTGGCCCCAGGATGCAACCTCTACAACCTCTACCTTGGGGAGTTTTGCATGTTGCAGCGAGTGAAGCAGGGGAAGAAAAGCAGAATCTGCAAGTTATTTGTGTGAGCTGACAGGAACACCTCCCAGCTGTGGGCATGGAGCTTGCTTGCAGAGCAAATACTTAAGTAATAACACAGATATTTCCAAAGTCCAGCTGATTTCCAGAAAGTCCAGCCACATGTTTACTGCTTCAAACAGGGTGAAGTCTGAATTAGATGCCAAAAAGTCATCTGAGCCTGCCCAGAAGTGACTTGGAATCTGACATGACCCTTTTATCTCCTCTGGCAATAGTACTGCAATAGTTATAGGGATCTTTTCTTCTGTAGCTGACAGATAGGCTTCAATACAAACTTTGTGATATATCCAGATCAGTGCATACTGGTCTTCACTCAATATGTCTCCTCAAATGTGAGCATTTTAGTTTACAAATCTGCCCTTTGGATAGTGTTGGTTGACTGAGGGAGTCACTTAATATTTATAGTGTGTCTGCAACAGCAAGAAAATACAGAACAAATGAAACAATTAGCATATTTCTGAAATGATGCTGTTTAGTCACACTGTTTAGCATTTGACCTGCCTAAAAATGTGATGTTGACAATGATTTCCAGGATCCAAGCATTTATCTCTTTTTTAAGATAACATTTCACTGAGGAAGACCAAGCTCAACAGTCATCACTTTTGCAAGGGAAACAAAACCAGTTCAGCTAACTGTGATTTCCATTCTCAACAAATGCTTGAAGTGCTGAAAGGACTCAAAGGAAAATGTCTTGTCATCCTTTGCTGCAGTTAATATAAAATTGTGTTTCAGTGTATTTTAATCATTGATACCACCATTGGTGGTGTTGTACAACCAAAACACAAAAAAGTATGTTCTGGTTTGAGGCTAGAAAATGAAATCTCTTAACTTCACACTAGTAACCCACCCCCCCTGCATCTTATCTCCTATGAGCAGTAATATGCTCAGTCTTCAGCTCAGAAGAGGAGCACCAGAGCGATGTAGAGCACCCAGAGGTGGGGCTTGTAGTCACCCATGAACTTCCTCCTGGGACTTTGGGCACTGACCCTTAGATGGGCATCCCAGACACCGCTGCCTGCCCTTCTTGGTGCAATGAGGCAGAAGAATGACTATACTTTTGGACAACCTTACCCAGGCTTCTGTGTCACAGCTGCTTTGAGGCAAAGAACAGCCAAAGCTGTGGATATGGAGGAACTTGGAACCTCTGGCCGAGGGGGTTTTCATCAAAACCAGAAACATCTAGTTGTTCTGGGGGACTGTGGCAGGGAATGCTGTCAAGTTATTTTGTTTATTTGCTTCACTGAGCAGAAATGCAAGGCAGTGGCAGAAGAAAAACTGGCATTTTCACTCTCTCTTCCTCACTTCCCAAAGACACTGGGCACACCTGCTCTTTTAAACATGTCACACACACTGTTTAGCCCTCTGAGTCTCTCCAAAGACCTAATTTCCCATTTAGGACAGTCTTAGATCATTCACTCTTCTTTGATCATATTTCTATTCATTCAATATCTCCAAATATCTGCATAGTGTGTCGATACCAAGTCAGGGGCCACAGTCAGAGGACAAGTTTCTCATAGGTTAAAGCATTTCTTCTGGAAAATACAATAAGAATATTCAATAAAGGGGACACTGAGTCTTTTGGGACATGTGTATATCCCATTGCAACAGAATATTAAGTTCCTAATACATAGCACGTAGCATTACAGCAATAATACTTATTTTTTCAACCCTTTTTGTAGAAAAAATTTTACTTTTCAGGAAGAAAATGCTAAAAATGTCATTTGGAGCATATGAGACCTATGAGAACTGGGGAATGAGATCTGCAAGCCAATATGACACGTTTTGTACAGAAATTAGTTTACGTTCAGGGTCATTGTGAAAAAATGCTGAGACTTTGCTTATTTTCTACTTCAATAAACTTTATCAAGCAGCAATATTGTTCTACCTGAATAAGCTTATTTAATGTTCAGGCCTACACAGTACCTCTGACCAAATCCAATGTGTACCTGGCCTCATGTACACTTTTGCTACAGCTGTTTGTATGAGTGGGATGGCTCGAGGGATTACAGACTGCAAAGGAACACTGAGCATAATGCTAATATTTTGTGTCCTTCTGTGATGCACAAGAAAAACTCCCAGGTTCACTTCTTCAATGTCTGTACATGATCGTTACCTTTAGTGGAAAGAGAATAGTGTAATGCGAAATGGTAACCCTCACTGAGAACTCATACAGCACTGACTGTCAGAATCTAAGGCATGTGCACTAATAATTAGTATAAACAGTCCCTCTATATTATGGATTATCTGAAATTTTTACCCTCCTCAGTCCTTGCAGAACTATGATTTACTGATGATCGTTACAGATCTCTCTTCAAATTTTATAGGGATATATATACAAATGGTACCATAAAGACAGAATAGAGCACAGCCTTGAGGCAAATAGAGCTTCTTGCATTTAACTGCAGGATACTTCTACTGAAGCAAAGTAGTCATTTACCAATTATTATGTTAGCGCAAGATAAATATGAGTTAACAGAAGTATCCAGCTGCCAAACTCAAAAACAAAAGAAAGAGACAACGTCTTGTCACAGAGATTTTCCTGCTGCTTAATTCCCCTGCCTGCTCTTGTGCAAACACTCACCTTTTTTAATGAGGAAATGGTCTGTAAAGCTGCAAAAATGAAAAATGAGATATATATTCAATTAGCTCTAGTACTGTTGGCATGCCACTTCAGGTCAGCTGGAAAGCTTTGAAAAGCAAGACATTTGTAACTTAAAGTAGAAAATCTGAATGCAAACTCAGCTGGCTTAACTGTGAAGCTCTTTTGGCAAACCACTGAAAAACATAATTGAATGTAGCCCTCCTGGGAAGGAACCCTAATAAACTGGAGGACAACTTGTCTGCTAGCATTTTGATTTTGCCTTTGCAGTGTTCAAGTCTTTGTGTGATTACAGCCGTAAGTTTCACTTACAGGAATGATTACCCTACGCAGTTATAGGTAAGGGCCTGTTTTATCCTCCCCCTGTAGCTAGCATTCATCAAAGAAATGGCTTTCTATACATAGCCTGTTTTCCATGAGTTTATTTTCAAAGGGTGACCATCATTTTATGGGCATAGGCGACTCCTGAACAATTTACTTTTGTGCTTACAACCCACACCACGAATACAAACCTGATGAGCTGCACACTGGGCTGAGTGGCTGCTGCGCAGGCAGAAAACAGAGACACATTTTAGCTGCGAGCCTGTGCTGCACCTGCAGGAAGACTGGTTACCCCACTGACATTGTGTACCGACACAGGAATAAAAGGTGAGGGACACTGCTGTAGGGGAACTGGAAGGGAACACAGAGCCCCAGTTCACTCCCCATGCCAAACTACAAGTAGAATAATCCCCCTGACGTCAATATCCTTTGAGATACATTATAAATGCTAAAGGTTGTCAGCCTTTGAGATACATTATAAATGCTAAAGGTTGTCAGCCTTTTTCTGCCAGGTTCTAGGATATGTGTGCCAGCAACATCAGCTCAGAAAAATAATGCCACCTGTGATCTGATTCAATGCAAATTCCACTTTTGCACATCTTTTACTCTTTAAGGCAGATAATTGTATCAATGCATTGATTAAGTTTCCTGCTTTTCTGTGGCATGTTTTTAATTTGGATTCTCCCATTCCCTGCAATATAGCTACAATCTTCACACCTCAAAACAATAGATCCAACATGGGATAATCTCCTTTCCATACTTAGTGATGCTTATAGCTCAGGAGATAATAGCAGGGCAGAGCGTTAACACTTGTATCAGGCTGTAAGAAGCACAAGTATAGGCAAGACATGAAAGAAAACACAGGTCTTTTATACTGGGATTTGTTTCCACAATCAGTTTAAATGAACGACACGCAGCCAGTCAAATAGTGGGAGGCAAACTTCAAATTTGGATTACGGCTTGCCTACAGATTCATGTGATGATATCCTGCCATAAAGGGTCACACAGAATCAGCTTGGACTTCTGCTGGACAGTCTCTGAGCACCCAGCTTGTGGAAGGTACTCAGTATCATTTTATTCAGGAAAAGTCTCCATCACTTTGAATTAAACAAAAAAACACAGGGTTACCATATAGTGGTGTAGTTTAGCCTGGGACTTGGCTTATCAGATGGGTAATGATTACTGACTGTATGTCAGAGTGACACAGACACATTCAATTTAGGTTCAGTGAGGACCAGGTGCTCGGGTCTGATAAAACCTTTGCAGGCACAGGCCAAGGGTAGGGAAAAAGACAGTAACTCAGGCATCTTTCCTGACTCCAGAGCAGCAAAGTGTGGTCATTCTGGCAAGTCAGCTACAGATCACGAAGGACAGTGCACTTAAAACTGAGCCAAAGCACGACTGAGCAGCATGAGATAAGACTCAAGCCTACTTTCTTTCTTCTCTTTGTCTTTCCTTTTTGTCTCTCACAAATTAATGTCCAAGGCATTCATTTTTGAACTGCAGTAACCTTCACTTTTCTTTGCTGCCATTGAAAACCCTTACAATAGTTTTGTTTTTTTCCTCACAAATTCTTACAATTCTATGTAGAATTAACCCAGTTATTTCAGCATTTTTCCCTCTTTCATTTGTCCCAGTTATGTTAATGACTACGAACATCCCAGCACTAAAAAAAAGATACTTCTGAAGTGCTTCAGACAGTCTGGCACAGGAGTCCCTGGAGGTAGTTTTAGATGCTACAGATTTGGGTTCACGTTTTCCTGCCATGGTGCAGCACTAAGAAAAATAAAATCCCAGCTGGCACAGACAAGGCTTGCTAGAGAACTGAAATTACCCCATACTTTCTCAAGTAATGCCATGGCTGCATCTCACAATGACTGTTAAATTCAGGATTACTTTATATGCATTTATTTCACAAAACAGAAACACTAGGACTGAAGTCTATCTTGCCTACACACCAAAGGAGTCACATCCTTTTATATGTCATTGCTTTGTTTTTCTTCCAGTCCTATACTATTCCCAGTTACAGAAAACCATTTAATAGTGCCAGGGTCCCTGCACTGACCACATTTACATTGCATTATCATGCTTTAGTAAGTGTAGAACCAGAAACATGGAACACTGCATTCTCCATATAAGTGTACTTATTTAGAAAGATATTTAAGTGTATTTAACAAGGAAGTTAAGAGAGAAAGAAGTAGTTATTTATAACGCTTAGAAAAATTCTTAGTAAACTGCTAAAAGTCAGATCTTTGAAGTTGTTGTCTAACAAGTTTCCGTATTATTTAATCAGTCTCTGTGAAGATTATACTGATCACTAATACTCAGGCCATCACCTGGAAGACAGAATGACTGGAACAATTAAATAACAAGCAGTGAACTGTCAGATACCACCTTCAAGAGAATGACAAGAAGCCAGGAGAATGAGACCACCAGCAGCAGCACAGAAGAAATACTATCACAGAAGAGAATATGCTTAATAGGAGGGACCCAGTAATAAAAGAGAAGTCACCAAGCAAAAGGCTGAAACCGTTAGTAAGAAATTCCCACTCAAAACACGAGAGAAACCTCTCACTCACACTTGATATTTCCAGAGTGAGAAACTGTTCAGGAGAACTCTTGATTTTGAATGTAAGGCATCCGAGAAGCAGACCACAGATGGAATAGGTCAACTCTAGCTATAAGCCCAGCTGCGTTCTGATGAAAACTCAGCAAACTCTTTATTGAAATAAGTGGATCTGTGCCAGTTTGCAGCAGCTGGAGGCCTGTCTCTGCCATTTTATACACCTTGAACATTAAGATCAAACCAGATTTCATCATATGTCAAGACAAAAGCATTGACAAATAATTTAATGGATTTCGTTCATATTCAAAGAGAAGTAAAGGTATGAAATCAATCTTTCATTTGGCAACTGGTCAGCCAGAGAAAAATCTGAGCAAGGCATTCAGTGAAAATGGTAAATATCACCAAAACCACTTTAATTGTCTCCAATGGAACTAAGAAACTGAACTGAACATGAGTTAGTTAATTTACTAGTAATATTCAGAGTCTGCCATCTGTGTCTGATTCATACAATCCGCTCCAAGGTATACAGACTAATTTAGCCTGAAAATCTGGGACTTTCTGTTGCAGTCACCTTCTGGGGTGGGTTGTTTTGGATTTGGGGTTTTTTTACCAATTCTGTCCAAGGAAACATTCATTATTTTCAGGTTTCTTCATAAATATGAAACTTGAATCACATTCACCAGAGTTTACTGAGGTCAGTGAACATTTTAGTAAATACAGGTATATTTATGGTTTTTATTGGAACAATATAAAAGTTGGCTGTTTTCTTCTGTTCTGTGTACCTTAAACAATCATAGGGCAAAATATAAAGATTTAGATACTGTTTCCAAATCCTAAATGCAAAACTTAAGAAACTCCTTCCTCTTCTTTCCATTTGTAAAAAGGTATTCAGTTACTTTTCAGGTGCTGCAGAGTTGAAAGGAAGTCCAGACCAAAATAAACAACATATATTTTACAAAAAAAAAGGTATGTTCTACTATGACATGTCAAACGGCAGATCCAGTACTTGTATCCCATTTCCATCCATTCTCTTCACATTAACAAAAACAACAGGTGCATTTTGCGGAGTAGCCTGAATGTTACCAGAGGGCAGACAGCATTATTGAACCAAGAGGAGGAAAGCAAATTCTAAAGCCAAATATCCTCCCCTTAGGATATTCTAAGTAGCATCCCATTAGGCCTGGGCCTATTGCAGTTTTGGATATTATTGCTTAGGAATGATAACTTTATACCACAAAATGTCTGTTCTATTACTCATACAATAATGCATCACATTTCTAAAAACAATTCTGGATCAATGGCCAATAAAGACCATCAAAAGGATGCAAAGGTGTATAATCAAGCTTTTATCTTGCTTTAGTAACTTCAAGGCAATTAATATTTCATGACATGTATTAAGACAGTTGGGTTTTTTCTGAGTTTATACCTAATGTAGAACTGTCTACAGTGAAATATTTGCCAGTGGCAATCTCTTTCATACAATATTAGCATATCCAATTCTTCCCTTGTGGGATGTTTCAGCATATAATATTAATTCACCATTAGGTAATGTACTCATTTTAGCAATCTCCTGTGTTCTCATTAATTAAAAACCTGGTACAATCACTTGTAGTCTATCCCATTTCACTTTGCTTGCTTTGTTTGGGCTTTTTTTTTTCATTTCTTTTTTTTTTCTTACCTTGGCTCCAGAGCAGTGCTGGTTTTCAGCAGAAAACCTCTATCAATGCCTGCCCCATATTCAACAGTTACTCTCATATATTAGTACAACAGCTTTAGGCAGGATAGTCCTTTTAAATTTGGTAAGGTGTAACTGTAATATTTATATTAATAAAAATGTAATTGTAAGGTAACAACTTTGCTTTGCTCTCGGATTAGTACTATTGTCCTTTTCTTCATAATCCAAAGTTTGAAAACCATTTCAACTCTCTTTTTTTCTCCCCAGAATTGGTCATGAAATTTCTATGAAAATTGCATTCTCACTGAAATTCTCAGGTGAATTGTACAAATTATGACCTGCTCATCTCCCTATTATAAAGATAACTGGAGCTGTTACTTAAACCTCCGAGCATTTTTTGATTGAGGAAATTAAATAGTCAAGTATGTGGCATGAATTAATGGAGAATCATTCTTCAAAAGGCTTCACTACATGTTTAGTTCTCATCCTTCAGGAGAAAAAAAAATGGAGTCACTGTAATGAAAGTTACAAATATGAAATAGTAGATGAACAAAAATGTAAAACCTGTGTCAGCTGTCTGAGACTGCAAACTTTTATTTGATAGTTCCTTGTGGCTAGAAGAGAGATTCTGGTAGTAAACCTCAAAGGTCCATCAGAATTTTCTTTAAAAAAGGTCAAGACCATTTGGAGCATTTTACTGAAGGCTTTTTTTTTTTTTTTTTCTGTAAGTTAATGCCAACAACTATATTCCTTTTTATATTTAATGGCTTGTCTGTAGTGCTTTTTTTTGCTATATGTTTTATTTTCACTTATTTTCCTTTCAGGATGCTTTTAAATCCAGGTTCTGGCAAACTCATATCAAACAGGTTGTTCCTATTTATTAGAAAAAGAATCTTGAAGTTTACGTATTTATGACATATAGGTAGACAGGTTGCCTTGTGCTTCTGAGAAAAAAAACATGGTAGAGCAAAATTTACAGGGGGAGACAAAGAAAAATACTGGCAAAACTGATTTATCAGCTGAAAGAAAACACTGTGAGAGACCAGATAAGAGGTAGATAGAGAATGAAAGCAGACAAAAGAAAGTGGCATCAGGTATTGAAAAATAGTTGAGCCTGGAAACTCTAATACCCAGAGTCTGTGTGCTTCTGATAAAGCAGATAAGGTTCTAGAAAAGAAGAAAAAAATACTATGTGTGTTAAAGAGAGAACAGAAATATGCGGGATGAGAGTCCAACCAAAACCAAATTCAACTTGAAACACTGCAAGCCAGAACATCTCAGGGAAGTGAATGCAAAACACAGGCATCCAACGATCAGATTAAAACCAGGGAAGCAGTAAGAGAAATTGTGAGCAACACACTAGCCATGAATTTGCAATGTAATACGACAGAGGGGAGACATAAAATTCAAGTAACAGAGACAGCCAATCACAAAGTAGAGAGAAAACAGTTCCTTATCTATATGGCTTTGCTGTAAATTTATCTGGAGTATTTCATTAATTAAGGGTACCTTACAGACAAAAATATGTACATGCTGTGAAAGGGGAAATGGGTAAAAGCAAAAAAAAAAAAAAAATTACTGGGTTCATTTGGTCTGGTTTACGGGACAAGAGGGACAGACTTATGAGGACTGATTAAATAAATACAGTATGGCTTAGATGCATAGACACTGCCGGGGGAACTAAAGTAACCAGGTATGCACTGTCATGAACAATAGAAGCAGAAATTATAGTCCTTATAAGACAACAGAAGCAGATTCCAGATATCTAAATGTCCTTTTAGACAATTACCTGAATGGTATGTTTCTGTGCAGTCAGCAGGACAATTTTTCTGCTCACAGCCCTCAATCTGGTTCTTATTTCAGCTCCATCAAAAACACTAAACTCTCCCTGATCACCCTTGGCAGGCAGTTCTTCCCCACCATCAGTAACCTGGAGATATTAAAAAAACCCAATGCTTTTCCAGGGAAAGGAGGGGGTTTAGGGTGGAGGAAAACCATAGACACAAGTAGACAGAGACAGCTCAGCATTTATACTCATGAACACCGGATCGGGAAGGTATTTGCTCACCCCCCTCAAGCACTGTCACACAGGAGGTGGTCCCACCCACCTCTGCAAGAACTGCACAGGTTTATGCAGACACATCTCTGAGGGTTTGAATGAGGCTGCACAGAATCAGCGAGGCTCAGCTCACCACCACTATTCATACCGGCCCATCTGCACGCCACAGCCTGTAGCCCAAAGCCTGCAGGTTCATGTTGGGGCTGAAGTGTAGCCCTGCAAAGCAGCAAGACCACACTGTACCGTGAGCAACGGCAGGCACTTCGGTTCAGTATTATTTTCCTGGGATTTGGTCTTGCTTAAGACAACCTTGCTGACACGGGTGGTCTTCTTCTGGCTCCATGGGGATGAATGTTCCTCCACCTCAGCTTGCAACACAGCATGGTGAAGAGGCATTGAGGCAGCTCTGGCACAGTCACTGCTGCTGCCACGGTGGTGTGGACACCATCAGCTCCACGTGCATTAGTCCATTGGACCGGTTTCCTGCAGAGTGTATGGCAGGTGGAAGTAGGTCACACGAGAGAATGTAACCCAAAAGCAAGACTGTGATTGACTGTATTGTCTAATGAATACAGCAGAGTCAGCCCCAGGAAAAATGAACAAACAAAAACCAGAAAGCAACCAAAAAACCCTAACATAAACCAAAAAACTCCAACAGTTTTCTGATATACACTAGAATCTTCTGAAGTTCACTTGTCATACAGACTTCGCTTACCTCCACAGTCTCAAGAAAGCGGTTTGTATTTAGCGCTGCAAGTTACGTTGTCTTTACATGCCCCTTTAAAACGTTGTTTGACATCTGAGGGTCAGAACTGCTAAATTCTCTCAGTAGATCTGCTGTTGGGGGTTGCAAACAGTGCTTCTGCATTAAATAAAGAAAAAAAAAAGGAAGGAAGTTTACTCTGTATCCATGGCTGAACAACTACACACCATATCATCAATAACATGTCCCTGAGTAGCTGAGAGTGACTGACATATTTTGGAATTTTAATGAAGCCCATCAGGGAACATCTGATAGGTAAAACATCTGGAAATCAAAAATCCATGGAGCTGTGCAATACTCAAGTGAGGACTGATTCAATTCTCATTTTTGTCACACTTCCCTTCTTTATGTATTTTTACGTACATTTCTACCTTTAAAGTTAGCTCTGTCAAGCCTGCTGTCAGTGCAGTTTGGTTATTACCCGTTCCCAGCTGATGCTATCAAGCTGACCTGTGGTGGGGCAGGGCTGTCAGAGTAAGCGGATTCCAGTGTACGGTAGTTGAAATAATAAATGATAGGGGCTGTACACCAGAGAAAACTGTGATTATATCATCACTTCGATGCCCATTAAGCTCAGCAATTTCTAGCTATTTGAAAAACTGAGATGTCATTTCTGCAACATGTGTTTTATTGAATGTAATAAAATCCACCATTTTAACAGCGATTGCTGCTCAGGACCCGCTCACAGGACTTTTATCTAAATAAACATTTCAGGAGGTTACTTACCTCTATCAGACTTTTAATTCATAATGTGAAGCTTTATTGTTTTAGAAATGACAAGCACTCAGTGACTCATTTCTTTCCATGTCTGCCAATGCCCAAGGCATTGGGATTTATACCAGGACAGTGTCCAAAGCACGGAAAGTGCCCAGGATCCTGAATCTCTCACTTCTGGAAATCCTGCAAGGACTGGCTCTGAGAAGTTCCCACACTCTCCTTCCACACTTTGGACTAGCACAGAAGTACAGCAAACTGTACTTTTAGCACTTCTACTCTTTTTCTGCAACTGGAGAGTGTAGTTAACTGAATTGTCTGAGCCTTAGATAGGTCAACATTTCATTTGGTTGTGGTTTGGGCTGGGCTGGCCACTAAAATATTTGAACATATTTTTGGAAAGCTTTTTATTTTTCCTGAACTAGTTCTTCTTCCATGAAGTCTTAAAACAGATGATTAAATGTAAAAGTGAATTTCATCATCTATTTGTACCAGAACGCACCACACAGTTATGGTAGAACTTGACAGGGAGGATCCCCACAGATTTCACTGGGCTTTGTATCAGATCCTGAGAAAGTTCAAACCCCTCTTTTTCTTCATAGCCAACTTCCACTTCTACTTTTGTGTCAGCTGAGTCATGAAAACTGAACTCAGCCCTCCTGAAGTGAGGGAACCAAGGATCAGCATGAAGGGGAGGGATCTTAATACATAAATACTCTTGGGGAGAAAATATAAAGCAACCTTTGACCTGAAGCACTTAATGAACCTGGATGGAAAGTACTGTTTCTAATTGGTGAAATGTGTGCTCAAGAATCATCTGAATGCTCATTTATGAGGTCTGACTGTGAATTAACTAGAAATCTGGCTCAATGAAATGAAAACAAAACCAAAACCAAAAAACCAATAACAAATTCAGAGCAAGAAACAAATATAAACAAGTCCTACCAAGAAACAGATGATACAAATGCTATATAACAAAACAGAATGAAAGGACATGTGCAGACAGACTGCAGATGCAAAATACACTTACATCTTTTTAAAACCAATTAAATAGATGACAGAAATAATTCAATCAATGCTTGTAATTTACAAGGAAAAAATGCATATAAAACTGTTTGTCAGTGTTTGTGAGAGGGCAGAGTTGCAAACAGTGTCTCTGTGGCAGCATTAGTTTGTTTATCTGAAAATAAGGGCTAGCAAACCAGGCTTGAGTAATTTTAGATTTAAATCAAGATTTAGGGCTAAGACACTAACTATTTGCCAGCTGAGACTTCCCCATCACAAATATAGTCACAAGGGAAGATTGTAGATTGTAGAAAGAGACTAAAAAATAATTTGATCTCTCTTTCTAATGTTATTGACTTCAGCAGAGTTCTTCCTAATTTATTAACTGTTAGTGAGAAAACAGAAGCAAGAAACAACAGAATCCCCTAGTTAGTTGCTGAAGACTCATGTTTTTCACTAAAAAATGGTGAAATGTGTCTATTACTTGAGATTAATTTTATTCTAACCTGTCAAACCTCGTTGGATTATGGGATTCTGTGTTCATGTTCTTTTGTACTTACCTATAACTGCCATGAACTGAGCAACAAAGTGGCACTGGTTCAAAAAAAATTATATTTAAAGGATATATTTTTGTCTCTTGCTAAGGCCCTGTTTTCCATAACTTATTCTGTGCTGAACACTATAATACAGTACTCATTCTAGGCTGCGTGGAAAAAAGAAGCCCACAAATTTTGTCCTTCTCTATTTTCTTGAGCTAATCTGCTAGCCCAGGAAAAGGTAACCCAGGTAGCATCGTCAGCCAGAAGATTCCTCTTGCCTGTGTTATTCACTGCTGATTTTCCAGCTGAGCCCATAAGCATGGACAAAAAGGTTCACAATGCTGATCTTAGCCCAGATCTCCAGGTTATTTCAGGTTATGAAGCAACCTACATGGTAAGCATTGCGTACAGGAGGTCTTCCACTTCCTTTATACTCTTTTTGTGTCAGAATCTGGTCCAGATTTTTAATCTTGTGAAATCTTGGTACAACACTTCCAATGGAAATCTCCCCCAGTCAGTACCTGGGAGATTCTGATGCCCTAGAAATGCTGAAGTTCTGAGCAAACTGTGCTGTACAGAGCATCCTAAGGTACCCAGTGCTAGTCTTGAGATGAAGCTAGATCCATGTTTCCTTGTTTCCCTTTTAGACTTTGTTTCTATTTTTTCATCTTCCCTTTCTTCAATAAAAGTGTCAGTGTCCCTACTTACAGTCCCCCAAATAGCTGTGTATATTTTGGAAGATGAAATACTTTATGTTTGAATTTTACTGCAAGTTGCTTTTTTTTATAAAAAAACAAGATAAACAGCTTCAAGGTACAGCAGATTTAATCATTCCCAAAGCCTGGTTTAGGACAAAACTTACACTGAAACATATTAACAAGTAATAAAGAAACCTGGATGATGAAATTTGCAATGATTCATTCCTCTAGTAAAATACTCTCCTACAAGCCCTAATACACATGAAATTCCATTTCTTTAAGTCAATAATTTGTAGTAGTAGAAAGTTAGGGAATGCCACATTTACGTGGGATGGGGATAATCCAGATCTAAAATGAAAGATGTGACTCATAATAAGTGACATTTATGTATTAGATTGCATTTTTTTCTTCCCTCTTCAACTACCCCCAAATGATTACTATGCTATTACAATCTTTTTCTGAAGAGAAATCCCTCTTCCTCCCCCTCTCCTGCTTTCTCCTTGTCCTCCAGCTTTCAAGTTAAAATATTGAGAAACATTTAAAATGTATCTCACCATTTATAAACGTACTTGATTATGAATAGCACTGGAAGCAATGGTGCCAAACTGTAGCACACCTATTCTATCACCAGTGCCTCACACACGTATGCAGAGACCACAACAAATGATCCTGTTCCTGCTCCCTCCTTGGACAACATGCTTGGCCCCATTACAGACTCTATATGTTCTACACTTCCAAGGAGAACCATTGCATCCCACCTTTCTGTCCATGGAGTATGCTTTGGCAGAGGAATCCTGCCAGAGAAAAAGCGGACACCTCAGCTCAAGTCCTGCAAGCTCTGAGCACCAACGTGGACATTACTCTCAGAAACCCACGTAGCTTAATAATTTAAGCATTTTACCCTACGGAACATTAGCCACGCAGGCACATCAGGTTTATTGGTAAACTCAGTGGGATGTATGATAATGGAGAAAATGGATCCCCAGACAGACTTTGAATAGGAAATTCAATCAAATTCAGTTACACTTTGCAAAAGAAACACCCAGAATCAGATACAATACTAAGGAGATCCAGACTTCTTTCTTCACCACTTGAAAAACCTGTTTGAACCTAGGGCACAGCTCTGTGGAAGCTCATAAAGCCACGTCTCAGCCTTGGAATTCTTTCTCCATGATTTAAATAGGCTTTCTCTGCCCTCACTGTTAAATAGGACTCTCTGATTGTGACCTTTCTCATCTTTAAGCAGTTCATCACCTTGCCTTCCCAAGTTTGTAGTTGGTATTAACACCTCTTTCCCTTGCTCTGACTCTTCCTTTATCCTTCACAGCATTTGGAAGAAGCCAAGCCCTCCTATGATATTATCAGGCTTGAATTCTCCGAAGGCAAAGGTCTAGCCACACTATTATTATTCCTAACTACTGACAGAAAGACACAACAATGGCATTCCCGTGTTCTTCATACCAGCCACATGGAGCAAGCCTCTGTGTAAGAAGATAAATGCCTTGTGAAATCATACCAGAGTCTTCAAATTTTAGCAACCAGTGTCCAAAAATATCAATCCAGAGCTTCTCATTGTATATCCCACTCTTAATATTCACTTGACTTTGGATTTGAGGGGAACATCTGCTTTATAAATGCAGCATCCGTGTTAAGACACCATCATCCTTGAACTGCACTGACAGAGCAGGCAGAAAGAGCAAAGATGAGAGAGACTAATCCTAAACTAATGGAAGATACAGTATCTCTATAAAAAGAATTTGCTGAGGTGAAAGCCTTTCTGTTGCTTTTGGTGAAAGCCACAGTACCATGGGTAATAATTTCTCAGAGCCAATGTACTGGCTGTTATATATGGAAATGAATCACACCATAATTGAAGGCATTTTAAAGCTAGTATTTGAGGCCTTCAGTCCTTGGCCACATGAAACAGTTTTTCCTTGTGAGTTCCAGGACGTAAACTGGAAGAAGCAAACACAGAGAATATGCACGTCAATGATCTTTCCCTCATAAGACCTTTTTGGGACTGATTCTATTTTCTGAAATAAATCTAGAGTGACATCTTCTGTCAAGTGAATTGCAGCCTCCTAAAACTAATGAGCATAACAAAACCCTTTCTTTCCTTCCTTTAACCTAATTTCAATGCTATTGAAGTAATCATAGAGATTTCTGTTTTCTAATGGCAGAGATCCTGAAATGCAGCATGCAAAGGGGCTATCTAAGGACCACATAAACCTGGCAGTAAAATAGAAAAATAATAGGTGACATTTAGAAGGGTTGTGAGTCCTTGCAAGACACCATCTTGCTGCTTCTCATGGAGCTGTATCTTATCAACTTAGATTTTTTTTCTAGACTCTGTAAACTTACTTGCAGCATGCAAAAAACTTCAATAAATTAAGTTACTTATGTTAAAACTGGTTTAATTTGTATGTCGAAGCTTTAGAGGAGTACGGCAAGAGAATCAATTAATGGGAGTCTATTCAAATGTGTAAATTAAGATAGCTAACCTTAGTTACTTTATGTAGCTTCTTGACAGATAAGTTACTATGTAGATTCAATTTCACACAAGTATGGATAAATAGGTACCAGTAGATCTAAGAGAATCAAACTCTATAAGAATTTAATATTTATAAGAAGGCCAAAGTGCAACTTATACATAATCTCTGCATTTGTCTCAGGGCTGAAAGTTTTTAAACAAGTCATTCAGAAATTAATAATTAGTGTTTGTTGACTCTTCCCTTGTTGTTTTATCTTTTTGTGAGACTGTTTTGGGTTTCTTTCAGGTGCTGTATTCCTCTACGCAAAAGTGGGGAGAGAGCTGCTATTTGGGCAGGTGGGACACACAGCCGCATGGCCACTCTTCCATGGCATGGCACACAGCAGGAAAGCTGGAAGCGGATACAGCCTCCTGAGCCATCTAATGTAGCTGCCTCCCAAAAGCATATATGAAACAAACACAGCAGATGCAGAAGCTAGACACTGGACTGTTGGTGCGCATCAGTATGAGAAAAAAACCCTACTGTATATCAGACACAACACACTATAAAGAATTAAGATCATCTCTGTTTGTCATGTCAAGAGAAGGAATCTGAGTTGACATGACTTACTTCTGCCTATGATATGTGTAGGCTCTGGCTTTCCCACCTGTCAAATTTATAGCTCAGATTTTATCTGCTCACAGTCTATGACCTTTTAATTTAAAGCTGTGTTAAGTGAATACATCTCACGCCGAGACAATTCCGGATGGCAAGAGTGTGATGCTATCCCTCTATTTTGCATAAGGGATGACTGTCCTAACTTGGAGCTTGGAAAGAGAATAGCAATTAGTAAATCAATTGTCTTGAATTAAGAAATCCTGGGACAAACTCTGGAAAGGGCTCTGGGCTCAGGGCTTGGCCTTTCCACAGGTTCCTCAGGAGATGAGAACTCAAAGAATTCTTTTTTTTTTTTTGCTGCCCAGGGCAGTACACAGTACCACTGTGCTGGGTCAAAAGAGAGTCGGTGCCTGCGAATAGCCAGCAGCACATACTTGGAGAAGAGATTAAGAACAAGATATGAGGGAAGTCACCATTCCCTTAACCTTCTTTACCAGCTGTCAAGGATTTCTTAAGGCAGGTTATCAGCTTCTCTTTCAGTGCATTCCCACTGGGGGCAAAATTACTCCAATCAAAATAACACCTAAATGCTCACACAACACCTAGACTCCCCAAGTATTTCTGCGAAGGAGAGAGTTGTAGCTTTTTTAATAAGGAAATTTGTTCTCCCTGCCCCTCCAAGATGCTGATTCATGAAACCCAGCAGTTTTTCTAATAGAAGGGCTTAGGATTTTTTAATTGTTTTTCTTCACTCTCTAGAAATATACTTCATAAATTATAAAAATATTTCCCAGGGATGGGGGTAGGAGGGAGATTGTTTTCTGCTTCAAAACAAATTTTGGGTGTTATTTTGGTATCTTTTTTTTAAGCTGATTGCCACTGTAATTGTTTTTAATGTTAAAAAGTTAAATGAAGTATTTTGATGGATAAACAAGATATTGCTTTTGAAATTTGATTTGATTAATGTTTTTTGAAAATTAACTCTGTCTCAATATAAAACAACATGATTTACTTCATCTGTGAAAAATTTTCACAAGATAGAATAATCCTTTCTGCAGCTATACTTAAACAGGAGCTTATATGCATCATTGCATAATATTTTCTTCCCTTCTGTATCTTTGAATCTGTTCCTCTCTGTCCTAAAGGAAGACCTTATCCACACAGTATACTTGAGTCCTGAAAAAAATGTGTTTTGAGTTTTCAAAGAGAAAAGTGGGCGACTGAATCATGAAAGGAGTCAGTTTGTTTAGGCTGTCCAAAAATAAGCCTGGTCTAAGCAAGTTTTTTAGGCTGTTTCTTTAGTTAATGAAAAATTAATATCAGCTGTACAGGGTGTTAGTTCAAGAACAGTGTCTAAGATAGATGGGATTAATTATCTTGAAGACTTACCTACAGGCTGACTATAGGGCTCAGACTACATGAACACCTTTTAGATATCCAATGTTATATGAGATTCAAGCCTCCTCTCCTTCACAGTGAAATTAGTGAAAACATGTTATTAACAGAGTTTGAGTTGAGTTAGTCTATTTAAATCCCTAAACAATTGCAGATTTTTTTCTGCTTTATATTTTTGATGATATTTGTTCCTCACTAAAAAAAAAGAAAAAGCTTTTGTTTTCCTAAATCATTTGATTTTAGTGTTTGAACTCGACATCACCAAGCAAACTTGATTGGGTTGTCACACTGTCATCACAGGACCATATGGGAAAAAAAGAGGATAATATTGCTGTCCTCATTTTATAGAAGACGACATGAGAGCATTAAGAGATGAAATGATGTTCCAGGCCTTCCAAAACTTTCAGAAATTATCTATATAAATACTAGATTGATTGTAAACTGATATTAGAAACAGAAACTAAAACTAAGAGTAGCACAGAAGATATGTAGAGCTCCCCATACAGCTATATAAAGACCCATAACTGAAAAGTTCATTGACTTTTTTTCAGTACCACTTATTTTCTGATTGTGAATGATCTCTTAAATATGTACAGTTGTTAAGCACATTTATGTAGTGGGTGATGTCAAAACAACAAGTAACATAATTATTAATAAATGCAAACCTGGTTTTCTCCTCTATTCTGAGCACGTCAACATAATGGGAAAAAACCAACAGTCTCTATTAGAGGTATCAAGCATATGTAATGTAGAGCCAAGGCAAAAGTAGCAGAAATAGTGTATTACATGCTACTTTACGTTCATCTTCCATGTCTAAACTGTCAACCTTTCAGTCTCTGTTCTTTGAAAGGGAGCACAAGAATTGTCATTTAATAGTCAAGGGATATTAACAATGAAAGAACTATCATTTAAATAAAACTAAGAGTTGTGAAACTGGTGTTACAGCTATCTGATCTCCGTTTAAGTTTTGTTCTGTATGGCAGGCAGTAATATTTCATTCAGCAACTCCAAAACAGGTACGAATGATAAAATTCAAGGGGCTTTGCCTTTACACCTCTGGAAAGAAACATGGACTGAGCGGGTATGTGGCAGGCTGCCCCAAATGACTGACGTAAGGTAAGCGCTAGATTTAGCTTGTCTTCATTTGACAGCTGACCCAGCAGAACAGCACCTCAACAGGCTGCCAGTCTTTTTTATATCTCCGCTCTCTGGATTATAACATCACATCCCATTTAGCACTTCAAATTCACAGCCATTTACGGATGCCACCCAATCCTAGGCAGTCCCCTAAAAGGATAAAACCATCTCATTATTAGCCATCAAAGTTCTGAAACATTGTCATCTTGTGGCAAGTCGAGGACATGACAAGGGAAATAGCCGCTTCTATACACTATTACTTTGGTCCTGGAACCAGCCAGCAAGCTCTGGAATAATTCAGGTGTGAATTGCTGCGGAGGATAGTGTGGGCAGACTGAGACAAACTAAATCACAGCAGACTTACATGGCAAGATCAGATCTTTAGCTTGTAGTCCTGTGTTTTCGTTTACCGGTGTAGCAATACTCATTAAATACCAAGCGATTCAGTAATTAGACCCACTCGCTTTTTTACCAACCTGAGGAAGTACCAGCAGTTTGCATATTTATACTTGTTGTCTGTCTACACACATAAGCAACCAATAAAAATTAAACCAGATAGAGTTTAAAAGGTGAGCTATTGCAACCTAATGCTAATAACTGCTGTACCACCCTAATACTTTTCTGCTTGTTTTCAGAAGAGCTCCTATAGAAGAGCTTTGCCATCTCTGTTTTGTACTGTCACATGCCTTCTCCAGAGCATCTGAAGGACATGCTAAACTCAGCACAGTTCTTCCCAGCGATTACACTGTCTGCACTCATTATCCAAGAGAAGAGTGTGTCACCTTACCTTGAGTCATCACTGAGTCACAGTGTTAGCTCGATAAGGACTTCAAGACCTGGTGACATAACTTTCTAACCAAAGCTCCTGAAATCATACAGTGGAAAAAGCAAGGAGAGCCACAAAAAAAAAATATTGACTTTACTTAAACACCTATGCACATGCCCAAGCCAGGGGCGCATCTGTCAGGATGGACATAGAAAAGGAAATATTCGAACAGGCACAGCAATATACCAGTGCAGCTATACAGATCTTAGAATGAAGATCAGGATTCAGTAAATTTGAGGGCCTGTGTGGACATATCACTGGATGCCTTCACTACCTAAGAGAACCCAGGCTCCAGCAGCACTTGTGTCTGCCTTCCCCCATCCCCAGCTCTTTGCTAACATATTTGTACTAGAAAACAGAGCTCATACAAGTCCCCAACCTCTTTCATATGAAATCAAATGAGTGAGTTACACTAGAAATGATCTGTCAGCATCACATCTGGCTTAAAAGGAATACTTAAAGGCTTACTGTTTCGTCAAGAATCAAGCCCAAGGCCATCTGGTTCACTCTGTAAAGTAAAAGGTAGAATTACCATTTTCATATGCCACCTGATTGTGGACTGTGGATGGAAACCTCATGGAAGCTAAAGATAGCCTCTTTATATGTATAAAGTTAATAAGTTCCTTATTCTCACTGAAAGATAAAAACAAGAGCCACCACCACAAATGCAGGTCAAATCAGGAGCTGAGCAATGTCATCAGGGAGAGGTTCATTAGAGAATGACAGCAAATGGATATAGAGTTTGGGGTTTTTTTAGTAGAGACATATGAAGGCATGTATAAGCATAAACAGAGACACAGAGAAATATCAGACATACGGAGCACAACAGAAAGTCAAAGGCAGCTAGTTGTTTTTTGACCCTGACCTGAAAGAAAGACAGGAAAGCATTGTGAGGGGAATGCAGACTGGAAAACAAAAGAGAATGTGAATCATAAGAAAGCAAGCATTCTGTTTTTTGATTTTTTACTGATTCAGGGAGACAGCCTTTTATGTACATTTTTCATTAATAAACATTATCAAATCAAAGAAATATTGTCTTCTACCTAAAGATTTCCTCCCAATAGAAACAACCTGCAGAAACCTAAGTGTCTGTTGAAGGCTAGGACTGCAAAAGGGAGCGATGCACCACATTTAGGCTCCTGTATGAAGGCTCCTAACCCCGCTGTGGGGAGTGTAAGGCCACAGTTCTGTACTGACCAGCCTCAGACCTGGACTTCTGGGATTGCTCAGCCATACAACCCTGACCCAGATTAGGCAGGTGGGCAAAGCTGCTTTATGCTACTTGCAGCAGAGAATAAAGTACCTGACTGTGAGTAACATCAGGACTGAGCAGTCAGATAATATCTGAGCTGGCAAAAAATCTAGTGCATAATTACCTGCCACAAAAATCCCTTGAGCACACCGCAACAGTCAGGGTTACTTTGCACCAGTTCAGTGCCACACCATATGGCTATGACATTTTAAATCCTATGCTGCATTTTCTAAACCATATTTTTCATTTCTTGCAGCCACAGCCTAAGGAATAAATGAGTGGGGAAAACACTGCAAAGATAGCAGCCAGCTGAGAGGAAACATGAAAGCAGAAGTATGCCTCAAATCCCATCCCTCCGTGGGATTTATTGAATATAAATAGAGTAGCGGGAACAGAACCAAGGTGCCCTAAGCACTCCTGTATCATGTTTATTATCTGGCATGATGCACATTTATTTATTCCACATAAACCAGAAGCTTTAACAGACGGAATGAGAACATCTTCAGTCTGCCTACAATAGTTAATCCCAGGTTCAAATCATTTCAGAAAGATGAAGAAAGTCAAATCTTTCTCATCATCACCATAAATTCGGAGTTATAATTAGTAGGTGAATGATTAAAACAGGAATGAGATAGAGGCAGAGAGAGACATGTCAGCACTTCCAGAGATGCTCCATGTGAAGCCCAGTACAATAGGCAGCACTGGAGCATGCTTACAAATCAGTGATAGAGGGAAGTTAGGTAATTTGTGAATCTAGCTCAGACCTTCAGGCATTTATGGAGCTTCACTGTCACATCATTCAGCACTTGTGCCCTTTAGGAATCACCAGTGTGAGGCAGCAGCGAAGCAAGGCTACAAATCCACATTTTGGACCAACTATTTAAAGCACCGATGAGGAGGGTCGGCAGCTTCAGCTGCTTTGGGATAATAGGAACCTGGATGAGAGTGTATGTCATACAGCCACTGCCTGTGGCAACCTTGAAGAGGACCAGCTTTTCCCCTGTTACAGCGTGAAGTTGCACTGTGGATTCTTTACTCTTAATGCTACCTTTTAGCATAGAGGTTGTGTGTATGGAGCTATGAGAATGTGGATATTTAATACCTTGCGAGACAAATCCCTGGTTTAAAGTCTGTCAAGACCAATAAAGTTTCACCATGGAAGAATCTGACCTACTATTATAATGCAAGGAGCTTCAGGACTAAGGGAAAGTAGAGGAGAATGTGCTCACTGCTTAAAGGATAGTCTAAGTATTATTTTTCCAAAGCCATTCATTAAAGCCATTCATTAATTTATTTTTTTTTTACACATAGGAGACTCACTCTCCTATAAATGCTGTCTCATATATTTTGAAGCATAAAAGGTGACCAGCTCCTGCTTAAATGAATGAAAACAATGTCCCTTTCTAATCAGATTTTAAAGGAGATCACTAATCAGCAATTTTTGAATGAAGAACAGTAGCCAGCTAATCCATATCCTCTGGTACCTTCACCTTCCCATTTGTCTTCTCAGTGCCATTGTTCACATGGTTATTTAGCTGATCAGATGCTGAAATGTTGGGTTGGCGTTTATTCAAGCAACATAAGCAGTTTTATGCAGTCCAAGGGAAAACACCTAAACAGTACCAAAGCAAAGAGCAGATGTCTGCAGTTTATTTTCCTTGATTGAATTTCAATGGAATTTACATGAAGTCCTCTTCGTATTCAAGTTATCACATTAGGGAGTCTGGGCTCGTGGTGGAGAATGACAGACGTTTGAGAAATTTGTTCAGTATTTGCAGAGGACGAGCTTCCAGGTCCAAGCAGAGAAAATAGTGGAGTTCACTTTTGCAGGACTGGAAAGGACACCGTGGATTGCTTTTGTATTAAGTTCATCGTTGACAGTCTCATCTAATGCAGCACATTCAGTTCCTGAACTAAGCCAATGTTCTTTAAGGTATTTAGCCTTTAAACTGTCTTAGCTAAGTATCTTTGAGGGTTAATATTTTGGCTTATCTTGGAGGTGAATTGCAATATCATTTAATGTAATCAGTTTTGTTCAACAGCTGGCAGCCACTGCAGTCACACAGAGTCCTGAAGGAGTTAGGACACAAAGCTCTGCTTCCCCCTCACTTCCTAACTCTTCTTGCACTACTTTCCCAAGGCATTAGAGGAGATAAAACCTTATCATCCTCACTGATCTCTGGTGCCGGAAGGAAGGCTGAGAGGTCAGGATTATATGATTGATCCTGTCATTCCTCTGGAGAATCATGCTACCAGTAGTAAAGAAAGGCCTCTTCCTCCTTGGAGAATGAGCTGATATTATGGACTTGAAAGATGGCTGCTAACCTGGCTACTCCAGCAATTACTGAAGTAGACTTGGTGCCTGGAGTCTTTCAAAGGCGACGTGTCAAATGATATTTTACTTTCCAGGTTAGAAGTTAAGCACATAAGTGTAAACTGAGCAAGAGCCAAGAGACGCTACCTTTAAAGATGGCAAAATGCCATCTGTCAGTGGTGCTCAGCCTCTCCAGGAGACAGTGGTCTCTGGCTCATGCTGAGTTCAAAGTCCCATAGTACTCAGGAACTGGAAAGCATCAGTATCTTCTTTGTGCGCTGGCCCTGCTCTATGTGATTCAGAGTCTGTCTGGCACCCTGCAGTACCGACCCATGACAGAGACAGCCTCCGCAGCTGACAGATGTACACTTCCACAGCCTGATCTTTGAGAGGTGGGTGTGGAGGACGAGGTAGCTTCCCAGTGCAAATCCAGCATGAATCAAGGGAACCAAGCACACTGGCATACAAGCATTGTGCATTCCCATAGCATGCTCCTCTCCAAGGATGTAGAACATAGAAGATGACGCTCCTTGGCAGGCATGTGTTATGGGAAATCTGTTCTTCTGTCAAATGAGCAATTTCTGAAGATCTGGTCTTTAGTTTTTCTCTGGCCTGGAGTGCTTCCTATGTGATATATTAGAGTACCAACCCGAGAAGAATCAGTGCCTTTTGTATTACCTCGGAAGCAGACACAGAAGTGCAGTTTCACAGTTACTCTTGCCCCGTAAGCGACACCTGACAGCAGACTGCAGACTCTATTGGAGCTCCTTCTTCAGCCTGCTGCCATCAAAACCAGGAGTGGTTTCACTGCCACACTTGCTGCCTGCACTTTCAGGGCAAGTCACACTCCCTTTCTCTAAATCATCATGTTCTGCCCGCAATGACCACTCTTTAAAGAGTGAGGAAGAACCAGTACTTCTGTAAACCCATAAGAATGACTTGGGACACAACAACAAACCTGGCTGAGGTGGTGTGGTTGAAGCCGTATTCCAGAGGAGTGACCAAGGCTGCCTGAAGGGAAATGCAGCAATTACAGGTGATCTTTTACCTTACCAGCCTCCACACTCTCTGCCTTTCTGCCTCTTTCAGTTGCCCTGACCTTCTGCAGGTACATCTATCATTTTCTATCACTAAATACAGAGAGAAAAGGGTGCCTTTAAGAGCAAGGAAAAAAAGGACAAATAAGAGAGTACTTTGGTTTTTTGGAGACCAGAACAACTTTAATTTACTTTGGCACTAGCAGGCTCCCTAAAAACACATATTAATTCAGGTTAAAGAAAAAGAGTAATTCATCAACTTTTCCATTAAATCTTACTTACCGTCTGTTCAGGCCATTGTAATTCAAATGTTTTCCCCTCCTCATCTCAGATGGAGCTTTTACTCTTAAGTACCTGTGCAGGAAAAAGCTTTCACTTTCATGACTATATATATTCATGTGTATATAAACATATGAATATGAAAACACAGAAATATCACCCATACTTCATCACAGACTGGGCACATTAGTCATTGTGCTTCTTATCTTTAGTGATGAGTGGTCATTTAAAAAGCCTTTTAGCAGAATTTTTACCTTTATTAAAAATTGTGTTATAATACATTACCTACTGGCTAGTCTACAGCTATGCTGATACAATGGTATCACAGATGCAGCTAAATTAAACACTGCTAAGAGAGGATGTGTACATGTGAGACTGGACTGTCTAGACTGACAGTGAAAGATGGGTCCCATCCTCAAGAGCTTAATTCTAGTCAAAAACTGTGATGAGAGGCAGGAAGAAGCATCATTAAGCACAGCATACATATGGGGAACAGCAATACAAAGAAAAGGACTTGCCCAAGATCACACAGAAAGACAGGGAGAGAGCTGGTAATTGAACCCAAATGTCCTAAAATGCAGCCCAGTTGCTGTAACAGTAATTTTTTCCATTTTATGCTGTCTTTAATTCCAAAGACTTAAAGAAAGTGAAAGTGAAAACTTCGCTTAGATATTATGGTGACAGCCACCTTATAGAAATCTAAAATGGATGGAAAGCAGGAGTCAAGAATTTCTTGGACACAAAAGTGAGCAAAACAGAAGAGATTTTCACTTTCTCCAGGGTGTATACTGACTTGTCTGCTGCCTTCATCATAAGAACACCACACTACTGTGACAGCTTCCCTAGCCCGTTTATACAGATCATTTTTGTAATTGATAGTGTTACTGTGAAAAGCAATCTGCTGCTGAGTTAAACATTAAAGCAAAACTAAGCCCGTAGCTGGTGTGGATGTGTGTATTATTCAAGGATCCTGTTTATTATCGAGGTAAACCCACTTTTTAATGCCCATGAAGATTAAAAATAAACTAGTCAAAGCAATGATCTTACCATATATTATATTCCCGGAAGGGACGAGTCTGAATTGTCATTACCAGAGTAGTCTGCCTCAATCATTTCAAAAAAGTTGTGTTCTAAAACAGGATGATCTATATGCATTTTATATAGCTCAATTTCACCTAATATCTTTTTTGTAATTTTGTATTTGTATTTTTCTCTCTCTCCATTAAACAAAAGAGGACTTTTTGGCAATTTTCTCAGATGAGAAGGTGTAAAGCCAGTGAGATGAGTTATGGCCTAGTCCCTTCTTCAGACTTTTACAGTGGGTAGACTGTTTATAAGTTGTGTTACTTCCATTATACAAATAAGTATAGGAAAACCAGACTTGGACCTGTTAGAGTGGGTCCAGAGGAGGGCCACAGAAATGGTCAGAGGGCTGGAACATCTCTGCTACGAAGAAAGGCTGAGAGAGTTGGGGTTTTTCAGCCTGGAGAAGAGAATGTTCTGGGGAGGCTTTATTGTGGCTTTCAATACTTAAAGGGGGCTTATAAGAGAGTATAAGAAAGATGGAGAGAGATTTTTTACCAGGGCTTGTCATGACAGGACACGGGGCAACAGTTTTAAACTAAAAAAGGATAGATTTAGATTAGATAGAAGGAAGAAAATCTTTACAATGAAGGTGATGAGGCACTGGAACACGTTGCCCAGAGAAGTTGTGGATGTCCCATCAATGGAATTGTTCAAGATCAGGTTAGACAGAGCTTGAGCAACCTAATTTAGTGGAGATGTCCATGCCCATGGAAGGGTGGGTGGAAACAGATTATCTTTAACTATCCTTTCCAACCCAAACCGTTCTATAAGTCTTTGATTATTAAAAAAAAAAAAAAAGACTACTGTCTTTAAAATACCATAAATTCAATCAAAACTCATGGTGAAGATAACAGTCCCTTTGGGCCTGGTTCTGTGATCTTTCATCCCAATGTGGCTGCCCCCATAAGCTCCTGTCTTTGCTGAATAAATATGCAGCACTACTGCAGCATGTAGGACAGCTATTCATAGAGGGACTTGCTTGCATTTTTTCCGTTGCTATATATTCACAACTGATTGCCTTGCAACCCTGGTTTTGTTTACACTTCTCTAGTATTGATTTTATCAGTTGTGCATACATACTTAAAGGCTATTTTAGTACAAGACCATTCAAAGCCTTTCAAGCCAATCAGTGCCATTGAGAAGTCACAATTTACAGGCATACAGGAGACACGACAATTTTGCCATCTGGATCTGAAGCAAGAAATGGAAACCAGAACATTTTACCTTGATTTAAATAAGGACTAAACCCTGACACACCAATAATTATTTATAAATACTGGTCATCTCCTATAAGTGCGTTCTCTGTATTTCAGGGAGCCAGAAATGCAGCTCTGCTACCTTCCCTCTGAGGAGGGAATGTAGTCCAGATCCATGCTCTGAGTTTAAACCCAGCTGCACTACAAGCATTGCCCAGAGCTCAAAAAACAGAAGCAGAAAAATGTGGACCAAAAAACCTTGCAAACTCACCACTTAAGCAAAAGGCGGATTCATCCCTCAGCCTTGTCGCCTCTTGAAACAACATCTGTAAGATCTTGTATAGTCTCAGAGTAATGTTGAATAAAATGCTGTGGCAAGCCAATCTGTTCTCAAAAAAAAAACCATCAAAATGATTTGAGATTTCTTTTGAAGGCATTGCATATTTCGGTGGGGAAAAAAACTTTTGTTAAAGGTCAAAACATTTTGTCTGCCATTTTCAGAACAAAATAATTTTTGGTTGATACTGACAGTCGCCCTGCCATTTACCTTTAGGGTTGTTTTGCTTTGTTTTGTTTTTTAAATTATTCCCCAATTAACTCTAATAAAATATTTTAAGACTTCAGTTTTTGAATAGGATGAGTAACACATCCCACCCCTCCGCCCCCAAAAAATCATTCTAGGTCAATGGGAATGGAATTTTTTTCAGTCACTGAACTGAAAAAATCAATTATTCCAACAGCCACTGCTGTGATCAACTCAAGGGCAATGTGAGACCAAGAGACAAATTGGGAAAGAAGAACTGACTGATCCTGCCATAATACTTTTCAATATAGTGCTACCCATATTTTTCCAACAGGTTCCCTGTAGAAGTTTCTAGCCGAGTCACATCTCTTGCTCAAATCTTGCTAGGGTTGCTGTGAAAAAAAAAAAAAACCAAAAAAAAACCCCACAAACACCACCAAAACCCAACAAACAACACAGTACAAGAAGGAAAATGAAAGCAACAGTGTTTCATTTCTGGAACTGCTGGAAGCTAAGAAGGGTATAAACTTCTTTTCATTATTTAGTTAAATTAGAAGCCATTTTGAGAAACCATTCTATTAATGTCCCCTCCCATCCCACATTGTAGAGAAGGGGAGGGGAGAAGGGATAGTAAAATACTCTTCATAGGATCATGACACAAATGCAAACACCAGTGTACTCACATTTGTTATTTTCTGTGATTCTTAAAATAAATCAATTCATTTCTCATTTCAGGAACTTTATTTTCCTTCTCTGCTAACTCTGAAAAAAATATTACATATTTATCCATATTTAAATATGTCTTCAGATACTTAACCTTCCCCTACCTCTTCTTCTTTCATCTCATTTACTATAACTGGCTTGGAAAGCATTTAGAGAATATAATGCATAGCCTCAAGACATTTGATATGTGGTTGTACTTATCTATACCACTGCAGAAACACAGAAGCTCCGTTAACTTGTAAGGTCTCCCATCAGCAACACAAACTAAGTTTAGTTCTTTGGGTAAAAATATGTCAAAATATTGCTGGGGATACCAATTCTATTAATTGATGAGAGCCGATTTTTCTCATCTTTCCACATACAAGGTCAAATGAAAGTAATAACAAGTCCCACCAAGCTCAAAATCCAATCTCTCCCACAACAGGTAACCCAGTTCTGTATGCACCAAAATATTCTGTTATCAAAAGCATAGTGATATTTAGGGGGAAAAAAAATCTATTTCTAATTTCATTTTCTCACTTCTCATTATTTCCCTGTTTTTCTACAGCAAAAGTTATATTGGTTTGAGTGCAGCTGCCTGAGAAAAAGTAAAGATCTGTGCCTGGAAAGCGGTAGGATTGGATGAAGTTTGCCCTCTGGCCATGGGGCATAAATGTATGATTAGCAACATGTTTGACCACCTATGACTCCCTTGCTTGAATAAATTCAGAAATAGCTTAACTGGTAATATCCTGTGGCAATATTTTTAAGTAGCTTTCTTCCATAATCCTGCTAAAGGTGAAAATCATTTCATATTGAGGTGCCAAAATTAAGTGACTCAGTTCTCACATGGGAACAACATTTTCTAAGTGTCAACAAGACTTTCAGTTTCCAGGTCTGAACTAATTTTTGGATTGTGGTTTAAAAAAAGAAAATCTAAGGCTATTAAACAACCTTTATGGAAGAGTAAAAGGAAAAGAAGAGTAAATTAATTTACATTTAATTGAGGATCAATGCCTTTTGCCTTTAAGCAACACTACTTAAAAGTCACTCTGTTGCCTGAAAGTAATGTGCTTTTTATTCTTTGGCACAACTCCAAGGCTTGCTATAACTACAAATAACTAGAAAAATTAAAAACTATTTCTGGTTCTTTCTAGTTTGTTTACTTCTGCATTTGCATGCGCTCTGTGTATCTTCAGTTTCATTTTTTTCCGTGTTTCTGTGCCTCTTTCACACTGCAATAGCAGAATGAAAATCATGATTGTAAAGCCCCAAGAATTTGCAGAGCAATCACAGAGTAGGAATTTTATCTGATACTACTTTTAACATGTTTTTAGAAATTAACATATTTCAAGTCGATAGGGTCCCTTTAAATCCTTCTACTCCGATAATCTGTATTTCTGATTATCTTATGCATAAGTACCAGTTTGAATTTTTCAAAGCAAAACCTCATTTTCTTATTTTCTGCAAAGCTTTGCATCATGCGTTTTTTGGATTTTTCCCACTGATGTTGAGATGAGGATTTATATGACATTTCTAAGTTCTGAGAGTGACAAGATTTTCCTCTTCAAACACCCCAGGTATCTTGCCTTCTTTTAAGCATTCTCTTTCATGGCCCAGTTCAGCAAAAACATTTAAGCACAGGCTTAATCCTCAGTCAAGTAAAGTACATAAACATGTTAATATGAATACACACCCTAAAGCTAACACCAAAATGTGTAACCTTTCTATCTCCTCCTGACTTCAAAAGACTAGTAGTCCAGGTATTTTCAGAAAGGCAATATATTTCATTTAATAAGAAGAAGATACCTATATTTCCATGATCTTTCAGATCCCGTAAAAGCTCAAACTTTTTCCATCTAGCTATTGCCTCATCTCATATCAGAATAAAAAAAAAAAACCTTGAGTGGTTTTGACAACAAAATCTTTTTCTTTCCATTTGATAAAGAGAGCTTCATACTGAAAACTGTAAAACTCAAAGGTACCAATGTTTAATGTGTTTGGATTCACCATCCTTAGTAGCCAGGGTGGGCTGAGAATTTTCCAACAGAGTACTTCCCTACTGGAAAACATTGTTTCATGGCTGAAATATGCTGCTTTTGGAAGTTCCCTTCTCCCCTGCCTGCCCTGGCTGGCCGTGGTAGGACTCAGCCCTCCAACGTGCCTATGGGGCTGTGATGAGAAGGAGCGAGTGGGAGAGGAGGAATGGGAAGCTCCTGCCAAGCCTGGCAATGGCAAGCAGGACTGAGTGATAAAATTAACAAAAATTTTGGGAACCAACTATATTTCTAACAGCCAGCTGGACTGGACCACCTGCAACACTGCCCTGGTTTCAGTGAAGCAACACTTTATGGTGTTAATTTCCTCATTCTTTTTCCTTACTTTGTCAGGATCACTGAAGAGCACTCCACACTGAATTTTCATCTGGAAGTTTGACCCTAGTGTTCTTCAATTTCTGTTCAAATTATTCCCTTGTAAAAGGAAAGCCATCAGCATTTGTTCGCTGCAGATCCAATTTAGCAAAGCTTAAAAAGTTACTCTTAAAAGTAACTTCTTTATGCCTGAACAATCTACATAGAGTGATAAAACATGTAAGGCACATTTGTAAATTTATAAATTTTTTTCAGGTCCTTGCAATTTTTCCTTTGATTTATACCAGAATCTCTGCTTGGGCTTTTTCCAACCCTTAGAAAAAGGATATCACCACTGCTTACAGTGTCCTAAAGTGCTGAATGCAGATGGGATTCCTGTTTTAGGATGGGCTATTTGACATATTTCTGGATCCTTGGGCAAATCCCTGCTGTTTACAGAACATTTTTGCAAAGTACGTTTGTATGTGCCTTGCTGAATAGTGGCTAACAGAGTTAAATGTGGCATGGCATTTGGAAACATTGCAAGCTCAGAACTTTTCACAGTTAATAATACAGGAAAAAAAATTGAACAGAATGCTTTATGGCAGTGTGCGTTTATTGTACCTCTGTGTTTTGTGCTGACTGCATTTATGTTACATTAGCATTAAAATCATGCCACTAATGAGATTCAGTACATTTTAAGAAACACTAACAATGATCTTTGAGAAAACCCAGAATATAAATTCCACAATCTGTTGTCAAAAATAACATTATACTATTCATATTTCTTAGTGTGGTGTTGTAAAGATGTCTTGATTTCTTTTCAAGCCCTGTAAGCACTGTATAAAAGAGTCTGTGCTGGTGAAATTACCTGGCAGTGCCTCATGTTCCATGATCATTGTTCCTGCAGTACAGCTGGAAAGTCGGAAATTCAGCAGTCAGCATCTGATTAGCCATGCTTAATCATCATGAGCAGCAGTTCTGGGAATATATGCCTAGTCCTGCTAACTCAGTCTTCCCTTCATCTCCTTAATAAAAAGGTTTCCCCATCTGTGGCCTGTTTTCTCACAGTTAACTTGATGGTAAAGTATCCATTGGATTCTTGTATCGACTCTCCAGTGATGGAGGATTATTTCTTAATCTGCCTCGAAGTAAAGCTATAAATTTTCCAGACTGGTCTATGAGTCTGGCTGGTAATGAGGTTGCTGCTCCTTTTCTAGATATGAATGGTAGATCAGAAAGGTTCCGTTTACATTACATTTCATTGTTCAGTTTACAATGCATTTCTTGCATTGCAAGTTGCCCTAGTATTTTTGTAAAAAATTTAAAATGTCATTATTTGCTATTTTACTTAAGACTGTTGTGTGCTAATATGAAAAACCAGATTAGCAGTGAAATTAATTTTCTTTAGGAATAAAGATGATGGGAATCTTACAAAATCGCCCTTGTGGTGAACCCAATTTTTAATAAAAATATCTTATATCTACTATAAATATAAAATTCTTATTAGAGCAGGCAAAGAAATTACATTTTTTCTGTCAAAAAAAAACCATATAAAGAGGGAACTATTATTTTAGCTTTTAGTTAAAAGTGCCATCCAATATCAATGCATAAAACCAAAGAATTTGTATTAGATTTAAAGCATTTTGGGGTTTTTTTTAGTATTAAATTTAATGCAAAAATTAAAGTGGAATTGTAAGCATTTTGAGCAGCTCTTCAGAATGTAATAAAGTGAAAACATACATTTTTAAAGTCACCGAGATTGGATCAGGGCTTATAATTGCCCTTTGCTGTGCTTGTTGAACAGGGGTCCACATATAGAGCAGAAGTGATAATCACCTTCTCAAAAACATGTTTTGAATCATAATAATCTGAAAAACAATTTTGTAGTACTTTTGTCCCTGTGTGATCCCTATTACAGAAGCAGTAACGTGTACGTACCTACGTGGGTATTCAAAGATTTACAGACTAGTTTAGCAACCCAGTCTAAAGGCTCTACCCTGACAAACCCTGTGCCTGGATACCTTCAAATGACTACACAGGAACTACCACACCTACAGGGTCTGCCTACTCAGAATGGACAAGTTCATTGGCATTTAATTCACTCTACAGGAGCTATGTCTCATTCAGTATTTCCCTAAGCTTCCAGCGGACAGGGGAGATGCACAATGTATGCTGTTCTCTTTTCATGACCCTTCCTACTTTTGGCTAGTGCCAGAGGTAGGATGCTGAGCTCAACAGACACTTTGCCCGACCCTGGCCAGCTGTTTTTGCAGTGATCAGCCCCAGGGTTCTGCTACTTACGGTGTCCTGATACTTAGGCTCAACACTTAGTCTAAGTATGAACTTTGGTTGTACTTAAGTATGACTACTACTACTACTAGAGCAGGGTAGGTTTAGATTAGACATTAGGATACAGTTCTTTACAATGAGGGTGGTGAGGCACTGGAACAGGTTGCCCAGAGAGGTGGTGGAGGCCCCATCCCTGGAGACATTAAAGGCCAGGCTTGATGAGGCCCTGAGCAACCTGATTTAGTTAAAGATGGCCCTGCTTACTGCAGGGGGGTTGAACTAGATGACTTTTAAGGTTCCCTTCCAACCCAACACGTTGTATGATTCTGTGATGCTTAAGATGTTTACCCTAAGTGTTTGCAGAAGCGAGTCTCCTCCTATATAAACAGAATATGCTAGAGAAAACACCAGTATATAATCAAAATAGCTGAGACACACATAGCCTGATTGCTGAGGCTCAAATTATGGAACTTCATTAAAATTTCTAGACAGAACCCCAGCACCAGCCTGCTATTTCTCTCATACTGACATTGGACAGTTTGAAACAGGGTCGGAACAAAGAGCCTCCGTTCTCTACCTCATGATAGGGTTTATTACATCCATACTAAACCCTCAGAGCCCAGGAAAGGAAGAAATAAAAACTAAAACAACCAAACAAAAAAACAAAACCAAAACAAGATACAAAACTCTCAACTAGAATAATTTAGAAAAAAACTTCTAACCAGCCACACTGAAAGCAAAAGAAATGTTACAGCTCCAAAGTGTTCCAGCTGAATTTCTGAAAGGCATCTTTAAAGCCTTCTGAAGTTTTCTTAGCTTCTCGGCTAAAGAGCCATCTAAGCAGGTTTCTGAAAGACTTCTTTAATAGCAAAACGAAACCTTCCCTATCGCCTGTGCAGCTGTCAGTCTCTCTTCCATGCCCTAACCCTGCTAAGATTTGCAGCTGTCTTTTAGGAACATCAGAATTGCTTTAATGCTGCAATGCCCTAAGAAGACATGCCTATTTCAGGTAATCTAGATCCGTCAATCTGTCCAAAACCAGTACCTCATTCCATAGGCAGTAGTTTATTTTGTGACAGTAATAGGCAATAAAATAATGCAGTGAAATATTTTACTGTGAGGAGTCTAATTCAGTATAGGTTAATAAAGTCTGGGTGATTCATCATGGCACATTATTTATCCACAGTAATTTACTAGGTAGATGTGTGAAATCCCATTGTACTCAGTTGAAATTTATGTGCTGGGCAGTCTTTATCCCCTTCCCCACCCTCAAACCCCAAAGGACATTTACTGTCCCCACAGCAACTGAACAATAACCAGGAGTACTAAGCATTGCACAATTTCTGGTTAAAAAAAGCAAGACACAGATTAATGTTGATCTTTTTTACAATGCAGGTCTGAGAAGACCTTTTAAACTACTGCTTTTCAAAAATGATGCAAATTCTGCTGAAAGCCCTGTCATGGTTAAAAATAGTTTGCAAACTAAAACACATTTGGACACAGAATTAAATGGTTAAAAAATATATATATTTAAAGAGAAACACTTACCTAGGACAATTTTTAAAACAATTTAAGTTAAACCACTGTAGCTTATGTGCTGAGACAAGCCCCACTAGCCTGAATATTGTAATAGAGCACTAGCTAATGGAAATTTATGAGAAATTATCACAGAACTCTGCAAATGAAAATATTATTAATTAACTGGATGAGAAAACAGCATCATAAAGCACTTGAGGGTGTTTTCCGAAAACTTCATTACTGATAGTAAAGGCAAAAAACTTAAGTAAAGAAGTTATCTCCTCTCTCCCATAATCAAAGCACCTCTGGTGCTAGCAACGAAATGTGAGGCTTGTCTGTGAGCAAAACACTGTCTCCCTGGAAACCGCTAGAATGTGTCACTTCATCTGATCCCAAAATAAGAGATAAGAAACAAGAAGTGTGAAATCCTTTGCTGTGAAGGTTAGCATTTTATTAACAAACACCTGCAGTTTGATGTTAAGCACTACCTGAAACATATGATTTCCTAATTGCTGCAAAAGGCACTGAATCTCCTTTACAGTTGTATCTGTCATGACAGAGGTCCTTCCTTTCACTGTTATTTTCCTGTCTGTTTAACAGATCATAGCCACAAAACAAAATTATAAATATCTCTGTGCATAATTTCCTAATTAACCCACTCTTTACTAAAAATTACATTTAACACTTTCCTGGAAGGAAACAACTTATATATTCAACACTGACACTGGGACTTTATCAACATGAATGTCATGTGTATGCTAGGCATAGATCTAGGATTGCTCAAAAAAAAAGACAATTTTAACTAAGCACAGGGACTAAACCAAAGCTGTAGAAAAGGGACATTGATTCAGTAGCAAACCGGCCAGTGTGCATCACAAGGAACAATATTTTCTATTAAACCTGCCCTGGATTCTCTGATCTGACTAAAAATTGAGGTTGGTAAGGGAGCTGCTTGGTCTCCACACACACAATCCTCCAGATTTAGACTGGAATTTCTGCTCACAAACAGAGAGAGAGAGAGGGCGCACTGTGAAGGAGCAGTAGTCATGAGCAGGCTGATGCCCTTCAGTTACACGTCTGTCTCCACACTATGGTGACCCAGATACGTGCAGGGCAGTAGTGGAAGCAACAGCTAAAGTGTCCTTAGATCTCTTGAATAAATCAATGTATAGAGAGAAAAAGGCAAAGTGAACAGCAAGCTCTTGGCTATGATGGGTTGAACGCCTTATCCATTTTCTCTCTGGTTGGAAGGCAAGCTGCTTCAAAAGCCCTTAGTTTCCTACTGCTGCAGAGGGCAAAGAAAATCAACTTCTCTATAAGAAAAATGAGATGCAAATCACCTTCATACCTAACCCAGTTATTTACTTAGTCAGAAGTAAGCTTTACTGACATGAAATTCCCCACAAGGCCTGCTGGGCATAAGCAGAACCCTGCAGTGAATATTTGAACACAGGACCCTTCACTTTTTCTAGTGTTTGCAGGCGAATGATGAATTTCTGTAGGACAGCAGAAAGAGTGCTTGAACACCCACCACATTTGAGAACTGGCCCCTACACCTGCTTTCTCCACACAGTATCAAAGCAAATGGTGGGTAAATGCCTTTGATCACAGTGATCACAGCTGCACCAGTGGTGACATTTTGTTCATCCATCATCATGTAAGCCTTTGAGTTGTGAACATGCTCCACAAAAATGCTGTAGCAGTCAACGGATGGTGAGACATTAAAAACTACATAATATTAAGTACTCTGGAAATAAAGCAAACCATCAATTGAATCTTAAGGATTAACATTAGGAAACCCCCCCAAAGTGGAACGTTTCCATCCTGAACTGCCCATGCTTTGATATCTCCATCTGTAATAGAAGAATGTCACAAAACCACTTTTTGTAGTGTATTATGAATGTCGGCTTATTAATAGTTAAGAAGCCCTCAGTTCATACAGAAATGAATGTCTTTTTCTCTAGAGGACAGTCTGAATGACATGTCATGTAGAGGACCTGGGCTAACCGTTAAGCAGCGTGGGTAAGATGGAATAGTGAATCCCTATCTGTTTAGAGATTACTTACACTGTGATGAGTGGGGACCGCTTGAAACAAAAAAGTATGCGATCATGAAATTAAATTTTAAAAAGTACTATCTCCATTACAATGCAGTCTTTAACATCATGATCATGCAGTACTAATGCTACAAAACTAATTAATACTTCATTGCAGTATTTCACAGCTTTCAAAAGGTAAGTTTGCAGTTCCTTCTCTATGTAATTATATATATGAGACAATAGTCTCTTTTGAATCTTGATAGGAACGCTTTCATAACACAACCCTCAAGATGAGTTTAGCTGTACAAAAATGATTATGGGAGAAAAGTAATGGAAACTGAAGGAAAAATGAAAAGCCTGACAAGACCATTCTTTGAAAAAATAATATATTTGCTAGATTTTTTTTCCTGATGTATTAGTAAAAATCTTCGCAGAAGCACTAACCAGCAAAGACCATGATATTATTAGCAGAATGAGGGACAGTCATCAACAAAGCGAAAACCAAAAAATTATTAATACATTAGGTCCTGATCTGAAAGAGTAGACATGATTTTAAATTCTTCCATGGAAGAATACAGTCTGTCATTTCCAGACTGACAACTTTTAAGCTAGATATTCTGCTATACATCCTATCTTACCTTCCCCTGTACTCTTTAATATTTAGATAAATGACCTGCTTTTTTAGCTTCTTTGGATATTTTTGTTATCTTTGTAGGGGAATTAATCTGTGGTTCTGCATCTGTCATTATTAGGTGATAGAGAGAACACTGAAGTGGCTAGTTTGTCCAAATATTGAGTACTGATGGATTAAAATGCATACAGAAATTTCCTTACATTCCTAGAAGACATCAGAAATTATAACTGTGACTTTTGCTTCTAAAAAGGATGAACTAAGTGATTTTTAGAGGTCCCTTCCAACCTGTGCTGTTCTACAATTCTATGAAAAACAAAATCTGTCAGGACAGGATATATTTCTATTAGAGAAATTATTTTTTTTTTAATAGGGCATATCATCATGGATAAAATTTTAATAAATAATAACTCTCTTAGCCAGCTTCTAAAAAAGCTGTTGAGAAGAGGAGAAAATAAGGATTTTATATTCTAAGTAAATAAGCAAAAGAGAAGTGAATAGTTCAGCTAGTAGCTAAGATGATGATGAAAGGACCCATGGATCAGAATCTGAAGAAATAGAAGGTAAGATTCATGGCAAGTATGTGACTAGCAATTTCAGGCTCTCTAGCAGCCCATACTGATACCTAAAAACATAGCTGGAAACTCATGCTTATTAGCATGAGGATATTGTTTGTTAATTCTTGATGGCCTGGTGTTTCTGTCTAGAAAGAACTAATAGAGTAGTTCTCTACTCTATGAGTAGCTACTCTATGAGTAGCAAACTACCAAACCTTCTGGAAATACTTGGAAATTTATTCACTGACCCTACTTCAGAAGACCATGTTAGTTACTTCGGTGAATCTGAAATGAAGAAAAGATAAGTACTGCTCATGTGATGATCATGTTGCATGAGATATTTATGTTAATTAAATTTTTTAAAAGTTACCAATAATCCCTATCCACTGGAGCTGCAAGCCCTTGAAAATATTATTTCCTCCAGCTGCAGTATTCTAATCCCCAAGGAAAGAAAAAGAACCTGGTATCTAAGAATTTATAAGGTAAGCCTCTACAAGAACATTATACTGATTATAGCTTCATCTTTTTCCTTTCTCACTGGCCCCAGACAAGTCCCACAAAATGCATATGCTCACAGGAACCCTAGAAAGTTGGTTGCCTACTGGTCAAGCCTGTTGAAAATCCCAAAATGGCCCCTTGTTGCCAAGCAGCAAAAATGTAAGCAGAAGTTGCTGGAGTTGTTACACGTAAGCACCACAGAGAAAATGCTATAAGGAACCATAATTCTTCCAAGAAATACATTCCTCCTCCACCTGGAATTTAAAATACATGAGAGTGCACCAGAGATACTAACAATGGTGAAAACTATGGTGAAAAATTGGTGGGGGAAAAAAACTCAACATTTTTATCGATGTCAAGATGAAATAGTTACTGGAAGAGGAAAAGGCAGAGTTTGAAACACCATGGGCTTCCAACAGGTTCACAGTCAACCTTTGCTTACCCCAGAGATAAAGAAAGCTTTGCCAGCTACAGAAACATAACTTAAGCAACCCCTGTTCCTTGTGCTTATGTTTCTATTAAATCTGTTCTGGGATCTTGCAGAGGCAAGCTTGTAGCTGAAGATTGTATTGTTAGAAAGCAGTCCTGTCTGCTAAATTTCATTAACAATAATGCTGGAAAAAAATAATGTAGTTTCTCTTTCTCAAATGCTTCTCATAGTTAAAATGAAGTACTGAAAGATAAGCTACAAGAGTGTTAAGAAAAGAGGGGCATGAAGCGGTACAGGCAAAAGAGAACAGCTGCATTTTCAGTGGAGGAGGGTTTATTGTACTGAAGTCTGCGGAGAATAGTAAAGAGACTAAAGGAGAAAAGGAGTAAAAGACTAAAGAAAAGAAAAAGAAAGAGAAAGGAAGGAAGGAGGGAAGGAGGAAAGGAAGG
>VXBO01009343.1:276817-298842 GCA_013400135.1 Rhinoptilus africanus
AATGGGGTGGGGGGAAAGATTTGGGGGTGGAACAGGGAAAAAAAAGGTTAAATGGTAGTAGATCCAGCTAGAAATTTCCATTGGCTTTGTACCTCTGTGAAAAAGAGCCCAAAAATTTCCATTAATATTTGACCATAGTTTTGCCTGGTTTTTTACCCTAAAAATTACTCCAGTTTCATAGAGAACAGAGGATTCTCAACAACCTGTGGTTCATCTCCTACAATAGTGTCCCCTCAGCAGGTCACTGAGTATTTATTTTAAAATATGTTCTTTGTATATTAATATACATACATATGTCCACGTAGAGACAGAAACAGTAATGTCAGCATGGAAAGGAAAGCCATAAGTGGAAGTCAGGGTTACATTAGTGAGCTAACACTGTTGAGTATATATGCCTGTATGTATCCACTACATCTGCAGGTACAGAAAAAACATAACGAAAAAGAAATGTGTCCCCAGAAAACTTCACATTACTAAATTCAGTCAGTCTCAAGATCTTCAGTCTCATTATAAGAATACTCTAATTGAAAAGGAAAGGAATCCAGCTCTGATCTAAAGTATCTATACAAAACTATACAAAAAACTACACAAATCCACCTACTTTTTTCCAAGGAGGACTTTCAAAACCAACCTACTACTGCTGTGTCACCAAAACCAGTAGTTCTTTCATTAGAGATGTCAACACACACTAACGTTAATGGCTTGCAAAATGTGAGAAAGTTGTGACTTTATGACACAGATATGCAGTATCTGGGGGAATGACAATGTAGGCTACTGATGTGAAGGAGCGCAAGAGGAAGTGGGAGGGTGCTGTATCATCTCTTGCAGAGGCAACTGAAATGTCATCCTTATTCTTAGACCACTATTTGGGAGGGGGAAACACTGGATTCCATAAAAAAAATGAGATTTGCTCAGCAGTCTTTGAAATTCTATGTTAAACGTGATTGCTGCTACTTAGATATGAAATGGAAGTTTGTATATGACATCATTCCAAAATTCTGGCATCAGCTGGTAGCTGAGGCATGTTTTCAGGGACACATGCAGACCAGTTGCAAGGCAGGTGAAGGGCACAGTAGATCTGAATCCTTGCCTCTGAATTATCTTTGATTCATTTTATACAGCACAGGGAGAGTTTCCAAATCCTTGATGAATTTTCTATGTGTAGAACTACAAAGAGAGGGAGGGCATTTTTATTTATATTACTAATACCAGGAAGATTTCCATGAGATATATCCTGGTTAGCAGTGTCTGCGAGCAAGTTTGGCAGAGGAACATACCATAATCAAAATCTATGCAGTTCTGGAAATACCTCTAAAGACTTCTAAATACTATGGGAAGATTATAGAGGTGTCTATTTTTCACAACACCTTCAGTGACAGCCGGTGAATGGAGAGGGGGTATTGAACTGGGAAGTCTACAGTCGACTTACCGTTGTTACATTTGGGAATGAAGCCTTTATCTCGTCTCAGTATCTCATTTTGTGAAATGAGCACAAAAGTGTTCCATAAATACTTACAGAGATTTGTGAAAAACAGAAATCATGGTAACAAGTAATTATCCACAAAAGATACATGATTTCTTCATAAAAAAAAAATAAACACTTTGGCCCAGGACTTTCCTATACTGTCAAGATCAGATCAGACTCACCAGAACTTTTTTCCTTACCAAGTAATATAGCATGATCTCCCACTGTTAATACAAGTGTAGACATTATCTCCTGATCCAGTTTTCACAACACAGTTCTTTATCAGTGTCTTCTATCTCCCCACCCACCATGCTGCCCAGCTGCGTATGTATATCTGCATTTTAGGCTCCTCATCAGCCTGACTCAGGGGAGAAGTTGCAGTGACTCAGGGAGGACATTGCATGGAGCAGCATCTGCAGCACCTCCAGTGGCATTCTCCAAGACATGCAAGAGATGCAGTGGAAACTCTGCAGCACAGCAACAAACACATTTTCAGCAAAATCCATCTGTGAAGCCAACTGATCATAATCACCTAGAGGCTAGAAGGCAGTACATCATTAGCCGTTACAAAATAAACATGTGTGAGACTGGTCAGCACGGGCATAAACTCTGTCAAATGCAGAACTATTTTGTTAACTAGCAATATATCCCATCTATTCCTATGTTGTATTTGGGGGAGGAAACAGAAAGAGAGAATGATCACAGGTTAACTTAATTGTCTGTGAGATTTTTCTATTGTTAAGGGTTTTCTGGTTTTTGTTTGTCTGTTTTTTTAGCTGAAATATCTACTATCAATTTTAGTAAAGTCATTTGTTGCTCTTCAGTGTGTGGCCATTCAACAAACAATTTCAATATGATTGAGAGGATTTTTCTTTCTTATTTGTTTCCATTTTAACCAGCCTATCCCATATGATTAAGAAACAAAATCCAGCTCTGTATTAAAAAAAAAAAAATCTAATCCATAGAGGTTTTAAAGTCTGGGAAAACATATAATTAAAAGCAGTATTTCCATGATCACTACTGTGGATCCCTAATCACCTCTTAGTTAGCTGTTGGGGGAAAAATAAGGAAAACGTTGGTGCGGCAAGTCTTTATAATTATAAAAAGACCAGTACTCACTGCATAGAAATTTTTCTTTTGGTAGTATTCAATCACACTTGCATACAAAATGCTAGTAGGTTTAGATGGCGTATAGTACAACACCAGTGCAGCTTTCAACAGAAATGCTGAGCAACTGGTTATGTTGCCCAACACTGTTTTAGATTTGTTCATTTAAAATTGCAACCACGAAACAAGATTATGTCATTTTAAAAGGATATAGGCTTTTAAAAAGAGGTACCAAGGGCTTACTCATGAAAGATTATACAGTTATGCTTCTGAGATCAGGAGAAAATAAAATGGAAGGGTTTTTTTTAATTAAAATTCGTTAAGTCTTACTCACATTGCCTACAAATGTTTGTCTTTTAGTTACAGTACCCTAAAGGAGATTAATTTATTGCTTGGATTATAAGGAGGTGAGCCAAGAGCTCCAGGCTTCACCACCAACATCTTGAATGATCTTGGGAAAGTTACATGATCTCTTTGAGTATTGCTTTTTTTCACATAAAAAAAGAAAGAGAGAGAGAGAGAGAGAGAAACAGCACTAACTTGCTCTCAGAAAGGTATTGAGATGCTAATGGTTTAATTAATGTTTTTTAATTGTATTGAGAGCCCCAAAATGAAAATGACATGTTAATGCAAATTGTCTCTATTGTTAAGTGATAGAATGAAGCTTCCTAAAACAAAGGCTGGACAATGTATTGCCCAAATAACAAAAGTCCAACTTCAGTTGTTATGTTAAATTGTTTAGAAATGTCATCAAAAGACCATGGTACAGAAAAAATTTAGTACAACTCAAAAGATGCACTCAAATCATATGGAACTACCCTATATATTCATAACCCCCAGTTATGAATAAGTCCCCGTAGAAATGGGAATGAATTAACTAAAATTGATATGCTAGAGCTTAGCTGACATTAGTAAATAAATTGATTAAAGAAGAGCTACTCTACTAATTCTAGGCTTCTTTTTTCAGCCAAAGTTTTGAGGTGGTGGGTAGGTTAGAGGGAGTGAGCCTTACTATAGAGATGGTCATATCCACTGTCTTTGAGGACCAGGATCTTTCTTTGTCACCTTCTGGATGAGAGATGATCTGACTATAAACTAAAAAAAAGGAACCCACATAGCCTCACTGAGACTTCTGCCTCATTTGGGTATTTAAGTCCTATGAACCAGCTAGAATGAGAGTCTTCACTGCCTTTTCTTTCTTTGTACTTGCTTTTTTCTCCCTCTTTCTCTCTTGTGGCTCTCCCATCCTTCCATTTAGCATACTACAGCTGCTTGTCTTATTTATTTTTGTGACACTGCTGTGAGCTCCTCTCATGGTAGAAAGGCAGCTAAAAGCACAGTCATAATAAGCATGTTGATAGTTGACAGACTTCATGGTGGCCGAGGAGACCAGTTGTTGCTCTTGCCTTCACCTGTAAGATTTGCAGCAGGAACCAGAAAGGGAAACTCTATTTTCAGTCTTTGTTGTTCTTTTTTTTTTTTCCCCTCTCTCTCCTTCTGTGTGTGCATTGCTTTGTCTTCAACAAAAGCAACCACAATAACTCAAACCCCTAGTATCTGTCTTCTTCAGTCTTCCTCCAACAGTTATCATCCTCAGCACCCTCTAAAAGACTGTCCAACAAGATTTTCTAAAAGCAAAGTGAAATGAAAAACAGCCTGTCTAGAAACACTCTGAGATAACAGGAAAGGGAATAATATTGACTAAGTTTTTTTCTTAATATTTTGCAAGTTTGAGTAGCTTCACCCATCTCACAGTTTTTTATATCTTGAAATAAAAACATTTAATCTTGTTTGCTACGAGCATAAACAGGCTGAAGCCTGTACGTATGCAATACTGAACACTGTTTCACGTTTCATAGTGATAAAGGCAAATTAACTCCTTTATTTCGTATTTTTCAAACAAAGTTTTTAGTAAGGCATTACCATTAGACTCTAGTGAACAGAGCAGGCAAACTTTCTGTATAGAATGTCTATACATGCATTTAGGCCTAGCACCCTCTTCTGCCAGAGGTAGTAGCTAATCTTTAAAGACTTCAGTGTTGCATAAGACAACACTATGTGTCACTGGACCTGGCCCATAGTTATACAGTACTGTAAAACACAGTTGCCATAGCCAACTTTGTTTACTCAGCATCACGTGGAACTCCATCTGGAGGCAGTTTAGAGCTCTTCAAATAAGTAGAGAATCCATAAGGACTAAGGCATCCTTCCCCAAACAGCATGGTGACAGTAGAAAAAATTTAAAATATTTTCTACCTTCCCCATTTCTCTGGTGAGAGAGGATTTTTCCCACTCAATTTTATTTCTATCCTGCTTGACAGCTGAAACTGACAGTGGCAAATACTATTTGGAGAGTATGGTCTCTAAAATGTCTTACAGCTTCTGATTATTAGATATAAAATGTCAAATCCACAGTTTAATATGCCTATGTAATACTACCTTCCTGCCACCTGCAAGGTCAGAAGACAACCAAACTGTAACCACCAGGTTATGTTAGGCAGTAATCTAAATGCATTGGCTGTTGAGATGTATTGCTCAAGATACCTGCAACATTCCCCCTGGGTGTAGTTCAGTCAATCTTCATGCTGCCAGGGGAGCTTAGAATCACAAAAGAATTAGGGACGAAAATGTAAAAATTACGTTTTATGTAAGGCTTTTATTACACAAATGAAGCACTCTGAATTTCAAATGGAAGGGCTTTTATGACCATAGAGCAGTTCTACCAGGAAAGGCTGAGACAGAGTGATCATCTGTCTTGGAAAGAGGCAAAGGTGAAATCATCTAAAATAAGAGCAGTATTAAGACAGACTCATTCTGAGGGGGGTGAGGGAGAAGCCCTCAGTGTAACATATACTTTTTTTCTATTTCTACTGCCCTCTGAATAAACAGTTATCACAAACGTAAATCTAGTGTTTAAAACTGCCCTTATATGATCCGCTTTAAAGTATAGAAATACAACCTAATTTTTGTTTGGTTGTTGCTTTTAAATTGGTTCATTACTATTTCTACAAGGTCAGTTGACATCAACTTTAGATTTTAGCACAAAGAGAATTAGCATTTAAAAGTGTCACCACCTGTCCAAGGCTGTTTAGGAAGAAAAACATTTAAATTTTTCCTTCCACAAATATTAAGAAATTTACAGCACTAAGACCGAATAATAAAAAACTAGACTATTTGTTAAAATACCTGAAGTTTGTGCAAATAAAAGATGTATGAATCTCTTAGTAGATAATACCTTTCATACAAAGAAACCATACACATCTTTCTGTGAACTTTCAATCTTTCAGCAATGCTTACAATTTTCTCATAAATCATCTTTTTTTTTTTTTTTTTAGGATGTGTTTGAATAGGGTGGCAGTGATTGTTCATTTAATGACATTGTGAAATCTCCTAGAAAATGTGTATTTATTTACTTCTGTATTTATTTTGCAATGATAGTTTTTAAATCAGGGTTACATTTGTAATAAAAAAGTGTCACCATAACTTTACCATAATTTAATCTTCAGTGAAATGCATTGAATCATAAAGCTCAGCACAATCTATATAAATAGGTTTTAATTTTAGAAATGTTTTTTAAAGCGTACAACAGTATGAAGAAAGAAATGTAAGTAATAATCACTGAAATTATATCTTAAGAACTTTGTAATTCTTAAAGAGGTTTAAAAATGCACCTTACCTAATTTACAAAATCTTTCTTCAATGTATTTCCAATAAAATGGAGACTATTTTAGGGTTCATGCAGCTGAAGACTATGAAAATCATCATTGCAGGTATCTGGTTCAAGATTTTCATTCATTCAAACTTTAAAGAATGAAACATCTGTAACTCTCTCACCAAATGAGGAAAAGAATGAATTTTTGTTATAAAATTTTGAAGGAAAAATAATAACTAAACATATGGTTTTCTGCTGTATTATACAGCTTATGAAATGGCCAATTAACTCAGTGTATATTCATTCTCATTTTAAACCATTTACTGATAGAGTTGTATCTTTACAGTTAACACTATCATCTCCACTCGTAAATGAAAATACTTCTTCAAGTTTAAATACCTTGACTATAGTAGATTTTTTACTTTACAAGTATTCTTGAAAACAGTCATGATGACAACCGTTTCATTTAAGCTGTGCCTATCAACACTGTTGTTTTTTTTTTTTAATTGATGCACCCAGGACTACAGAAAATAATTTGCCCTTTCTCCATTATGCCTTTAATTATTTATGTGGTTGGAAAAGGAAACAACACCTTACTGGCAGTACATTAAACTTTTGCTGTACCAAAATGTTTCATTTCTTGGAAAACAGAAGACCTTCATTTATTATCCCAATCTATGTGAACGATTTTGAGTGATGGCTTAGTGTGTTTATGTTACTTCTGTAATAGTAAATAATTGTGCCTTGTAATTTTCTGTATCTTCAGTTTTTAGAAATGAAAAAGAGTTTCAGGGATTGTGTTCATAAAATTATATGTTAGAATTATTTTTATAATCTAGTTCATTTGCATACTTTGTTGCATCTGACAGACCACTCCAGCTATTTAAGAAACCTCTTCTGCAAAAACTGCAGTAATCTTTATGGATATTATTGCTATGTTCACTGATCCAGGCAAAATCATTTCTCTACTCAGAATGCAAAGAACTGTTTCTGGATTATGGTTACAACAGCCTTCTCAAAGACAAGAACAATCCTTTTAGACATGCAGGAAGTCATACAAGTGTGGCAGAAATTTGCCTTGGCTGAACAAGGAACTCCCCACAGCTCCAAGGCAAAAACTACTGCAGAGGAGCACTCCAGAGGTCCCTTCCAACCCCAAATTATAATACCATTCTATGATTTGTTGATGCAATATTACCCTCAAAGTCATTGCACAGTCACAATTCATTTGGGAGCCGGTTAAATCAACCAGAAAACAAATACTAGGAATCAAAGACCTTTTTATTATTATTATTCCTTGATGTTATATACCATACAGCAAGTCTTCAAACCAAAAATTACTGTTATATATGAAAGGATGAACACATGAGTTACTCCTAGCTACTCTTCTTCAAGGTAGTCTTGAGAGTCTACCTACAAGGTAGATTTTCCAGACTAATGTTCTCAAAGCACATTTCCATTTTGAAAATACATCTCAAATAAACAAGTCAATTTGGGAAAGTGAAGCAATCTTCAACAAACATATATTAACTCTCATCACTTATAAATACCTCTAAGGCAGTGAGTAGTCATAGTACCTCTCTTAGCTTCACTCAATTCTTTAACTCTGGACAGGTTCCCCATCCTCCAAGCAGTTGTCTCACTGCGGTTGAAGGATTTTTCACCCTGTCTAAGAGCACCTTTGCTTACAAGAATACTCTTCTGAAACACACAAAGATGCTGCATCTCAAAGAGACGTTGAGAAGACAAGAGACATATCACCCCCTTCTCCATCCCTACCACTTGTTTCCAAAGCCCTCTGTTCTACAGTCTTCTCAGTACAACAGAACACTGTAACCACTTGTAATTTCTGTGGTTGGTCGTAATTTCCACACTGCTCTAGGAAGGTTTGCGCTCATAAACATTGAGGTCTTCAAAAGGACAGTGGCTAGCTAGTATGTAGAGCATGACCTACACTTTCTAATAAACCATAATACTATACACGTATGAGAAACATAGCTTCTTTACATAGTCATTAATAAAATTGTCCAGAATACTTTTTCTTTGCATAGTATTTTCTTACTGGGCTACAAATGCAGGAACAGATGCTTAAAGAATATTCATTTTTAATAGTTAAAGTCTGGAACATGAAGGTGCATCCCTGAATTACACTTCAGACAGGGCCCTTACACTGTGTTCTTAAACCACAAAGGGATTTTTCTGTGCAAGTAGTTTTTCTTAACTCTGGGGTTTACAACATTTACTATGCTGAAAACAGGATTGATCTACACTGAGAGAGTATTCTGTGGAGCTTTGATTAACTGATTCAGCTTTATTCATGACAGAAATGAATGAAATCCAGGATAGTCCTTTAAAATTATGAACAGTTTTCGCTCTAGGGTACAAAAAAACCCCAAAATAGCAAGAATCCCTTAAAATAACCAATAGCAGATACTCTTGATTGAATGAAAAAACATGCAAAAATTCTTGTCAAAGGAAGCTGAGCCGTTAGTTAAGGAATTCAGGTGCAAATGCACTTTAGGCTCAGATCACACCAACAGTCTGGGACTGCCTCACCCTTCCAGCTGTCTGTTCAAGGTTGGTGGGTATTCTGAGAGGTGTTCAGGAATATTTACAGAGTATTTTGAGGTCATTTTGAACATCTTAAAATGTACCCATCTGCCCTATCCTGCTGGAGTCATTCTACTTTTTCTAAAAGACTCAAATAGCGCTAGAGAGCAAGAAAGCAACACTCTAACCTCATGTTTAGGGCACCTTCCTTGCATCCAGATGTACATCAGTTCCCATGGTTGCTCCTGGGAATGCCCCTTCACAGCAAATAAGACAGAGTCCACAGCAAACTGCCAGAGCTTTCTCTGTGCAGCCACTAGCCCAGAAGCTGGAAAAATTAGGATCCACATTCCTGCTAGGCTGCATAGAGAACTTTAATGGGGTTTCTAGTCCCTTATCTACTGGGCATATCACCATGATATTTTCTTTTCAGCAGCTGATACTGCTGCTGTATTAAACATAAACGATTGAAGAGCTTTAGGAGGACTAAAGTTTTATTGTTTGCAGAAAACTTTTGCCCAGATCCAGCCACAAATCATGACCCAGACACAAATCATGATGTTCTGCCTGTGACTACTTGTTTTGTATCTGCAGTGAGTGGGCAAGAAATCTCAGGTGGGGTGGTGGTGAGAAGTTGACATTCTGCAATGCTAATGTCATGGTTTAGACTGCAGCCTTTGCTGGGGAGGCTGTCTGAAAAGGCTAACTTATGTTCCTGCTAAGTCACATTGTTTTATTGCTGTCAAGAAGGAAGAGGGATAGAATTATCGGCTTCATGAATCATCAGGAAAACTGCCCACCAGTTTCTCATTTCAAAGGCTTTATTGATGAGCACTGTTGAAAGTACATGCAGGGCTAGATTTGATTTTCAAATATCTAGCCGAAAAAATCTAGGAAATTCCAATGGCACCATTAACGTTTAGGCCAATGTGAAAAACTTAAGACTTAAATGTCATTCTCAGCTGCAAGTAACCAGCTACTGCAATAACAAGGTTGATAGGAGGACAAGTTAAACCTAGCAGCTATGTTCTCTCTTATGCAAAAGTCCAGTAAGAGGAACGCAGAAATTGACTGTATCTATTTTTAGTTTTGTTATAGAATGTGGTTTTCAATAGTTCACTGATTTCCCCTATTCTCAGGCTGGTATCACAGTATGAAAACTGGAATCCTTTCAGGAGAAACAAAACTGGAATATGTACTCTGTTCGGCTGCTAATGGCTGTTTAGGGAACAGAAAGGAGGTAGTCTGAGGCAAGTTCATAAGAAATAAGCACAATTCAAGCATCAGTTCCTCAGACACAACTATTTCACTCCTCAGATCCTCTCTTAATGTGTTGCATTGCATGCTAATATACAGGCATTTTTGGTTTACAGGCCTGTTGAGGTATTCTAAAGAATTCTATACTTGAAATTATAACTTTTAAAATTCAGTCTCACATATTTGGTGTTTTATTTTTACATCAGATTTTTGGGAGCAATTTTGGAAGGTAAATTTGCAACAGGGCGAAAACCTTCAGAAAAAGCCCCATATGCACACATGGCACATTTGAACAGCATAATGTTATATGATCCCAAACAACAATGGTAGAAAACTATAGACATCTTTTGAAGTGAGAATGTGAATCATTCCAGATTACACATTGCCACATTGAATAGACAAATAAGTGCCTTCTTATTTCCTCTAAACTTGACTTGAAAACACCAGGCTCAATATTGGTTATTTACTTTATCCCAAATTTTGTCAACGACTTCATTGCGAGATAAGTACTGGGACTAATGATAAGAACTTAGGCAACAACTTGCCAAATGAATGGCCAGGTTGGTACTTTTTTTTATATATATATATCTTTATTCTTAGCACCTAATTAAAATGAGGTGTCCTTCTGAGACGTATGTCAGGGGTCTTGTTGAAGGAGCCACTCACTGAAATGACATGGTCCGCACCACACAAGAGTTAACACTAAATGTCAATAATGATTTCTTCTGGCCTTAAAAAAAAATGTACCAGTGTGCAGCAAGGACTGATTTAAAGAATACTGTCTGAGGGGTAAATCCAATTCAACATGAATAATTTTTGTTTTTTCCCCTATAAGAAAGAAACTTCATCAAGGAGGAATGAAATATCAAGTTTTTCAATAAAATGTTTTTAACTGTGTTTTTATAGAAACAAGATTTGATACCTACATACATATGGATGGAAAACAGTATTTAGCAAACTGGAAAACATGGTAAAGGAGATTGAGCAGCAGGATGTAACATAATTGTCAATATCCTACATAATACTGGTGTATTTCAGCAATAACCAACAATGTAAGAATGGTAGACTGAGAGCCAAATGGATAAAAAAAGAAATATTACAAAACCACCGTCCATGAGGTAGCAGCCACTTCAGTGTTAGAGGAAAACTCTAAAAAATTACTGAGGAAGAAAGGTAACCCCTAGCAAAAGGCAAAAGAGCTATTGGAATCAGAACTAAAAGCAGACTTCAGAAGGTGAGGAAGTGCTGCTGGATTGATGCAGCCTCTGCCCTCGAGCTTCAGATCAGCAGAAACTGAGAAGGTGTAGAGCAGAAATATTTACATGTGTTTCACTTGTTACCCCTTTCCTTAGTCAATCATCATGTACCATTAACTGAAGGAAGAACAACGGTAAGACAGCTTTAGTGAGATCCAGTCTCTGCAGCTGTCCCCATTACTCCACATCTTTAACACTGGCTGCTTTTCATGCCACTTAATTGTAAAGGGAAAAAAAAAAAGTGAGTCAAGTAGTATATTACCAGAACCTTCACCTTTTTTATGCTAGTTTCAGTAGGAAAAGAAAGTGGTTTATCTCACTAGGGAAAAAAAAAAAATAGGTGGACTTCCCTAGTACAGCATTTCTACCTGAAGGTGAAGGAGGAAGTATTTCACCCTACTTTACATTCTCTCTCTTTCCTGGTTCTCAATTAAATTACGGAAACAAAGACAGTATATTAGTACATCTAGCAGATCTTGGCTGTCTTACAGCTCACTGGTGTAGATATCAACTGCCATTCAGCTAATGACAAGCTGCGTAAGTTTCCATGGCTGGCAATACCTCTAAGCGATAACGTCTGCTTCCCCAAACCAATGTTTGATTTCTGCATCTAAGTCTGCACTAACATGAACATCACATTGACACTGGCTTGACATCTACTGAACACACCATTTCCTTTTCAGTCAAGCATGCAGCTTACTGAGCAGGTTATAAGGCATAAAACTCCAGTAAAAAAATGTTGGAATAGAACCTGTTTCTCACTCTCTCACACGCACGCTATATTTGCTCATCTGTTTTTCACAACTAAAGTCATGGTAATGAATTGGCAGGAAAGTTGTGCCAATTTGCTCTAGTAAAACTGCAAATGGTAAAAATCCATTAACATTTATTGGAACTGGCCAACACCATCTCTGCTTGAGTGAATGTGGGCTTTGTTCCCCCCCAAAAAGTAGTAAAACAGACTGTTTATAATGGTTGGCAGCAATAAGGTCTGTACCACAGACCTTTATATCCAGCTATTTGGATTCACGTCAGCCTCTAATATTTTGAGAAATCAATCCACAGAACAATCTCAGGGTTGTGATTCAAAATAAATTGCATTAGGTATGTCTACACAGATGGCTGGGTAGCAGCACATAGTTGTTTTTGAGATCAAGCTGATGGCTCATGCTGCCAAAGATCTTCCAAACACGGGCTCAGAGACAGCTCAAGAGTCCTCTGGGGAACACATGTCTCAGACTCTCAGACCTAGACTCCCTGCATACAGACTGCAGGCTTCTCCATGGTTGATCATGCTGCTGAGAGGTGAAGTCACACAAAAAGCTGCTCTAGAAACCATGTTTCCAGAACTAGATAAAAATAACCATTGGTTTTGTCAGAGACCAAGTACCATGGCTGAATTAAAGGTGATTCAATAAATACCAGTAAGAGGTAACAAAATTGACCACAGCCTGCCTGCCTCAGTGGAGCAACAGTCCCAGGGCACGTCTTAAACACCTATACCTAGGATATATACTTATCTTGACAGCATAGATGGCAGAAGAGGCATATTCCCTCTCAGTAACTTGCCTAAAATTTAAAAGAAAAAAAAATCTTCCCTCTGTGCATCGACTAACTGAAAGCTTTGGTCTCAATATCCTTTGAAAACAGAACCTTAATAAAGGAATAACTTTCATATATTTTACAGATAATGTCATACTACACTTCATTCTTTGGTACTTTAAAGACTATGACATTGTTTTTACCTTCTCATGGATTTTCCACAATGCTAAGATAAACCAATTTGACTTCAGGTGTTTCTGGTTTTAGTCTTCATTACGTTTTATATCCCCTATACTTTTCTGTTTCACTGCAACGGCTAAAGACATAGCACTGGGAGAAAGACACTTGGGATTCTGTTGAAAAGAAAAGAGGACTTTCTGAATATTAGAGAGACCCAGCTTGAATTTTTGGAAAGCTTAAGTTTAAGTCTAGCTTACAATAGTTTCAATTCTATTTCAAGTAGATGGAGAAATCATAAACCCAAATTGCTTATTACATGTTTCAAACCACAAACCAGGGCTAACTATGGAGAGATTTGTATAACACATAACTGCAATGGAAGGCAGAGTTGAGAAGAAATGGAATCTCTATTAGAAAAATATCTGAACCATTGCTGCTCAAGCATAGTTTCTCAGTTTTCCTGTCCATGGGGAACTTAGTAAGAAATAGTATGAATAAACTTACCACTCTGTTAGTTACCTTAAATAGTTTGCTTCACTGTGTTCCCCCTGTGAAACAGCTTGTATTTTTTCTTCCACAAAAATAATTAATTAATCATTGAGCAGACAGTAGGACAGATTAAAGATGACCTTCTTAGAAATATTCAAAATAATTGACATTTACTGCTATATTTACAGTGAGAAAGTCCATCATCCTGGCACTAATGCTGAAGTCGGGTTGGAAAGGTTGTCCATTACTTATAAACAAGAATCCTGTAGAAAGGCTGAATTGCTGGCAAGAATGACCATGTCTTCCAGTCTCTTCTAATGACTCATGCAATGTCTCAGAGTGTCAGGCTGAATTTCCCTGCCAAGTCCTTTCATTTTGCTCCTCTGAGAAAAATGAAAAAAAAAAACAGGAGGAACCTTCAATGAAGATGGGGCAAGCATCAAGCTTAAGCATAAGTCCAGCAATATGGGATGTACTAATGTCTGTCAAGCACCTATACTGAAGTTCCCATTTAAAATTAATGCAAATAAAAGTTACAGACATTCCATTAGAAGTGGTATTTTAAAGTTAATTACAGCAGGCACGTGCACATGGGAAAACAGTACTAGCAAATAATTTGTAAGCAAATGAATACAGAGAATTCACATTAGTACAGAGATTTTAATTTTCCTTCCCTTTGTTTCTTTTTTCAAGCACAAAGATTTTCAAACAAAGTGGATTTTCTTTGTGTTTGCTATTGATTTTAGGATACTCCCACTAAATTTACATTTTTGCCATACAGTAGTTTTAAAATATGTTGACTGGAAGCAGGGGTTAATGTAAAATAGCAGCTGTTACTTCGATGTAATTGTATTTACAGCACAACCAGTGGCTTGATTTGAATATTCTTTATAAAGCCGTAGAAATCATGAGTAATGAAGTTGTTAGTTGCTTAAGAGGTACGAACAATATGTATGAAGTCTCATATACACGCACTTTTCCACTATCTTAAAGATCTGAATTAGTCCTTCCAAAGGCTAAGTTCTCATCGATTTTAAAGGAATTTCAGTTGACATCAGTACATGACATGTTATTCTTCCCTCAACGGTTACATGGTGCAGAGTGGAAGCAGTACAGCAGACAACAGGATTTCCAGCCTAGCTGTCATTTTGGCTGCTGACTGATCTGAAGATCAACTAAAAAGTGAAAAAGGGTGATGTTGTTTNCTTTGCATACAATTTTGCATGGTTTAAAGTCCTCCACATATGCAGAAAATCTAATGTGATCAGCCAAGCCTATGATTTACCCAGTACTTTGTCAAAGAAGCTGGTACCTAAGAGTGCATAAGATGTCAGCCACTGGCTACCAAAACTACCCAGTACAAGAAAAAGCAATGAGTATTTTTCTTTCTCTGTTTCTTGACTGTTTTAATCATCAGAAGTTAAAATGCAATTTAAGTACACATTTTCAACTAGATTCTGCATTGAAACATGAAACTTATTTAATCCAAAACAAGGTTATATTCATCAATATATAAGTTATAGTTTCACATGATTAGAAATTTTTTCCACCACTTGCGTCATCTTATAAATAATCTTTTGAAACTGGTGAAAATGAGCTTATGAAATTCTTCTTGATACAAACTGTTTTCTCCAGTCAACTAGGAGGAAATGTACATAAGGGAAGAATATTAAAAATTATTGTTGTCAGCTTTGGGTAACAAATTAATGCCGCTGATTGTTCTTTCCCTGTCCACTCCAGCACAGGTATGCACAGCCTGTTTGATGAATGCAGACCCCAAGTATATTCTGCTTAAGTGCTAATAACTGAAATTTGGAATACTGATCAAACTATAATTCAATGTGAAATTCCTTTAAATATAATCTTTATGAAGATAATTATAAGTAGAGTTATATTTTTAAAAAAGAAAACGAGAAAAGACAAAAAGTATTACTTTAAGGCCAGGTTCTGCCACTCGCTGTCATAGCAAGTGGTACTTTATAATTAAAGTTCTGATAATGGTGATGAGAAAAGTAGCATTCAAGATGAAAGGGAAGGGGGAGCTAGGGAATCAGTCCTTAGTGAACAGGAAAATAGACAGACAATGCCCAAAAGAATCAGAGATGGTATTTGCACTGTTAATTCAACACCATAAGAATGAGATCTATTTTCACTAGTGTAAATAACCAAAGGTTAAGGAAAAAAGAAAATGGAGCCTCTAAGGGAAGGCCACAATAATGAGGCCAGTATTAAAAACCGCCACATGCAGTATTAACCTTGGCATTTAGAAATAACAGGAAATGTTTCTGGAATCTGGCAGAGGTTTCCCAGAGAAAAAAATATCAAGTACTGTAGGGATACTGAGGCTGAGCCAGAACAGGAATGTTTGAATTCTGACATGAAGTGGTGGATGTGACAAGAGAGAAAATCAGTTTAGAAAGATCCATTTAAAACATCTTTGACAATTAAGGAAATGCCAAGTGTCATTGCGAAAGCTAGTAGAGAACACAACAAATGTTAAGGATTATGGAGAGCTGTGTGCATCTGATCTCGAATGGCTACCTCATCCTTAATTAATAGCCATACTTCAACAACTTGCTTAGCAGCCTCAGCTGCAGTGCAACAAGGGATTTACAAGAGAAGGAAAGGGATACACAAAAGCAGAAGGACACCCATCCTTTCACTAGCACTGACCAGCACAGCAAGTTCCCTGCCACAAAGGCCACATCAACAAGGAGGCTACACCAAGTCCTGGTTTCATTACTCATGATTCACAAGCACCACACATTCCCAGTTCTGCACTGAGCTGTATCACAGAAGAAAGAAAAAAAAAAAAAAGCTGAAATAATAGGCTTTCCCATAGAAAGAAATTATGGTTAGGTGTATTTCTAAGGATGGATAAATTGTGTGCTTTACACGTTGCCACCTGCCTAATACTATATGGACAGAGACCAATTTGTATCTGCATTAATACCCTGCACACACACAGAGACCTGCCTGTAACTGCCTGAGAAGGCGCGCTGGCTGCTGCCCCTGGCAGAGGGTAACACCACCCCACAGCCAGGGGCTGACACTGTGGGCAGCGGTTCGGTCCTTTTGCTGCCTCCTGCACCTTCTGAGACACACTTGGGCTGTGGAGGAGCTGGAAAGGCCAGAGGAGAAAAAAAGCTTTTACTTTCAGAACAAGTGTTCGTCTGCATAGATTTTGGTGATACTCAATGTCACTGGCCCATAAGGACTAATTTTGTCTCCCATCTGGCAAATAAGCAATGACACTGGAAAATATGCAAGTGAGTGGGAGCTGGAGGTATAAAAATAGTGTGAACAAGAGGCAAGAGCTTGCAAAGAAACGGAAAAGCAACTGACTCCTTAAATTTACTTAGGACCATCGACTCTTCCTCTGTAGACTCAGAGAAGTTCTCCACACCTGGTGAGCAGGAAAGATTAAGCTTTGGAAAAATACTGCAGGGAAGCTCAGCCTTAGAGAGCTAATAAGTGACAGAAGTCACCATCTGAGTGACAATTCCAGCCTTATCTCAATAAATTTCTGGGGACAAGTTTCTATTTACAGATGTGTCTCTAAGCCATCATCATTCAGAGAGCAACATCGGCACAAAGCCTCAGCTGTCCAAGCTGGCATGGGCACCAGCACTATGTTGTGGAGCTGCTATGGCTACGAGGTTTTCGCCATGCTAGACCAGGCAGGGCTCCTGGCCTTGTGTCGTGGTAAGTATTGCCTGCATCTCTCTTCCAATGGTTATTTCAATTCATTGCAAGTGCAATGGATTTTGCTGCATGAAAATGAATTCCACGTACCAAATTTCTTTCAGGCCAGACTTCTAGGTCAAGCCCATGTCTGCCACAAGTTCATGTGTGCTTTCAAATAGCTATTTATAAAAACAAGTATATATCACACCGTCTGGGTCCTCTAGAAAGCAATCAGCACTTGGCTACTTTTACTCGAGTGCAGCCAGGACTTTTGATTATTATTACTTTTTCTAAATGCCATTCCGTCCATGATGGCACAATCGTTTTCTTTAACGTTTCATTTTATGACAAGCAATCATGCACAACCAACGTGAAGTAACTACACTTTCCCAGGTCAAGTCAGCAACTCAGCATCAGCTTGGATCAAGCTGTGTTGATGTTGATTGTCTTTTTTTTGCCATGCCTACACAGTATTTTTATATCACTTCCAATCATCACTGGAAGGATAAGGACAGTGCAGCAGGTGAGATATTTACCTAATGAAAGCACCAGACAGTTGAGAAATTTTATCTGAATGATTTTCACTCTTTCAGAGAATATTGCCTCTGTGCAGGTTGGAGGAAGGAGTCTGTCATAAGAAGAAATGGAGAAAAGTACGGAGATCAGTCAGAAGGAGAGCTGGTCCTTGTGCAGTAATTGCTATCTTACAAAGAAAGAAGCAGAAAATGCTCAATGGTGTAAGTGCTTTAACGTAAAATTCATTGATCATCCAAATTCCAGCACTATGAGGAGTATTTTTCAGTTTGTAATCAGGCAGGCCTTTTCTTTCCTTTTGTGTTTTAGACAACACCACAGATTTAAGTCACTGGAAGGGATGTAAAGGGAAAACAGGCAAGCAGCCTTTGATGCCATTTGAAATGAACATAAACTTGTCTTCTGGCATCAATGCAGTGGAGATTTTCATGTCCCCATATGGTTATTCTCCTGGCTGGAGCCTGTAGAGCAGATGCACAACACATGGAAAAGAAAGAAAATTATACTTAGATAATAAAATTAAAGCTGGAAAGTAAAGGAGAGAATTTCAGGAATTACTAAAGTGAGTACCTCCCAGAATACGCTGTTTGGCTTATTTCTGCTTCCAAAAGAGAAAGAAAAAAAAAATAACCCCACCAACCCTCCTGTAGTTTATGAAAACGGTTTGCTTTATGAAGAGAGCTCTGCTGCCAAAGTCCTGCTGCTCTGCAGAACGTATCCAGGGAAGGAAGGCTGAGCGCCGCTTATGCTTTTGTTTTTCCCTGACTCAAAATGGATGGAACACAGATTCTGTTTTCCATTCAAAATACATTAAATCTTCATTTAGGGATACTATTGAACGGTCATAAGAAGAACAGCTTCTCAGGGAATATCACTTCTTTACTGCCCTGTGACAACAAGCCTGGATTTGACAAGTGCACTTGATAGCAAAAATAGAGTTTCCAGCTAATAATAAGCTCCAGTAAATACAGCAACTGTGACCTTCCAAAGCTACGTCAGCTGCATATCTCTTCAGCTGTACCCAGACCAGGCAATATTACGACTGTCTGTGCAGTGAACCATGCCTCTTTCAAAAGCATCTGTGGATTTTAAGTGATCCCTAAGCATTTTAGAAATGCAAAGCTAATTAAAATTATGAAAGTATTTCTCTTCACCCTTAATGGTAGATGCCTAACTACTCTTGTTAGCAGCTGAATTACACCTCAGCCAGAGGTATTAGTGGGAAGTCTGTGATGCTGTCCAAACCAGCATCCAGCTTGGTTAATCAAATTAGGCTTCTTGGTTACCCTGCTATAAGAACACCTGATCGGACACCTGGAGGGCAAATGCTTGATGGTAGTTTCAAGTACTAGAAGGTGTTAAATAATGGATAAACTATGGGCTGCTGCAGTCTGCAAAAATATCCAAATTGCAACAGCCTGAAAGAGAAAGCTTGCAGCACTACCAATTAATTTTCATTAGGCTTTGCTGTGATGCAAAAGTGGTCCCAGCAAGATAAGAGTAGTTAGTTCTCTCCAAAGTCTCTACAGAAAAATAGAAATTTTACAGGGGGGTTGCAGGAGAGGGAGGGAGGGAGGGATGCCAAAATAAAAGATAAATTATCAAGGGTTTAGTAAAATATGAATTAACACAATTGCCGGGTTCCCAATTCTAGAGACCTGGATACAAAGTAGGTTGCAAATAAAATAGCTCTGGTAATTTCACTTTGGTCCCTAATAGGCATCTGTGTTTCATAAAATCATATCACTTAATTAGGCAGTGGTGAGAAGACATGGATATCTGGAACAGAAAGGAGGAACTTCAGGGTCATGACAGAGGTACTCCTGTGGGTATATACATACTGGGGATGACAACTGCACAAATTGCATCAATTCCCTGTGAGGTAGCACACACACACCGCTTACAATATGAATTGCCAAGAGGCAACCCAACAGGGTTATGATAAGATGCTGTTCTGTAGAACTGAGTGAGTAATGCACAGCAAGTTATTTATTCACTGAATTTACCTCCCCTTTTGCCCCACTTTTGCCCTCTCCTCCTTCTTTACTGTTGCAGAACACCGAGTAAACTGTTGTTTACCATTCTAACCCTACCACTCTCCAACAGTAATAGACAAAAAGTAGTGTAAAATGTTTTACTTTCTGGGTTGCTAGTTAATATTCAATTCAGATATGTTCTGACAAACCTGTTAGACTCGTTGGGTAGAAAGGTGCAGAAGTACTGCTGTGAATTTGCAACCTTAAAATTTGGTTGGTAAATGCATATATATTTTGCTGGCATTTCTACAGTATGTGAGGTCCTCATCCTCACAGACTCTCCACAAAAAAAGGAAATGTTGTGAGTTTGGGTTTTTTTGTTTGTTTCTTTGTTTACATAAAGATGAAAAGAAAGGTCAAAGTCTTTGAACCACGTCAAACAAAAGTGTCTGAGGAAGGAATAAGGTTTAAATTCACGTCTCCCATAGCCCAACCATACCTTAATCAGAATTGCCTACAGAAGATGATTTTATGACTATTTGCTTTCTGAGAATCTTGTGCTAGTAAAATCTGCAACTCAGAATTTTTATATAGACAAATAATATAAATACCAATAATAGAAATAATACAGCTGAGGAGAAAATATCAACACTCACATTTCAGTTGATTTGCATTATGCATACAGGACAGCAATAAGGCAATACAGTTGTTGAAATACCTGCCTTAAGCCCTTTTATGAACAGCTTGTAAAACCTTGCAGTTTTGAGCTCAGTTCAATTTAAAACTGAAGGCTATCTAGAGTCAAGAAGGATCTCCAAAGAGAGCCTGTGAATCTTAAATCTGATTTAAACATACACTGTGACAAGTGAAGACATGTTCGGATGCCATCTAATATTTTTCCTCTTCTAGAGCTACTCCTTAAGTTCTGAGGGGATGTGAAGCAGGACAGGCCTGAAGTTTTGGCAAAATCTCGACAAGGTAAGTTTAGTGGGAGGTTTGTCTTAGGTCTCCCTTGCTTCAGAACTTGGGTCCAAACTCCTGAATATGTCTTTGCTTGGATTATTTTGTTTAGAAAATTGTTCTTATTTGGACATTAATATGATTAAAAGCATAAATGAGTGTGAGATGGAATTACATTCTCTTCTGTTTTGCAGTTCAGTCTTTCTATAAGCAGACTGAGCTCCTATAGGTTGTAATAACATATGCACTCTGCCTGATTGCTTGCCATAGTCCAATCTTGACTTTTACCATCTGTTACATCCTTTCTGCTTTCTCCTAGAACTCCATCTACAGAGAAGAGCGCAAATAAGATGAGAAGAGAGTGATGGTAAAGTTCAGAAGATGATAATGGCACATTCGAAACTGCAGATTACAACTTATCAAATGAAAATATTATACACATCACTGGCTTCACTAGTAAAAAAGTAACGATCTCCCCTTCCTCTTCCATCTTGTCCTGTGTGCACAAATTGCATATCAATTTGCTTTAAAACTAACTCTTAAGGACTTAAGGCCATCCTCTAAGTTTTCACAATGGAAAACACTCCTAGTGAAGCGTCTGAATGGAGTTTTAAAAGTGTAAATATCCAGACTTCTGGACTATATTTGAATGACAGTACTTGAAATGTTGTACAGTAAGCTTCAAATGAACCCTTTTCTATGCCACTTAAAAGACTATCTCTGTATTTGTGGTTTGCATAGGTCAGAAACAGCCTTTAGAGTTGTACAAAGAAAATTTGATTCCATTCACACTTATAATAAAATTCTCATTAATTAATGTTCTGCTCAGAAAGCATGAAATTATTGTTCAGCAGCCAGAAGATACAGACTTCATGACAGCTCAAGCTCCACTCATCTTCAAAAATGTGGACTGGAACCTGGGATCTGGCTGAGATGAAACATTTTACTGATGGCCCTTAATGTTCCTGAACAGACTACTACGTTAATCAAGAGTTGTCCCTGTGGAGGCTGAGATATAGAGTCCATTTAAACCTATGGAGAGTTCTCTTACTGGTAAAAAGAACAAGTTGGCTGCCCAAAAAAAATCTGTCTGCCTCTGTAAGGCACTAGAAGAACTGTGATCATTCAAGGAGTTTCCTATAAGATTATGTGACTTTCGGGGGCCTGCAAGGAAATACAAAAACAATGCTCCAGCAGCTCCCTAAGAGGACAAAGATATGATGAGCAGCTGACAAGAGTACATGCTTGCTTTTCTATTTAGGCTCTTCCTCTACTGGTTTTAGCTTGCCTCTTGTTGTTTCAGGGAAACACCTGAAACAACACCATAGATCACCAATTAACCATCAAGTCAGAACAATATTTCATACCTT
>VXBO01009345.1:0-44250 GCA_013400135.1 Rhinoptilus africanus
TATATATATAAAAAAATCTCTTGAAAAAAGGGAATGAGGTTTTCCTGTCTCTGCTGTATTGGCTGAGGAGTAGGCACATTGCCTTAGAAAGCCCCAAATTTTCCTTTCTTTGCCCAGATCTTTTTTTTGTTTGTTTGTTTTGTTCCATTGAAAATGTTTGGCTTCTTCTACTACTTGTCCCCAGTTTGTAGAAAAGTGAGGGTGAGCCCGATAAGCAGGGGCTGGAGCTGTTTTCTCTTGTGAGGCTGCTTCTTACCAGCTGCTTTATTCTGTCAAGGGTCCGTGCTTTGCTGGTGAGTTCTTACATCCTGCCGCTCTGCTGCCTCCAATGTCTGATAAGGATTTAAAATTCTTTTTTAAATTGCTATAGCTGCAGGTTGCTCTAATTATTGACTGCGGCACTGCTGTTCTTTCTCGGTACCAACATGAAACAGTAAAAGACCATCCCTGCCCTGAAGAGCTCACTGTGCAAGTGGAGGGCAAGAGACAACAAGCAGATGTAGAAAGCAGGCCTGGAAAGCCCAGCACAGTGGAGAGGTGATCATGAATTTTGGGTTAGGCAATAGCAAAAGCATAGCAGCTACCAAGGCAGCGTCGAGGAATTCTTCATGCCAGCAGCTGGAAGCAGCAAGCTTGTTGGAGCAGGCTACCGTAGGTCTTTATTTGTGCGCAATCCGTATCTAGGGAAGGGAGCAGGATCGAACACCTAATACCAATAGTAGTAAGACCACATGAATCTTAAATATATAAGAGTTATTAGTGTGAGAAAGGAGGGGAAAATGTTTCTCTGGCTCTGCCAATCCCAGCAGAGGAGGGGGACTTAGGTGAGGAGCAGTGTGTCACGTGAGGGTGGGGAATGGCGAGAATAACTAGTGCTGTAGCAGGGGAGTTACCTCTTCTTAACGTGGGCATCAGTTACATGTTAAACATACATCGTATCTGCGCTTGTTTTAAGCTCATCACAGGAGTCGCACCTATTCTGTTTGCATAAATCAAAGCAGGCGTTGTGCTGTAAGCAGATTTTTGAAGCAGAGTGAAATATGGCAGTCTAATAAAACATTTGATGACTTTAATGTCTTATATATAGGTATAGTCCCTAATTGTGTAAGGACCAAAAATTAATGTAATAGTTTTAGCTGGCAAACAGTGTCCTGTTTCATAATTTTCTATTTAATCTATAATCTATAACCCTTTTTCCAGTGTCTTTGGGATTATGCAGTGTACTCAATTTTCAGATACAATTTTTTAGGATAGTAGATTGGACTGAAGATTTAGATTGCTTGAAGATATTCTTTTCTGTTCTCCAGTATTCGTCAGTGTTAATATTCTGCTGGTGTAATACATATTCAACTTAAAACTTCATAACAAGATCAAGTGGGTAATAGAGGTTCCAGTTGACTTGATTTCTTCCTGGAAAAATATACAAGATGGTGAAATAAAAGCCCAGACAAATAATTAATTATTGACTTTAAAAATAGAAAGGAAGAGACAAGCTATATAAAAAATAATTAAGTCCTGCCTTCAGAGAATACTATTTATCCACACATAAAAGAGTTGTGACCTGTGTTTCTCATGATGAAAAGACTCTATGGCATTTAATATTTTTCTACAAAGCTTTAGTTCTGAAATATTTTCTGCTGAATTACCAGAAAAGGTGTAAGTGGAATATTACAGAACACAAAACCAAAGTGGATTTAAATTAACAATAAATTGTCATGATGAATTAGCGCTTCCTATCATGTTAAAAATCTACTCTAATAAGTGGAGATTTAAAAAAAAAAATATTTCCCTTCTCACCCTCTACTGCTGAAGAAATTAAATAGCATTGACAATTCAGACGCATGGTGGAGAAAACAACCTGGATGATTAATCTGTTTAGTTCTCTGACTGACATTTACACAGCTAATTATGTAGTGATGACGCTTCTTTAATAGATCTGAATATTAATGGAAGATTTGGTTAAAGTTGAAAGTTGTTTGTTTAGGGATATCACTGGAGAAATAAGAATGCTTCATCAACTTCAGATTTTCATCACAGTTTTTATGACATATCATGGAACTTAAGTGCTTTTATGACTTGTAAAAAAAGAATTGCTTCAATATTTGACATTCTGTGCTTCAAGGAATCCTGACTGGCAGTTGATTAGCCTTTTGCTCAAGTCATTATCTTCTTTAGTGAAATTAGTTGGCTAGAAAATTGCATTGTAATTCATCGAGGGGAGAGAGAGTAACGTTTCAAAAGCTCTTGAGAGTATGATCCTTTTTATTTAGTATACAATATAAATTATCTTCCTAGCATGCTCTCCTAAAATGCAGTATTCATCATATTATAGCAGTTTGTATTAAATTATTGTATTCGTTTTCATTTCAGTCGTTCATTGAAACTAGGTGATACCTGCGTTTAAATTAGCTCCACATACCGAAGGATGTGTGTACAAGAAAGAGTTTGGCCTTGAATCAGAAGAGCACTGAAACGTGCATTTAAAAACTAACCCAAATGTGAGGGAAACTCTTCTCTTACTATATTTAATGCAATGCTGGTAGTCAGATATTTCTTATTCAATAGGAAAACTTTCTGCAAAATGTTCGTAAATAATGCATAAATGTTATGGTAAGGTGAGGAAAATGTATTTGCAGAAAGACCGCCAGTTTTATAAAGTCTGTAGTGTACTGGAAAAGATAAAAACAATATTTTTGATAAATATTCCTCATTACCTACGTGGAAAGTAAGGTGCCTGAAACATATTGCTAATTGGGGGGGGGAGCATGGTGGAGGTCATCTAGCAGAAGCAGTGCGTCAGGATTTCCCTGCCTTGGCTTTGAGGAGCTGACTTGTCTCCTCCGAGATGCTTCCCAGCTCTCCCAGGTGACTGCGAGAGCTCGCCATGCAGGTGCCTCTGACATGACGACAGACAGAGAACCAGCAGAGAGACGATAGGAGCTGCATTCTTCTGAAATTAGTTGTTGGAAACAGGTTCCCTTCCAGACACCTGAAATGTCTATGCAGATTGACCAGGGCTGGTGCCTGGAGATTGTCCTGCCCTGGGTGAGGGGCTGGACTACAGGACTTCCAGGGGTTTCTTCTCACCAATATCCCTGATCACTGTGTAACACATTTCAGTTTGATTCTCTTTTGCTCTTGGGCTGTGGGATAAAACCAGCTTTCTGCAGTGTTGTGGCACGCAGTGGAGATTGTTCTCTTTTCTTTTCCTTTTAGTCATTCCCCTTCAAACTCCAGCCATGTCTTAGGGTCACGCTAGGCACAAAGAGATGCTTTTTGACACACTGAGTGTCACCAACTTTGTTAACTGTATCACAATCTGAAGTTAAATAAGTGCTTTTTTGGTGGTGTTTTCCTGTTTTCATAGCATGTGTGTTTTTAGGTGTTTTAAAGCCGCATATTGATGTTAGAATTTCGAGATGAATTGTGTTTAGTTGGTATACAACCAGAAGTGTACCATATAAAATTAGCTCCTGTGCAGTGATTATCCAGTGGAAGTTAATTCCTAGCTTGCCGGTAATCTTTTCCTACTCGGAAAGACAGAAAACATTTTATCATTGCGTTTAGCATTCCTCCTGTGAGATGAACGTCTGGAAGAAAACACGCACGTCAGATGAAATAAGAACATTCTTTGTACGTGATTTAATACCAGTTAACTCACTGGACATCCTCTAAGACCTTAATTAAAATGATGTTTTTGTATGTAGCTTTGTTCCAGTATTGACAGATGAGTCTGCCCAAGATCATTTGGTGAATCACCTCACCATTGAAAATAATGACAGTCTCTCGTAACTTGTCTCTCTAACTTCTCTGTGTTTCTTCTCTGTGCTAGAATAGGCTTGTTCTTACTTCGTGCCTTTCCATCTTCACTGCACCATTATCTATTGCTACTGTATGCTGCTGCAAAAATCATTTGGGCAGAAACAAGTCCATCTAAATTGTATTTACTATAAATGGTCTGAAAAAAAGAGTTTCACAAAGTTGCCTCCCTAGTTTGAAAGTCAGAATTTTATGCACTTCGTGTTGGGTGTTTTATATCTTTCCTACTTTAATGATTGTTGTTATCAGAAGTTTTTTTTCTAATGTAAAAAACTTAAATTCCTAGATCGTTAATAAAACATACCTACATTACACACTCTACAAAATATTAGTCAGAAGGAGTAACTAAAATTAATTAATGCTTCTGGTAAAAGAGTAATTGTCCCCTGAAGGTATCGAGCACTGGACTGGAAGATGTTTTTTAAGAGCTTCCAACAAAGTAAACAAAACAAATTTCTTTAAAAGAAAGACTGCTTTGAAATTCGACCTGTATTATTGCAGCTTACCTCTCGAGCTTATTGATCGCTTATTGTCTTAACAAAAGGACCCCTGCAGTCTCTCCAGGAAACATTACCAGCTACAAGCTGTGCCTCTTGGGCGGTTGTGCTCTGACCACACGATGAAGTATCACTCCTCATGCATAAAATATAGGACAGAGGAATTGGTCATGTCTGTTCTTCCCACCCCCCAGATGTTATATTACGATATGCTTACCAGGAGTAATGTCACAGCCTTTAATTATTTACAAAAGTCATAGTAGCAGCCAGTGTAATGATGCTGCTGCTTTGCGTATCTATAGTTCTTCTATCTGAGGAATGTAAAGTACTTTACAAACATTAGTTAAGCAAGTGTTATCTTTCCATCACTGCTACGAAGTGGCCCTACTGGAATAATCAGGCTGCTATTAACTGAAGTTTCTCTCCTCTCCATTCATATTTAACATTGATGTATTTACTGCATGCTCTTATTTCCTTATTTTCCCTGTTCCTTTTACTTTGTGCCTTACTCCTCTAGGGCTAGTTTTGGAGGTGGAACTTAATTTTAAAAGAATGTTTATTTTCTAAATGTAAAACTGGGAAAAAAAAAAATCATTTCATAGGAAGGTTGTTTTATAACTAGTTCAAGAATTTGTAAGACTCCAGTCTCCAAAGTCAGGCTCTCTAAGGCCCTGTCTCAGTGCGTGTTGGAGAGTAGCAGGAGAATATGGTACTTCCTTGAATGTTTGTAGAGTTGCCAGAGCGCCTTTTAGACGGAGGAGGAAATATAATTTTAAAAAATTGTTTGGCAGTAGTGATAGGCTAGCGTGTATGGTTCTAAAGCTTCTTGGCAATATTGTGTAACTCTTCTGTCTAGGAAAAATATAAAAGTTGCAGACAGCTTTTATCTAACCTGACAGGGTGCAGTAAAATACGGTACTCGCAGCTCAGGAGGTGCTATCTTTCCAAACGCTGCCAAAATATATTGGTGTGCCACAACACAGTGCTGCTTTATTGAAGTCTCTAAATGAGAAAGTGGGATGGGATTTACACATTTCCTGTCTCATTATCCAGAAGTACCTCTGCTCCCTTTCTTAGGGAAAACCGTATTCTAACTCTCCTGTAGGATATTCACTTTACGGTCTGAGACCTCACATCACTCATTGCATCAAAGGTGTGACAGAGCAGAACCAACAGAAAGGGTTTTCTTCTTGGCTTTGCTGATTCGTTGTTGGGCATTTTTTAAACTTTGGTATTGATAGGTCAAGAAGTCATCCGAAGGGCAAGGGATATCTTACAGCTACGAGGAGATACGCTTTTCTTCTAGGAGATGCACTTATCTCCATGCAGACAAACCATGCTGATTCTTTTACAGCATATTTCTAATTTCTTTCCCTGTCAGATGTCAGAGTAACATCATAATACCATGTTTGAAAAGAGAGAAGGGAGTGGGGCATCTTCTCGGTTGCAAATTCAATTATTTGCCACCGTTGCCTGTCCTGGAAGAATTTTCAAAATCCATCCCTCAAGTTTCTGCAGTGCTTTCGAGTCTTTTGAGTTGAAGTAAGGGTATTTGTAAAGATCCAGCTTTCTGTTAAGTTCCCATTCTTTAGTGTGGTCATTGTGCTCGACAAAGGATATATATTTTATTGCGTAGCAAAAAAAATTGTAGAAGGGAAATATATGCCTCGGATTTGTAGTATTTCTTCAGCTTGGTAAAGTCAAACAGAAGTACAACAGAAGCTCTGAGGCATACGGAAAAGAAATCAAATTTCATGTTTTCTAATCTTACACGCATTAAATTCCTTTTACAATGATTTTTAAGCTGTACTGTGTTAGGTAAGCTATGTTCCTTGCCTCTTCTGGGGAATCTCTGCATATGTTCCTAAGTGTAATAACATCTATGCTTTTTTTTTTTAGCTTTCCTTTCAGTATTATAAAAAAAAATACATTTATGCTCTTGGGAGCTGTTAATAGTTTTGATTCACTAAAGCACTCTTTTTAGGAACGGATAACATTTATCATTTGCTTAATAACTATCAATTTATGTGCTAATGTTGAATAATCGAAAGTAAGATAGCAATAACACAATTGGTTATTTAACAATGCCATTTGACTGTAGTCTTTTAAAAAAGACTATATAACTGTATATATGAGACAGACATTGGCAGGTATCTAGGAAGAATTTGTTTATTTGTTGGAAAAAGGATGTGTTTGACAAAAGCTTAATTGTTGTTTTCCCATACCTGTGCCAAGGACAAGCGTGCGCTGCAGGTAGCATGGTGCTTTTGTGCGTTTGCCCAAGTGTCTCACCATTTGGGAGAGAATGCTTGCAAAATCCTCATTTTCGAAAGAGACCTTTCAGGTGTCCACGTTTACCCTCTGCACTGTACCATGTGGTATTGCATCCAGTTTTGGGACTTTTGAAAAATTACACCTTGTTTTGTACGTTGTAGATCTGTTTCTGCTCCGCTTTGGAGCAGGTTGTGTTTTGATGTGTAGTGAAGCGGTATCTGAACCTGTGTAACTAAATGAAGCGCAAGAATTGGGGAAACAGTAAGTACAACAATCACACCTACTGCAGCAGAAATGGGAGTAGAGCCATGAATACCTAATTGACTGTAGTGATAACTCTGCCCCTTACAGAGATTGTTTTGGAGTGTGTTTTAGCAATGCTTCAGTTTTAACTCTTTCATAAAGCTGAAGACCAGAATAAGTTCAGAAATGCCATTAAATGGAATGCTAGACTGATGGCAACGTGGGCAAAGTTTTCATCCCAGTTGAGGATTCTTGCATATTGCATCATAGGAGCAGTTTATTTTGTCCTTGAGATTAATTTAGCAATGTGTCGATGAAAATGGGAATAGTGACACTGACTGTTGGGTATTCTGGCTCGTCCTAGTATTTATACTCTATGAAAAACTTTATATATGGATCCCTACTCCTCTTCCTTCCCCCTACTGTGCTCCCTCTGACCTATTTTGCTGTTTTGTTTATTGGTTTTGAAGGGACCGATCCCTGGGTAATATTATTTTGCTATTAAAATACTTCTGCATCAGTTGCAGTTTAAGCATTCTCTGAGACCAGTAACTAGAAAGACATTTTAAGAGGAAGGAAGGGGCGTTTTTGGAGCCATTCTGCCATGACTTTTAATTCCTCACAGGATGCTGGAGGTCCTTGTGGCCAAGGTGACTATCTGGAGTCTTGTAGACAAACAGGCTGGTTGGACTCCTGAATCAAAGGCTTATTATGATACATACAGATGGTGACAAATTTCGGCCTAAATCCATTGCGCAGTTTCTGAAAAATTTGGGGTTTTTTTGAGAAGTGCTACTAAAATGTGTCTCCGTGTTTGCAGGGGAGAAGTATACCTCCTGATCTGTAGGAATTAAAACTTAATTAGGCCAGGTTTCTCTGCAAACCCCTGGTTACTGCCTTCTCCTTTAAAACCTGCAGGTTTATGAATAATAGAAGGGAAAGATTGAACGTGGCTATCTAAAGTTTTTTTTCTTTTCACTTTTTATTCTGTGCTTTCCTGGGGTATCTGTTTGAAGTATCAACAGAACATTATTAATTTCACAATGATTAACTCTGTCATCTAAACTAAGTGAAGATGCTGTCTCATGGAGCCATTTTGTTGCTTTCAAGTAGGCTTGCAACACTAACTCGTGTCATATTTGATAGGGAATCTGCTGAACACGAGAAAATGTCCAGACTGAATGACTTCTCGGTCAATATTCCGCCAATAAGTGCTAGAGGTGGAAGTTCAAACCCTGATGTTCACTGAGTCATCTTGTCAGTCTCGTCTGTGATCTTCGCTGTATTTCATAAATGTTGTGACCACAGGTGCACACGCTTCACTTACTCATTCACAGATGGGCAGATTGTTGTAGTGAAACCTGGGGCTCCTTCAAGACCAAGACAGTTTTGTCAGGGATTTCTTGTCAAACTGGAAAGGAAATACGTGATAGCATCCATTTGTGCTTTGGTTATGCCCCATCCTCTGTGAGTAGTCTGCAGATAATGAAGCATTCTTATTCTGGTTTCCTTGTCCTGTCTCTTGCCCACTATTAATTCCTGAGATGTTATTTAATCTACTGGTTATTTGCAGATGTGTTTGACAGAGGATTGCAAGTTTCAAAACAAGTGAGTTTCTGCACATTTATGAAAACCAATGTCCAGAGAGAAACTAAAGCCTCTCTTAAGGGGGTGAAATCCAGGGAGACTCAGACTTTATAGCTTTTGTTGCCATTTTGTTCCTGGATGGTATTTCAGATTCAGTATAAGCACGTGTAGGTTTTATCCTGCTGGAAAACCAAAAAGGTCCAGGTTGGAGGTGTGGAAGAACTGAGAGCAGCCTTAAGTGAAAAGAGACCAGAGACATGGGGCTTTCTGGAGATACAGGGAGGGTCTGGAAAGTATTGAAAACAGTACATTTCTCTTTACTCTCAGTTTCCCTCTCTGTATTTTCCTATTTGGTGTCTGTCTCCTTTGTGAAGTACATAAAATCCTCTAATAAAACAGCTGTGTAAAGCCTTCAGGAGTTGTTTTGATGCGATAAAAAGTCTTGCATTCAAATTATGTCTGGTCTGTAAAACATTGCTCAACGAGATTCCTATTCAAAACAAATATTCTTGTAATATCTGTATCTGTGCTGACATGCACAGAAGGCATTAATGGAGAAGGAACAATATATTAGTACATGACAAAAAAAATCCCTATTAATTTTAAATAAAAGAAAAAATCAAGTAGGAAGTGTAATTTAATAGAAAAAACTGCCTATGAGAATGTCATGAATGTCAATCTCGCCTTTTCATGACAGTTGGACTAGTATGAACTATATCCCACTGGATTTTATACAATAATGTTTTTACAAATGGTTTTGTTGGGTTGTTTATGTAAATGCTTTCAATGGGCAAATAGATTTGTTCAGGCAAAACAATACTTAAACTCCAGGCACTGCATGCCAGTGTGAACTAATTAAAATCATATTGTGCAATAGGTCAATGGATCGGGAAGTTGGCCATCTAATTAGAAGAGGTAGTTTAGAAGAGGTAGTTTAGGTAGAGTAGAAAAAAACTTTTTCTCATTGAAAAGGAAGAGCAGAATTAAGAAAAAGAATCTAGAAATGAGGAAAGGGAATCAGAGCCCCAGTTCTCTGCTGAAAGTTGTCTTAAAAGTCAGCCCTTTCTGTTTTGAACCATGCTAGGTAACGTATGGAGAGATTTGAGGCATTAGATTGTCCCTCATTAAGGATCTTTGCGCTCATCCCTCTGCCTGCAGTGCCTGCCCATGCTGTGCATACCTCAGTCTGCAGATAACAAATAATAGCCTGGCCTCCACACATGGAGGTCTGACGGGAGTATTCGGATCTGGTTTGCATTTGCTGTCAGCTTAGACCTTTCATCCTCCTTAATACTTCAGCTACACCTATTTTTTGTGGTTCTTGCTATCACCACAAAGAGATGCCTGGCCAAGCTGCATAGGTGTCATCTTGGGACTGTTTTCGAGTGAGCCTTTTGTGCCAATTATTGTTTAGCTTTCATTCTTCCATCTTAATAATTGAAAAACATTTATTTTCAATAACATGTAAGCATTGGGTGGTGTTTTACCCTGGAGCATAAACACAATTATTAAAAATAATAACAATAAAAAGATTTTTAGATGGTAGAAGAGCTTCCCTACATTTTCTTCTGTGGAAGACAGATCTGTTTCAACCATGGTTTTGTTTTGCAAAGGAAAGTTGAGCAGGGGGTAGGACTGCATAATCTCCAGGATCCAATCCAGTATAAGTTATTCTCTGATTCTATGAAAGGATACATGCTGAAAATAAAATACATTAATACTATTAAAACCAGTAAATCTAGGATATCCATTATTGAAGTGAATAGCATCATTTTTCCATGGGACTGTGATGAGCTTGTCTTCGCATTGTGATGCTGGCAATACTGAAAAATGTGAAATAGTTACGGTACAGGATTGTGAGTTAACCATAGGTCTTCTGGAGACTGTTTTATAAAGTACTTCACCATCATATTGACACCTTTGGCCTATTCAGTTTGAACTGAGATGCTTATTTCACAAGTACTTAGCTGTGTAAAATTTTCTTTATTATATTGTGAAAACAGGGAGGATGACTCTTCTCAATCATCTTCCCACCAGAAGTTACTAGAACTATGGCCTTAGATTATTTGTGTAAGTCGTCGCGATGCTGTGAAAAAGGTTCTCCATCATTCCCTCAGTCTTGTTGCTTCCTGACACTTCATCCTTAACATCACCACTGCAAGCAGAACGTATTAGTCATTCTAAGACAAGGCTTGTTTATGCTTGTACCCGAGGGTGAGTGCTGAATGTTTTTGTTCTGCCGTTGCTCGGTTGTTTGTTAATGCCTGTTTACAACTAAAACCTTACGGGATGAATATCCTACCGTGCCGACTTCTGTGTGTGGCTGGTGCAGAGTTTGGGTTTGATGTGAATTATTACTTTGATCTTTTGAACTTGGATTCACACAGGTTGTTAGGGCTCAGTAACAAAACTACTGGCCTCTTATAAAGCAGAAATTTGTTTTACTTGGGTGTGAGAATGGGGGCTGTTCCTTTTGATTTGCAGGTGCACTAACTCAGGTGTTGCTAAAAATCCTGAAAAAATCAAAGAAATTTCAACTAAAAACAATACTTAAAGGGTGCATTTACCTTGCTGTTTACAGCTGGGGCCTCGAATGTGCTTGTGAAGGAAATCCCCTGACTCTCCTCACTGCTTTGGTATGTAGTATCATCAAATATGTTGAAGCACGTGAGCCAGGTTTCTTTCCAGTAAAACTGGACTGGAGGATGTGTCCCTAAAGCATTCCATCAGAAAACTGACATTCGGTCCATGGACCAGTCAAGAACTGGTCCAAAATAAAAATCGATAAAAGCAAAAAAACCCAACCCAAACAACAGAAACCCTCCCTACCACCAAAGAACCCCATGAAACGTGTTTATACCACAGGTTCTCAATACCATTTGTTTTACTCCACAGATGTACTCTTATTGGTCCTCTGTATTTGCTAATGAAGATGTACTACAGTGCTGAATTTTAATAGGAAAATGTAGATGGGGCCTATTATAGCCTTTGTATAGATAGCAGTTTGCAATGCCTCTCCAAGCTTCCTTGCCAAATTCACTGTAGTTTCGTCTCATAATCCTGTGTACGACTTTGTATTTGCAGGTCTTTCAATAATATGGAAGTAGGCAGGCAAAAGTAAAAGTATATTTTCTGACAGGGTGGAGTAATATTAAGAATTATGTTGAAATTTATTCTGCATTTTACACCTTTGGCATAAGTTGTTGGTTTGTTGTTTGTTGGCCTTTTTTTTGAAATATGGGTAAGGGTTCTGTTCTGTAAATGTTTCTGGAAAGGATGCTGATTTGGAAGTGAAATGAGAACGATGACTTCTTTCTAATGGTATCAGACTGCGTTTTAGGTATGAACCTCATAGGGTTAAAAATCCAGTAAATTTAATGAGTCTGGCTTAAAGGTTCTGACATAACTTTTCAGAAACAGATGAATTCTTTGTTTTTGTTATTTCTCTGCAAGCTTTTCAAACTGAAAGTTTCCATCTTTTTTGTACAATGCTGGAAATACACCTCACCCCCACACCCTCTCTTTCAGTGAGAGCTGGAAAGGAAAATCTGGAGGCTTAAGCTTAATACCAAATACCACAGGATATATATTGTTCAGTCTTTCCTACTCATGATCATATGTGTTTTCTTTAAAAACTGTATTTTTATGTATTGGACATATGCACATTTGAATATGTTTACTTCAACTTTTATAGGCTAATGTTGAGCTGCTTTTTCCTTTTAAAGTCATGCCTCGGTGCTCTTGTATCATTTCTTTTATACTGCTCGAACTGCAGAGAACTTAAGACGCTTTGGGTAAATTATCGTTCAGAATTAGCTCTTAAACATTCCGTTAATACATTATGTATCTATGGAACATTGCTATGGAATTGATGCTGTTTACTCGTTAATTACTGTAGACTTCAGCTCACAGTGTTGGCACTGTGGCTTGTTTGTTACATGCGATGATCACTTTATAAATGTCAATAAAATCAAGACAAAAACCTCTAGTACAACTGGAAGTAACAACTCAGTATTTTCCTCATTAGTTTTGGCAGCGAAGTAGGCTTACAAAGCAGTATGCAATAAAGCACCAGCCAACTGAGTCCCACACTGTGGCTATAATTACATATTTTTGCTTGCTAATCAGTAGAATTTTTCTGTGTACACTATTATACTTTAATGGTTCTCTTGCAACACCAAATTTACTACAATGTTCTCTTGAAGAAAATGGGACATAATGATTTTGTATTTACTACAAGAAGATATTAAACTAAATAATACATAATGATGCTGCACAGATTAACCATCTCTTTAGTTCTTCTGTTCCTTATCTCTCTTTTAATAGTGTTTTAGGACAAACATGAAGTTATTTGGGAGGGAATTACCAGAATTACCGAACTGGTAAATATAGCCATCTGAGTGGGATGCCTTGTTTCTTACTCGAAAACTATTAGATTGTAATTTTAAGATGTGCTTAGTACTTTAATTTCCCTACCCACAACTCATGGAGCATAAGCAGGGTTGCAGCCAGCTCAGATAAGTAATAAGTTCATTAATTACAGGCTTACCTTTCCTGTAGGTTAAAGAAGCTTGTGTGGGACTTGATTGCTGGGGTACGGCCCTGTGGAGGGCTGGATGGTGAACCGCTCGGAGGAGGTGCCCCTGCAACTTTTGGATCCTGAGTCTTCCATTAACTCTAGAGATCACTTGCTATTATCAGGCTTTGTGTCCTTCTCCTTTTAAAAATTATTTTTATCCAAGGTGATTACACTGCACAAAACCCCCAAGTACAGCGGGCAACGTGGAAGGCATTTTTTATCTAACACGCTTTCCATTATATTGTTTTATCTTCTGATTGTAAATAAATAAATAAACACTCAAGAGTTTTTATTCCTTTTCTTTTTATTCATGGTTATGCAGTCACTTAAATTACACTTGATCATTATGAATGTATTTGACAGTCTTAAGTTAGTATAATGCTCTTCTGTTTACCTTGGAAACAGAACTTTGCTGTCAGAGACAATCTGCCCAGCAGTGGAAATGGAAGGTAGGATCAGATGACGGCAGCTTACCCCCTTTACTTCATATACAGTTAGTTATGTGTGAGGGTTGTGCTGATGCCTTCAATATTTGTATACATTTGTCAGATTCTGCAATGCAGTCTGACCTATTAGTGAGAGTAAATAGTTTTTTCTCTCTATTTGATTTTCTGCACCAGTCTGTATCCGAAAATTATACTGTTTTTATAGGGGGAATTGTACTTAGTGTAAGTGGTATTCTGTGCATGCTGCTGGAAAACGTTTGGTGTTTCAACATTGCTGAATGTTGATTGTGTCCTAGATCTTTTAAGTTATCTTTTGGCAAGCATTCGTCTTAGATGTGTTGCATGTATGATTTGTCATAGCCTCTCAAGAAAAGGAAAGAATATTTGAGACTTTTTATGGGTAATTAGTTCCCAGGCTTGTGTTAAAACGTTGTCTGAAAGAACCATGTTCATACATCATTTTCCAGTTAATCTAGTGTTTACCTTTTTCTTCCCTTGTATTTATTCCATTTGAATACATTGTGATGTGTTCAATTGGATTTACCTATTGCAAGGCAATTTTTGTATAATTAATACTGTTAATTAATCTGGCTTGAAACAGCACTCCAAATTGAGAGGATGTTTCTGTGATTGCAGACTGAAAAGTATCTCAACCAAGTTTTCTCCCTTCAGTGGTTCACGATAAAAGTAAATTAGCACAAGTGAAAATGGCCCAGGAAATAAGAAAACCAGCCGCTACTCCGTAATTAATCCCTAGTATTCCTGTAGCCTGTTAAGCCTTACTGCAAGCAAGAGGATATCTCCTTGTTGATACTTAGTCTTATTCCTTTGTATATTCCAGCTGCTGCCCTAATTCAGAGTTCCTACGATCCCTGTGGGTTTTTTTAAGTCCCCTTTGAAGTATGTGCACAACTGGACATACTTTGCTTCTGCAACAAACCTTTCCTGTGTGACTTTCTTCATCTTTTCTCTGTCCCGTAGATAACGCATCACTTAAACCTGCATGAAGATTCAGTGCTGTCTCACAGTCAAGCTGAAGCCCTATGGGTTAGAGAGGAAGGGAGGAGGTGGCTCTTGAAAACAAACAAATTGCTTATAACGTAATATTTGTAGCCATAAGTCACGAAAGCTTTTTCTTGGCAGACCTGCCCATCTTCCTTTTGCAAGATTTTTCAGGGAAGTGGAGCTATTCACTTTGCATCACATATCTCCTCCGTCTGGCTCAGGCTCAGTGTCTTCTCCCAGGTTTTCTCAAAAGCTTTAATGTATTCTTTGATTCTAGCAGTGATGTATAGTGTTCTGGGGCTTGGTGCACCCTATAGCTAAATAGAAACACCACATGCTGCCATGTCTGGTTTAGTTATATTTAGTTAGAAGTCATATTTCACTACAGAAGTCTTCAGGCTTCAAATCCACAAAGACCTATGTGAGAATGCCTTTGCTTCCATGTTCTCTGTGGAGAGAAGGTCTTAGATCACATCCCTTTGCATTTCAGCGGGGTAAGAAGTGGTTAACTTTCAATGTTTCAAAAAATTTATTTTCAGTATACCTTTAAAACTCTCAGAAGTGGCATGCCAGCAGCCTGTTGGGCTGTGAGGATGCACCACAGCTATAAGTCTCCCTTTTACACAGTCATTTTACAATTATTAGTTGGTAGCCTGCTCTGTCTAAGTCCTTGACCTGTGCCTGACAACTGCTAGCTGATCATTGTGAATAAATATGTATAATCACTGTGAGATGACTGCTTAATAACTGTGCTCCAAATATGCAAATACCTATTCTGGCTTAATACAATTCATCTGCCATGACTGGCCCGTGCATTTAATATTTTTGAAACGTTTTCAAGTAGTGGAGCATGCCTTTGCAGCCTCCTGTCTTTTCATGCGGAGCCCTAAAGTGCTGAAACCCACAGAGAAGGGAAAGACGTATTGCCAAAAACTCGAAGAAAAATAGTTATCGAGCAGCAGAGAGGAAGTGCTTGTAGGGAGGATTTTTCTTCACCCCTTTCTTCAGGGTGATACCACATTAAAAAAAAAACTTAGAGCTTCTTAATAGCCAGTTTGGGAAGCTGGGGGAGCAAGTTGAGGTGAACTTGATCTGAGTTTGGTTTAATAGTGTAGAATAGCCTGAAATTTCAGCAGACTTCAGCTTATCACTTCGCTTCTCGATAAACAACAACATGTGTTTTTTTTCTGCTCGCTGCAGTGAGGTATTTAAGGCTTAGCTCTCGTTTCCATCTGTAGAAGAGTGTGGTGTGTCAGGTGTCTCAACAGTAACACAATTAAAAGGAAGTGAACGGTTCCTTCACACATGCCTTAATGTCAGCGTTTTGGACTGGGAAAAACTGGGAAAACACTATTGGAGCCTTTCCTAGTTCTTTTTTTCCTGCCAAAAGCGTGACATTCAGGCAGGTTTATCAGACCCATGTTTCTCTGGGCCCTTATGCTGCTTGAGTGGGCTGACAAAAGTGTGAATCCTATTGACATTATAACTCTGTCTACGAAATTGGACTGGAGCACTCGGAGACTAAGATAGATGATGTCCTAAGTGTGAGATAAAACAAATGCTTTCTTTATTGCTTAGTCGTTTATGGAAGTAATTTACCAGTCATCACTGCTAACGTGACAGAACAGCTTTTTCTTGGGTTTTCATATATTTTTAATATGAGTTTCTGATATCCCAAGATATTTGACTAAAATAAAAAATCTGCCAAAATTTGTGAGTTTACTATTGTTTTGTGTTTTTGTCAAAGTAAGAGTGATTGTTTGTGTGCAATAAATGTAGAACACTTAAAATTTAACAGGTCCATGGGTAAGTGAGCTTTATTTTGAATCATTGTTGACTCCTTTATTTCCGTATGCCTTTTTGCCAGTTTATAGCACACACATCGATGATGTTGGATCTTTTCATCTGCTTTTGTTATGCTGGAATGTGAACAGCGTCCAGAATAAGGGCAACCTTCTCTTAAAACCACCAGTTGGTTTTAAAATTTAATTTCCAACACTTTTCACCATATCAGGCAATAACTGGCTAAATTTGGAGGATTTCAGCTAAACAATATTCTAAAATACAAGTTTCCCATGTATGACTTTGCAGTAAGATTTGCACATGCCATTTCTATGAGTAGGTTCGTTCCTTGCAGTTTGTACTGGAATAATGGTTTTATTGCATCTTATTATTACTTTTCATTAAACTCACTCTGTAACATGAGTTAGTGGTTGGAGCTGGGAGGACCCAGGATTTTAATTTTGGCTGCAGTGAGGCCTCTGGTGCAATCTTAAAATGTTGATTGTTAAGTAAAGATAGACATTATACAGAGAATGTGAATTGATGCATTAGGTAATGAGTAGCTTAAGCATCAAGACTTTAAACTCACAGTTTTGTCTTGATTTAACTCAGGTGTAGGCACTAAGAGTTTCTTAAAATAAGACTATTTAAGGAACTATAAATTTAGATCGTCTGTGATGAATCGTGAACCTAATTCAGGGAAATAGCCATCTCAAAATGAATAGTTCATCTCTGCTTTTTGTTTTTAAAATGGAGAATTTTAAGGCTAAGTCAGATCGTGCTTTTAAAACTCCTTGAGATCTTGGCCAGAAAGTACTGTATAAATGCTAAGTATTTAAAATTAATTATGTTGGAGGCCTATAAACCAGTGCATTGATTAAAAATCTTCAGTTCATTAAACTTCCCAATGGCAGAGGCCATCTCAGTAATATAAACTGCTGTTTCTAGCAGCGGCGGCCGACTGGCATCTGTGTTGTAATCTTTTTAAGATCCCCACCTTTGTTCATTAGACCAGCAGCTGTTGTCTCTCGCTGGGCAGGATTTATTTCCCCTTGATACGGGTCTCGGAGGTGCAGTTGCAACTTTGGCAGCACTTGATTCCAATGAACTTCCTCGAGGTGCTTTATGAGTGTTGCAGAATGAGGTTGCTTTTGGTTGTGAATTGTTTTTTTTCAGGGGGAGGGGGTGTTGGTGGGGGAGAGGGTCTGGGGGGTGTATTGGTTTTTTTCTTTTTTTTTTTCTGGTTTCCACACACATCCTTGCAGTGGACGTTTTTGAAAGGTCCACAAGGACTGAGGGCATGTATTCCAGAGGTGTCCTACAGTCTGGGCAAACCATCTTCCCCTTGTGTGTCCCTAGCAATATGTCTGATAAAATGACATTTTTTTCTGTTTTTATTCGTTCCTGGCATTTGCCATGTGGAAGAACAGTACCGCTTCACAGATAAATCATGCATGCTTAACTTCCTTAAATAAGTAAATCTCCTGAATTTCCTTATGCAAATGAGAAATGAAAATATGGAAAAGCACCAGAGAACAGGAATTACTATGGAAAAAGAATATAGAGATTCTTGAAATATAACATGGTAAATCTGCATATGTTGTTTACATTGCAATTTCAATTTATTCAGACTCGCATACAAGGTCACAAAAGAAGTTTGAGCCTTATTATTCCTGGGGGAATTTGTATTTTTTCGCTGTAGTGTTTGATTACCTTACCCTTTTTTATTACCATCTGCACTGCAAGGCTAGTTTTGCTGAGGTTATTTTTTTTTTTTTAAGCACTATCCCATGATACCCTTAATTCTGTGTTTCCTGCGATTTTGCTTCATTTGCAATTTTAAGAGATTTTCTATAAGAAATAGTTTTATTCCATATTGTACAACAGTAAATTATCTAGTTTTTACTATGACTTTAACCCTTTAATGCTGGAGAACAAATACAGTTCCTTTATACTGAATAAGAAAGGATTTAACCTTTTAGCATCCTTTAGTGTGCAGTAAGAAAGATGTCAAAGATTTACGTATTTTTGTTCAACACATTTTTTAGTACGCTGTCATTTTTCCTAGGAGTTTTATTTTTATATTTGTTTTTGTCCATGTATTATAGGCAATTATTTTCGGGTGACTTCCGAGTCCAATACCATTGACTACAGTAGCTTTGAAAAGAGTTTTTCTTCATTAACGGCGTCTGGTGAATTGTTTGGAGAACAAAATGCTGTCCCTAGTGGCTCCTAAAACTTATGGATGCATGCAAAGAGATTGCTAATATTATTTTTAATGAAAAAATGTTAGAGTAGTACTTTTCATAGCTTTACGCAAGCATGAACTACTTGAACTATGTAGCTAAATCTCAAGCTCCTTGAGCCGTTCTTCAGCCCTCAAAAATACGGTTCATATTCTCAGGTGTGCAAAACAAAGAAACCCCTTTCACACGCTCATCCCGCCAAGCCGTGGTGAAGCTGTAAGTGTAGAAACCCCATTTGTATGGGGTCTCCACACATGACAGTGCCGTGAATAAGGGGATCACGTTTCAAAAGACGAGTTGACCCACCTAAGTCGTTGCAGTCATCTGAAAGTAAAAGTGTTATGTGCTTTCTCAAAGCATTTATTTTACCTGGAGGTAGATTGTGGGGAACATCAGGCAGCCTGGCAGCCTGCTTTTTGGGAAAGCGAATGCAGACAAGAAGAGGGACCATCCTGTGGATATTTGCCACCTAACTGGTGGCCCCAAGCAGGACTCATTTAGTATTAATGCTGTCAAAAATCCTTAGAAATAGCTTGGTTTATATGGATGAAACTCATATCAAGAAGCACAGTATCAATAAGGACAGTTAGCAGCCCTGTCTCTAGTACCTTCAAGCGTTACCAGTATGTATGAATGACAATTAATCATCATGCCAACCACAGATGGGATTTCTTGTAAGTTATGATTGATAGGTTTGTCTGTGGGATTTTCCCACATCTTTCCTGTAGCTGTGAACTGGCAGGTCACTTGTGTATACGAATGTCCCAAAGTGTGTGTATTATCTATCCATCTATCCATGATTTCCATAAACCTGGACAGGAAGGCAGCCTATAGGAAAAAAAGGCATACTGTGAAGCAGAGCGATAGCTTCAAAGTAAAATGACATTTGTCATTGGTTATAGAGAACAGTGATAATGCATCATTCCTTATCACTGTCACATGATGCAAGTCAGATTTGACCATAAATGCCTGGATTTTTTAGCCAGTTGCACAAAGAAATTCCAGGGAAGGCACAGTGGGATATGGTTTATCATGTTCCAAATCTGGCTTGAAAAATGCAGATGAGCATCTATATATCAAACTGATGATACAGATGAAGTATCTGAAACCAATATATCAAAGATCCTTCGCTTTCCTATAAAAGCAATTTGGCAGCATGCCATTATTATCATGTAAATCTCTTCCTCCATACTGCACAATTACAATATATCTTTGGCCATCATTTTTCCCTTGTGAGGTTGTTGCCGTTATCTGTAATTTACATAAAGTTTCCATGTTAAAAATGCTTACTTCTCTGGACTCTTACATTACTAGTCAGTGCACACTCCCAGAAAACAGAACATCTCACGTAAATGTGTTGTGCATACCCATTCCGTGTTTTTTTGAATTAATACAGCTAAGACATGTTTTAGCAGAGACTGAAGTATCACATTTAGATTTGCTAATCTACTCTACCTTTGCCAATTTGTTTCTTTATGTAACGCAGAGTGCTCATATTTTGCAAGACATTTTACTGCTTGGGTTTTTGCTTTAAGAATTATCAAACTTGTGTTATAGGTTGCATATGTTATTTGAAACAGAATATTTCTGGTGTGATTTATTGAGTTATCATATTAAATAGAAAATGTGTATGTAGATCAGATGTCATCTCCATTTAAGTATTTAATAAAGTATGGTAGAAAAAAGAGGCTATTCAGAGAATTGTGGGTGGTTTGGTGTTTGGGATTTAGGTTGGTTTTTTTGCTGGTGGTTGTCCCCCCCTCCTTCATTCTTCTGTCATCAGTCACTGAAGTATTTGAAATGTTAATGTCTACGTTTCCATCTATGCCTGTCTTGAGCATTCAATCATTTTCTGTTATGCCACCCTTAGAAGTATGCACGTCTACTTGTTTTGTTTCGGCAGATCTCTTCCATTTTCCTTGTCATATGTCAAAATTGGTTATGATAGAATTGATTTTCCTCCGTTAAGAATTTAATTTTTTTCAATTATGTTTTCATCTTTCTGGAGGCTGCTTCAATTATAAAGACTGGACATGGACCTATGTGGAACCAGCTCCAGGGAACTAGTGATAGACCATCTGTAGCATAGCCGTATGAGCATTACGAACATGCTGCTTCCATCATGAGATGGTTTATAGATGGGGAGCCTGTGTTGGCTGTCATAGCTGATCTGGCATGTGGTACATTAACATAGCTGGTACGTTAATACATTGCAGATTTAGAAGTGGCAAATCTGTGCTTCCACTTCCCTGCCAGAGGCAGTGGTTTCTTTTTGCAGGCTCTGTTGTTTGGCTGTGCTCTGAGCTGGACTTGGGTTTAAGTCAATGCAGTTTAGGGAAGAAGAGGTTGATTTATCCAGCTGGGCTGGTTGAGAGGGTAGCTGAACAAATCATTGTACAGACACTGCTTAAGGGAGGGTGCCTACTTGTCTCTAGATATGAAGGGTCTCAGGGGTGGAAATGGTCAATGCACTGCCATGGGAATAATAGCATGGACGTGAGCCCTTGTCCAGTAGTCATGAGGTGAAAGAATTCTTCCTCTGTAAAGAATTGTGCAGAAAATGCTAGTCCTAAGCATCAGTGCTGGTTTTATGTTAATGTCTCAGGAAATATTAATGTTGGTAAAGATTGTGGTGGTGGTGCTTATAAAAATATACTTGAGGTTTCAACGCATACTGGTTTACTTATCCTGCTTGGTTTGGAAAAGCATTTAGTAATTAAGTTAAAATAATTAAATCGGATATTATGAGCACAGGATAGATTTCAAGCATTCTTTTTTCCCCTCGAGGTTACAAAATATTATTCTTGCATTAGCATCTTGGAGCCTGTTGAGCAGAGATTTTTGGGTAAGGTAAAAGCAAAAGTTCAGCTAAGGTAGAGTAAGAAGACTTGGTGTCTTGGCATAGACAGCGCACAACGAGCTTCTGACTGGTGGCTTGGCATCCACGTTCTTTTCAATATAAAAGTTTTGTAATTGAAAGTGCAACATTGCATGATTCTGTAATTATCTGTCTAATGTAAAGTATTTCAAAATGACTTTTTAAAAATAAGTGTCACTGTGTCCAGCATGAGTATGCAGTATTACAAGGGACCGCTTATCTGCTTTTACCGTGTCATCTGAATATTAACTCTGGCATAGAACACCTCAAAAAAGGCAGTTGAGTTTTTAACACTAACTAGAAGGCGTCTTCATTCAGATAAAGATGTTTTCTGCTCCTCTGCCTGGGGATCAGGGAAATGCTCAACACCTTGCCAAACCAGCTGTGCTCTTAATGCAGAAAGACCAGTCACCATTTCCATTCCAGCCTCAAAGAACATCTTGGGTGAGGGAGCTGGTCTCCCTGCACCCCAGTGAGCAGTGAATGGTTGGTATGGGGGCTGGGTGCCCGAGTCTTGTATTGCCCAAACCTTGCTGTGCGAGCCTGTAGAAAGCTACGCAGGTTACGCTATGAACAGATTACGTGCGTCTCTTGGAAACCCATCTCCGCTTGGCTTTTCAAACCTTTTGTGGTTTCATTGCTTCAAAAATGCTATTGGGAACTGCTGTAATTTTGAACAGGTTAAATATGAAAGAAAATATTGAATGACAGGCATACAGAATCTTCTTTTCTTATCTCCATGAGTATTTGTTTAGCCTTTAGCTTATTTTACCTTTTTTGGATTGATACTGTAATTTATATGATGATTATTTCTCATAGTTGAACTTCATCGTTGCTGCTGACTTAGGGCCTTACTGTAGTTAATATGTTCATGCACTCAATTTTCCCTTATTTTTGTTGTTTCCTTTTTCTTAAACTTTTTGCCATAATTACAGTAAATGATTTCTTTGATTGCATGTTGAGAGGGCGGAAATGCTGTGCCAGCAGCCTTTTTTCTAATTCTTTGCTGCTGTTACCATTCTTTTGCTGCCTCCCGAGGGTAATAAGATCTATGCACTCTACTAATTTTCTTGCATACGTAGCTGCAATTGCAACCTTTAGTAATTATTATTTAATTAACTCCAAAGTATTGCAAGAATAGTGCAAAATTAAGAAACGTAAAAAAGAAAAAAGGTCGAAACAAGCGTTTTTTTATATTTCAAATCCACAAGCGTTATTTCTTAGAATGTTTGTATAAGGCATTAATAGGATGGTGATATTACATGATCTGCATAACTGTAAATGCCAGAGGTGTGTGGTAAAAGAGAGTTTAGCATTTAGCAGGGGATCAAATTTGTTTTCATAATTTGTAGTGAGAATTTCTTAGAACCTGAATAAGACCCTTTTTTAATACTGAAAATTTAATTCTGCTTTACCTTTTCCTAGCTGTTTTCAGTTAGCAGAAGTTGACTAAATATTATTTTTTTGGATAAACACGTTGACTAATGCTGGCAGAAAAAATGTTTGTATACATTTGGGTATCTACTTATGGATCAGCGGGTCTGCGCTGTGAATGTAAAAATGAGCAGTAAATGTTTGTGACGGCATGTTTGTGTGAAGGCAACATAAAGACTGGCTTTTAATAAATAAAAGTTTCTGGGTTTGCTTTTGCAGTGGACGGCTGTATACACAGAGCTGCTGGACCCTGCTTAGTTGCTGAATGTCGCAACCTGAGTGGCTGTGAGACTGGGCAAGCCAAAATTACGTGTGGATATGACCTACCTGCAAAATGTAAGTCAGCCCTTTCTCAGCGTTTTCTTTTTGTTTCAAGCACGTGGAGCTGGTGTGCATGCTTTATTTCCCTCTAGTCTAATTCAACAAGGTATTCATTTTACAAAATTAGCAGCGGGACTTAATTAAGCATGTTCTGTAATAATGTCTTCCCCTCAAAGCAATTCAGGCTTTTCTAAACGATTATTTCACCTATGTTATCCGATGAAAACCTAGATGTCTCTAAAATATGAAGTATCTTTCATGTTTATTTTTTGCAAGCTAAAACATATCCTTTCATGTGCATAATAAAGGATTGGAAATGCTTTATGAAGTATGAACAAAATATACATTATCATATTTAAGTTCCATGGAGACAATTTTTGGAAGTGATGCATATTTCCTACTCTTCATGCAGATTCCTTGATTGTGAATAGTTTGAGAGTTGAGGAGATCAAAGTGATGTATTGTGTTTTCAGCTGCTACGTAGAGGCTGATTGGCAATTGCTGTGAAGGCATCTGCCGCTCGAGCTTTTCACAGAGTACAGCTCAGTGCTGGAATGTTTCTGCACATTAAACGTGAAATTGTCAAAATTCCCATCTTATTTAAAATGGGAAGATGGCTATTTGACCTTGTTGCGCAGATTCTGAGTTTGTCTTGGAAAAAAACCCAACATGTTGACAGCACGTTGGTTGGCCAGTCTATTACGTAAGAATAAAAAGTATGAAATCGCTGCACGTTAGGATCTTACAGAATAGTGTATTAAGATATGATGATACAAATAGCAAGACAGCATTACAAACAGCATATAACTACAATTCAAGATCTCTCTCTTTTTTTATACACAGTTTGCACTAGGAACGTGGTTCCTAGTGTGTTTAGATCTGCTTTCTTAATTTATTCTACATTTTTTTATGTACAATCAAATGCTTGCTGCAGCAGCAGGTATCTTTTTAGGTTCCTGTGGCCATTAATGCCTTAGGTAAAGAAAAAAATTGTGTTCCCAGTCATTTGTTGGCTCCTACAATGATAATGAGAGTTACCTTGACAGCGATAATTCGTATATACCGGAAAACTTTGCTATTTTTTATACACGGTTTTACCACATGTTAATCGTTATTTATGAAAGGTTAATTTGCATGGAGGTCAGGGAAATTGTTAAGGAAGATTCAATGTGGTAGTTAATGCTGAGTTTTTATATGGCGAAAATATTCACCAGATTCCTATAAAACGGAAAGGATTGTTTGGTAACACGTAATTTACTGTGGATTTTTGATGTTTAATTCTTCCCCTTAAAAAAAATATCTTGGAAGGGACAGAAAAACTGCTCATGCATAGGTGCATGACTCATCCCATGTATTTTAATGAGAGAAATTAAAACAAGGTACCAAAGCAATGACCCCTGAACTGTGCTGGAAAGAGAAAGGGTCAAGTCTGAGGTGTGGCCTCCCTTTAAATTTAATAGCAGATTAATGGGTCTTGCTTAAGTTAGGTTTGTAGAACGAGATCGTGTTTCAAGATTATAGGAAAGTTTTTTTTGTTTTATCCTTTATGTAGGACTAACAAAACAAAACAATGAGAAAACCCATTACCGCTTGCAGTTGGAAATAAAACCTGTTACCAGATGTAGAGAGAAGTCAATATTCTGCCTAATCAATATTCTTAGAAATTGAAATTGCATCAAAGACACGTGCGTTTCTATTTGATCATGCATCAACATGAGATGGGGAAAGGATACATTAACTGACAGGCACGGGAGGGAAATGTACAGCGCAGAGGCTGAGAATCAGATACTCGTGATTTTTTAGATTTTTTTTTTTATGCTCACCAACTGTTGTTTTTTTTTACTTTTCCCTTAAGAAGCTTTTAGTTGTATGCCCATTAAATTACTGTACCTTGTAGACCATTCATCTGAAAGTTGCCAAACAATCAAGAGACTGTTTTCACATTTTAAAAAGCTACAGAGCGACTGGATATCTTTGTCATTCTGTGTCACGTTGTCATAACAGTACTTACAATTTAACTGTGGAAACTATTCTACATCTGATTTTTCTGGTGAGAGCAGCATCGTTACTTCCCCATGCAGATGTGTTGTGATGCAAGTTTGTGTGTCAGCAATTTGTTGAAGGTTGTAGGTGAATGGGTAACTGCCAGCTTTCACAACGAGTTTGCTTTTCACTTAGCTATTTGTAAATAGGAGACCAACTACAATAATCCATTAATGGTTTGAGTCGTGCAGTGATTATTTTGCCTCTGCTCTTCTCTTGGATGAATAATGGTAGTGAATGTGAAATGTATTTCCAAGCATGATGGATTGTTATTTTTTTGTTATTTAACAGAACTGCAAAATGTTACAATCGCGTTTCCTACCCTTGGGGTTTTCCCATCTCTCGTTCTTGATCCTGAAATGCTTTGCTTGGAAGCAGTTTGCTGAAATCAGCAAAGCTGCTCTGGGCCGGAGCAGCCTGCATGTGTGCCCTATGATGCAGGACTCGGGCTTAAGCTGAGCACTCCATGTTAAAGACGATTTAGTATTCAGAGATGATGCAGCGTGTTGCTTTGTTTTATAGACAACTTGGAGGAAGATGGAATTAAATTTGGTGTTTGAAGGGAAGGTATGCTTTGTTAGGAAGCTGGTAGTTGGTAAATAAAAAACACTCTGGCAATCTCCTTTATGATCTATTGCGGTTTTATTGAATACTTTGCTGTATTTACTTAGGTTAAATAAGAACAGGCCTGATAAATGATTTCTTCACGAAGGAAAAATTGAAAAATGATGTCTGACTGAAAAATGCAAAAATTCTGGTTATAGACTAGCTTTCCGTGATTTGTTCTTGTTGCGTCTGAGTTAGAGATCAGTTTGTGAAATACACAAGTAACAGTAAGTGTTCAGGGAGAGAATACATAAAATAGTTCATTTTTTCCTCATCTTTTTATTCTAATAGTGTGAACAGACCAACATTAGCATGTCTATAGCCTAGAGATGTTGCTTTATGAACTTTTCAAGTTACATAGTTTTGAATGCCAAAAAATAGTCAGTATGAAAATAGAAGTGAAATCAAATTGAGTTTTCTAATTGCCAGTTAATGCAATGTTCAGTACAGTTTTACAGAAGTCAGTGTAATCACCATCTGCCTTCTGTGCTGCAAAAGCCTACACAAAGCCCCCCCAAATGCCAAGTGAGTTATTTGCTGAATACATAATTTGGTTGATGTCATCTATTGTTGTTTTTCAGCAAACACCTATGCAGGCACCCATGTTTTCATAGAGCTTTGGAGGGCTGGAAAAGGCAGTGCTTTTTGCTCTGAGACACTTTCCTTTGATGCTTTCCCAGACCGATCATCAATTATTTAACTTCTGTACTTCATATTGTTGTTCCTTTTAAAGAAAAGTTCATTCTAAATATTGTACAACTGGTCTTCAAACATTGAGCAGTACTCTGATACTGTCATGCTTTAAATAACAGATGAACAGTATCTGTTTAAAGCTCTACAAATGCTTGTTTTCTTTCTCATTTGATTAATAGTCTCAGTTGACTCTACTGGCAGAAAATGGTCTGAATGTAAATTGTGTTTATGGCTGGAACCAAGGATCCATAACAGCCTCGTGGCTTGTTATCTGCTTGCAGAGGTTCAACATAAAAAAAAAAAAAAGACCCTGTCAGAACATATTAAAAAATACAGTCCCGTTCTGCAGGGTATTTAATGGGCTTCAAACCAATCAAAGACATGGTGACAACATCCAATGCAAGTAATTGGTACCCTGACCTTGGCAGGAAAGGACCCCCAAACTAACTTTTTTCTGTTGTTAATATGTCTAGTAATAATTTCTTTCTTTTCTTGAAAAATGTTTGATAATAAACCCCCTAAACCTGGGAAAACAAAATCTTATGGCCTGTAAGATGGGATAGAGCCAACCATTGGTAAATTAGATCTGAAAGGTGGGCTTTCAGTGGAGGTACCTTGCTGGTAATGCGAGGCAGTTTCTAAGACATTGTTTTATGTTGTTAATAAAGATATTATATTTAGGATACATTTTTCTGTTTGTTTGATATTTTTAGTACTTTAAGCAATGCCCTTTAGGAAATACTGTATAAGGCATAGTCTTCTCATCCAAAATCACTGTGTGGATCAATGTAGAGTGATAATGTGAGTGTGCTCTCAAAGACAAGTCCTGCTGTGAAATAAGTAGTTAGGAGGAGTGCTAGTATTAAACGCTGTAGGAGGAATCATCCTTTAAATTTGTTTAATCAGATTAAAAAGTGGAGATTAAAAAATAGAGATTAAAAAGTGTGCTTCCGTTACATAGACGTAATTTTCTATATTTAAAAGGTGAATATTTGGATGGTATTATTTTAAAGTAAGGCTGTAAGGGTAGGGATTTTAAATCTCTCCATATTTGCTTGGAGATCACTTAGAGGTGTAATTAAAAGGTTGATTATGCAGAAATGGAACTCCAGAACCCTACTCCGCTACTCCAAAATGGATCAATTGGAAAAACGGGGCATAACATTAAAGAGTATTATCCGAATTTCCAGGATTCCACAAAGAACTTTGTTTGCTTACTTACTTTTAAAACCTTGGTTGATTTAATAATACATGAATTTTGATACAAATTATTCTAAATTTCTGACTTGTGAGAGTCGGAGAGTTGCTTTCTTCCATGTGGTTCCGATGTACAGAACATTATCTTTTCAGGATTGTTCAGTTTGATACCTTCCTATTCCTCCTGGGAAAAGGTAAGTCTGGGAATTGGAAAATAAGTCCGGGTATTTCAAAGGCAGGCATTAAAAGTGAGGAATGTGTGGCCAAGAGAGAGGATTGCTTAGAGAAGATTAACTTGGTTAATACCTCCCTGTTGGTCAAGGTCCTTGGTCTTCTCCCACAGTTGCCTTTAAATATTTAAGTGAAAATAGTTGTGCCACCAGATGCATAAAGAGATTGAAATTTGATGAAATTTCAATTGAAAAAGGCTGCTGATAAAAGCATAGGGTGACAAAAATATTAATATCATTGAATCTTCATAAATGTTATGATAGTTTTCCAGGAGGGATGTTTTTATGCTCTTTGTTTTAGCTGAGTAGCATCACTTTATTGTCAGCATTGTGCCCAAACTGCGTGACACGTACTGGAAAAAATGATCTAGCTGGAAAAAGCTCTAGTTAGGTATTTCCTGAAACACCACTGAGCTGCAGCCGCTGTTTGCCATCCCTTTTTCGTATTTCTTACATCTTTATCATTGTTTAAATATTGAAAACTAAATTCAAAATGAAGTAGAGTAAGTTAATATTAATCAAAGGTCCAGGACCCCTGTTCTTGAGCGATGTTTTTGTTATTTAGGTATCTTTGGGAAAGGATTTTTATGGTTAGCAAAACCACCTACTATATGTTTTTGTGTTTTTCCTCTGAGTTGTGTCTAGATTTCAAAGCTGTTTTTTATAATCTCCGTTTATGTATTTTATAACCATTTTGAAAATAATTGCAGTGATGTCTTTATTGTGTTTTAATTTGCTCTAATTGACTCCAGTCATCTTAATGACCTGCTAGATTCACCGTTAACAATAGCGTACATTGCATATGGTGTAAATGTGTTGGAATGGAAATATTAATGATTGCTTCTTCGATCCGAAAACCTGCTTAGATTTTAAAGAGGGTTTTACGGTGTATTGTAAAGCTTTATGGCGTATCTTTCCCTTGTGTACACCCCCCCACACACATATACACACAAAGGGAGAAGTTAAGACTCATGGGCAATAATGGGGAATGCATTTATCAACTTCAACTAAACAGGTTGAAACATCTAATTCGCTTCCAAGTCTGCTAAGGGTCTGTCATCAGTTTGGGTAGAAACAGCACAAGTGCTGTAGCTACCAGTTAAAATGTGTGGATATGTATCAGCAAGAATTTTCCATCACCAGAGTATATGGTCTTTGTCCTTGGATTTGAGCCCAGCTCATATACATTTTTTAATGGATAGATTCTTTAAAATTTAATTTGTGAATGGTCTGGAGTGCGCATTTGTCAGTGCTCTGGGTAGTGTCATGCTGTGGTTAACTTGCGGCGTGTACTGCTGGAAATCCTCATTTCACATCAAATTGTTCAGTTAACAGATGTATGCATTGTGGCTATGGGAAATGTTTTACTATTGATCCTCACTGGTAAATCTAAGTACTCTTCTTCTGAGTGTCACTTTTTACAATCTGGTCATTGAACACTGAACTCCAGGACAGGAGCAGGCACAGACAAACTAAAGAGGAGAACTGAACCATTTGCTCAGCGATTGGGTCAACCACTGGCTTAATAACGTCTGTATTAATATGATGTAATGGCGGGCAGTAGAAACTTGAAGCCATGAATTTCCCTCCCTGGCCTTACTTCTGTCATTTTTGACATTTACAATTTCCGCAGAGGTCTAATTCTGGTGTTACTGTAAGCAGTTACAGGACTGAGTTTGCAGCGTACTGTGGCGGTGACGGGATCCCACACAGTTCCCCAGCATCAGCATCCAACGTGCTGGGGTTTATCCTCCTGATACCACCTTGATGAAACAGAGAGTAAGTTACAAGGTGTAAACACTCTCCTAATGCTTCATTTATGTGTAAGACGCTATTTAAAATGTCTCCTAATTCGGTGAAAAATAATTCGCACGGGAATACGCCTTTCCACACTGGTGGCATGTAGTCATTCCTCAGACATGTTGGCGCTGGCGCAGGGCGTTGTGCCCCTTAAGGCTAATATATTTTCTTTCCTTCATACTTGGATATAGTTGGTCCTTTTTACTCAAATAATAATAGAAAAAAAATACGAAGTCCAATGCGTGGCAGAAAAAGAAACAAAATTCTGATGGCTACAGGCAGCTGACAAGGAGAAGAGGTTGTAATGGAGATGTTTATGCTCCTTTGACTACAGCGGTCACTGGCGTTCCCACTCTAATATGTTCTCTCAGTAGCCAAAGCCTACACTCAGTACTTGAAAAATTAATCTTTGATGCATGAGATTTTGTCTGCCTGAATTTTGCTTGTCTCATTTTAAATGGTGATAGGAATTGCTTACTTTAGTAAAACACAACATTAACCTCATAGTGTGTTGGCACTTTGTGATTTATACTGGTTTAGTCTCTGAAAAATACGCAGCCTGTCTCCCAAACCTGGATTTAGCTTATAAAATATGTTGGCACAAGCTTGGGGCTTGAATTGGAACGCTAACTGCTGATTCTCCATCTCCCTAGGGTAGGAAAAAGGTTTAAAATTGTAGCCTCTCGGAGGTTGTTAACTTCATATCATTTCTTCACATTAATAATAATTATATTATTGTAGCTGGAATGTTTTAAAAACAGTACAGCCTAATTTTCTTCCTTGTGAGCAAAGTATAGGATTCCTTTTTGTGCTGAATCTGCATATTCCTCAGCCAAAAATATGGCAAATTATTTGCAAATGGAAATAATCAGACCATAGGTAATAAATAAGGACATAGCTATTTTTGTTCTACTATTTTGAAATAAAGCAGAAGGAATAATGTGGACATGAAAGGCGCTGTGATTTTTTTGAGTTATCCTTCACTCACCCACAAACCTCTCTGTTTATTTGAGGTTAAAACTGCTAATTTTATTTTTATTTCTTCTGAATATATTTTGAAAGAATCTTACAGATGAAAAGCATGACTGTTTCAAGAGCAGTTCTTTACCTGTAATCTGCTTCCTTTAGACCAGTCTAAAGTGGGATAGGATGGGAAGGTTTTGTAAAATGGTTTTAAAAAGATTTTTGTTTCACTGAGCAGAGGAAACTTGAGGCTCTTTCACATAAACTAAGTTCACAGACCAAAAACATGCTTTTTTGGTGAAAACTGGGGTCAAGCATTTGAAATGTTTCTCTTCAGGATGAAGACATCAGGTGTGAGACTGCAGAGCATAAATAATGTTTTAATTGCTGTAGGAAAGAATCTAAATACTGATTAACCAGATGAGGGGGGAGTAAAAGAAAAAAAAAAAGTTGGTATTATTTTACATGCTGAAGATGCTGTTTTACTACTGGTGAAAAGAAACCATCATCCAGGACATTTTACCTTCAAGTACAGGGATTAAAATCACATGGATTTTTGTGGTTGTGCAGCACTAGAAATTTATGAGTAATTAGTTCCTCTTTTTTTTTTTTTCTTGGTTTCTGATAGCATCCCCCTTTTCTTGACATTGTCTTCTCACTCAGACTTCTTATTTTTGTATTAGTTTTGTTTGAAATATTTCTTACAAGTTGAAGGAGATCCATTAGGTTTTATTTTTTCATTTCTTCTTGCACTTCACAGTTTCTTTCCTTCCTTTTTCAGTATTTGTGTTTTTGATGATGATTCTATGAAGATTCTTGAGTTATCGTTAGTGATCTTGTACCTTTTTACAAAAAAAAGAAGAAAAAAAAAGGAAAACCAAGTGATGGAGGGGATATATTTACATCGCTATATATCTGTAGCGATGTATATCTGTATACATCTATTTATCTGTACGTTTGCTCACATTTTCTCTGTTCATGCTAGTCAGTGTTGCAGATTGTTTCCACTATTGCATGACTTGCAAATATTCTACCACTTATTCTCTTCTGGATGGACGGCAGTTTCTTTTATGTTGATTAGCTGGTAAGAAAAAATAGGTTCTGGATGTCATTGATTTTTGGCCATTTTCAGAATACTCGGAGAAGAAAAGTTGTTAGTTTTTAGCGGTTTCAGCACGGGGCTCATCTTGCTGGATTTGGAGTGAAGTTTCACTGTGGGAATACAGAGGAACTTTGAAATTGCATCATCTCCAGGGCACAGCAGTCACTCTGATCTGGGCTTTGTACCTTTCTGGATGTCTTTGAGTATTAACAACAACAGAAAAAAAAAGGTAACAAAACAGACCCAGTGGTACTTCAAGTGACTGATAATAGTTCTGTGACCAGGTTTAGGAGGAAAATGTATTAATGCAAGATATGGTACTTTTATTGTAAACTTTTTTATAGCTGTTTCTGCCCACATGCTGGTTTGCAGGTGAGTATAATTTGTATAAAATAATTTACACAGTAAGGAGCCAGAAGAAAGTGTTAATTAAACAACTGTCACCCACTTTGAATTACATCTTCTTACATACTCTTCCTTAGGTATTTGTCATGCTGCAAATCTCTCTTCTGGCTCCTTGGGAAAGTGAGTTACGCTGAATTCCCTTTAACCTCAGCCATAGTGGTCTGAATTGCTTTATTTTCTATTGACGTATCAGAGAGATGGACAGAGAAATGTCTGACCGTTTAAATGTTTCAATGTGGCAAAAAAGACTTTGGTACATCACTGCACGCTTCTAAGTATGCTTCCTATTTAGTTTTCGATAAAAATAGTTGGTAGCTTTCCAAGGCTTTTCTAGGCTTATAAATAAATAAATACATAAATGAGAAACGCTTTGCAACACTAAGAATAACCCTTTGATATCTAATTATATGTGTGTCTGTCTGGATCACATTTGGTTTGTTACAACTTTCTTACTATGCTTTCAGTATAATTTTATATGGTGCGGGCTAGCATTAAAACATGTGGGTTGGTTCTGAGAATGTAAGAATACAGTAAGAATATTGTTTAACATCTCGTAGCCTGCATGGGCTGTAAACAGCAGGTCATCAAGACTGTAAACTGTTTAAAGTACCCCTGAACACAAAGAAGAAAATGGTTTCTCATTGAAGCTTTTTGTTTTATCAGTGGCATTATTTGTTTTTAATTCTCCGGTAGAACTGGGGGAACTCTGTACGTGTTGTATGTGAAGCAGAGAGGGGGGAAAAAAAGCCCTGAGACATTGAGAGGTGTCATGGATAGCAAATAATGTCACGTAATACTCTCTGAAAGCCTGCAGTTTTGAAAATCGCAATTCATTCAAGTAAAAGATTGCATTTGTGTCAGGTGTAATCCTGTCAGAGGTGTAATCTTGTTTAAAACAACTTTTTGTTCACAAAATGTAGCAGAAACGTTTCCAAGAAAGACTGTTCATTTAAAATTAATTTGTTATAATACAGCCCTATTCATGAGAAGCTGAAAGTGAAGTTAACACAAAATTGACCGGGGAGACATAAATATTGTTGGGTTTCTTTTGGTTTAGAGGGTTGAACATAAACAAAGACGCAAAACAAGTCATTTTAAATTAGAATCTTACATTTGGCAATGGAAGACAACTTCAGAAATGAGTGTTGGCTTTGAACAATTGGCTAGAACTTAAGAATAAAACTTCTTCCCCATCACAGCCAGGATCCCTTTATTGCATATTTTTTGAAGGGCATAAAAACTCCCCTCCTCTTGTGATTTATTGGTAAAGAATATTTATTACCTGTCTTGCTTGGGGACTCTCTGTAAATCAAGATAAAAATTAGTCTTAGCCAAGACTGGTGTTTCTCTCCAGATTATGGAAGAAAACCAAAATAACCCACCTCCCCTCCCCTTTCACCCCCCAAACAACAACAAAAACCCTTGTTGGGTTAAAATTTTTACAGTGGTGTCATGTTAAAACGCTTCCAGTATTGTCCTTGCCTGCTCCTGAGTTGAATTAGCTGTTGAGAGGCACTGCCACCACTTTGGGCTTTTTTGGGTTCGCTGCTTTTGATAAAGGGAGGGACGTATCTGACAGCCCAAACTGGTATGTGAAAGAAAGTCTAAATTATGTTTCATCAACTGGAAAGCCACTGTGTTAGCACGGGAATAATTAGGGTAGCAGTAAAGAAAGCTTGTGTACAGGTTTCCCCCCCTGGGGAATTCAAATGCATCAGAGAAAAGGTGCAAGACCCATGTCAGAAGTCTGTGAATCTTGCGGAGACTACGATGTCCTATTGCAGCTACGGATCCACGAGTCTCTTTCTTTGTAGAACTTTAATTATGCAATTGGGATATCTGGGGTTTTCTCCTTTTTTAAAAATTTAAATATGGCAATATATAAGTTCCCCAGACACTTTTTGTCAAATTAATTAATTTAATTTGTAACACTTCAAGATCTCTAAAAACACAGTGAGAGTTCATTTTATTTTTTCCCCGTCTTTTTGTTGTTGATTTTAGACAATGCTTTATTTAGCTTTTCCACCAGATGGTTTTATCAAAAAGAGCAGTTAGTTCGTGGGTCAGAGAATCTCTTGTGATCATACATAGAGGGTGAGGCTGAAGTTGAGACAGGACTTTTTTTGGTCTTTTTTTTTTTTTTTTTTTTTCTTTAATTTTTTTTTTTTGGTTGGTAACAATATTTTAGGGGCACAATGACTATGAAAAAGAAATCAGGGCAGCACAAATGAGTAAATCCCCTGTATGGCAGACACAGCGTGTTCTGAAAGGAAATCCTCTGAGGTGAGACAAGTCCTCACCTCGTGCACCAAAGAGCTTGGGGGAATTTGGCCTTTTTCAGATGTGTTGCTGTCGGGGGTGTTGTGTGTTCCTGTGGCATATGAAGAAATTGTAGCTGCAGAGCTCCTTCCGCTGCTCTTGCTCTCCTTTTCCCAGACAGCTCATGCCTGGAGGGATGAGGACTTTAAGCACCTGTTTAAAAATAAAAAATAAAACTCCCCTGTGTGTAACCCCATTAGACAGGTAAGTCGGCATGACAGCGATAGGAAAGAGAAAGTTTCCGAATCTGACCTAGGCTGACTGTCTTTTAATAAGAGAGGAACGTAATTTTTTCAGGCTTTGGAATAGTCTGTTCTTAAAAAATATTCTCTAATTTAGTTCCAACTGTGGGTGTGAATTTTGTGTCAGAGCAACTTACCCACCAAGAACAAACTGAGGGTATCAGGGCATTGCCAGTAATCCCTTGAACCGGCATCAGTTGGTACTAATTTTCTGTCACTGCTATTCAGTGGTGGATTTGAAGCAGAAGCGTATAGGCAAATGGCTCTGAAACCCGTTATCTAATCTAGTTCCTCATAAGAATCCTATTTTATTAAATAAATGGAGATTCATATTAGACACAGGTGTGGAAAGTCAGTGTCTTGTGTTTTTCCAGCAGCCCGCCAGTGTGAGCAGCCTGAGATTTTGATGTATCACTGTAAAGTGAATTAATTGTTTCCCAATCTGCCCAGTCTTTTGGCTTTAAAAGTGGGAAAGCTTTGGGCAAGGCCGATTGCACTGAGCCCCTCTCTGAAGCCTCTGGACTCTGGTCCCCTCTCAAAGTGACATTTTTGGCCACACGTGGTACATGTTTGCTCTCTTCTCATGCTTCCCTCACTTTTCCACATTACCCAGCCAGCCAAACATATCTCCCTGCCTATGGCAGAGGAATTCAGGGTGTTTCTTTGATACTGCATTTGACTATTAGCTCCAGGCTATCCTAAATACAAACCAGTGCTAATGCTCATTTGGACTATTGTGTATTTTATTGGAGAAATTGTAATGGAGATATGCAGTTGATGTTTGGAAACCAGTGTATTTGCCTACCAGTGTTTTAAAAAATAAAATCACCCCTATTGGCTTTTCAACAGCAGGAGCTGTGATTTGGCTCCAAGCCCAGCATCCATTATATCTTGCACCTTTAGCCTCCAAATTGATAAAATGGCAGGCGTACAATTAACAGATTTAACTACAGTGTCTCTTATCTAAATGCTATGCCTGGCGAGTACGTTATCCCTCCTTTATCCTTGCATTTCTCTGTTTCTTCAAACTTTATCCCCTCTTTCCACCACCTTCTTGGGCAGTCACTCTTAGTGGTGATCTCTCCATATTGTTATTGTGTCTTTTCGTAGACTGGCAGAGCATCCTTGATCAGTTTAGTATCTTCACAACCGTCTTGCACCCTTTTGCAGCTCTTTCCGTCTCCATTGTCCAGCTTGCTTCTGTTTGTTGTGAACTATTTTTTGATTTTTTTATTTTAGTGTTTATCTCTGTTTCTTTCTTCCTAATTAAAGGAACAGTTCCTCTTAGTGCAAAGTCAGGTCTAAATCCTGGGTTTCATTAAAGTCAGGATAGTTCAAATTAAGGTTTAGGGTTCATTCTTGCTCAATGTAAGAGAAGCATCTGAGCCTGGGCTACAGGGAGATGGAAATGCTGCCATCCCAGAAGCAAACCGGTCCTCTTTCACCAGCTGTCTGTGTAGCTAGGCTCAAGCATTTCCAGTTTATCTGGAAATATTATTTTCTCATCCAAACCAGTATGTTAATTCAGGCCATAGTTAATGCACAGTGCAAGTTCAATAACTAAAGATATGTTATTTTTCATCTCGGTTATGGACCTTGTTTTGGTGTAGGCATTAAAAAGGTGATTGACACTTCATTTTTACTGCATGAGGTGTGATACTTGCCATAATCTCTTCTATACGTACAGGGAATACCCCTTCATTTTTAACAATTGCAGCTGTTGAAACACTGCTTGTGTATCATTGATCAAACCATACACATTTTAAAATGCATTCCTTCGGCTTCCTTCCTATCAGATGTTGAGAAATGGTTGATTGCAGTTTCTCAAAGTTGCAAGAACTAGTCTAAGCTTGTATTCTGATCAAATAAAGTCTTAAGACATAAAGCTTTATAACAGGCCAGACTCTGTGATTAAACAGAGTTTTAACTTGTGAATACTTGACCAAATAAATGCCATAATCAACAGGAACAGATGGCATGCGATGATTTACTGGGTGGGAAAATCCTCCTTTATTAAGGCATTTGTTACTTACTTCCATGACATGAGTTTCATCTGTGATCAGTCTCATAATATAGATAGTATCAATAAAATTATCTTTTTTTGGGTTTTAAATAAACCGTGGCTTTTCATGTGGTTGTGTTTTGGGCCTTGACAGAGAATTATGCATTGAACTGGTGGGCTGAACAAATATTTCTGTACCTTGACTACTGTAACATCACTCATGACTAGTTATCCTATTAAAAGTGTCTTGAGACTTTGGTAAAAATTATGCTTTTCTCCCTTTTTTGGTTTTGAAAGCTGGAGAGCCTTCTTTGTTTCTTAGCTTTTAATCTGAAACAGCGTGCATTTCTTCAGTCTTTAAAATGCAAGGTTTCTGTGTAACCAAGGATTGTGAGGTCCTTTCTTTTGTACGTTTATGTTTGAAGGTATTCATTTGAGGGTAATTCCAAGTAAAAAGAAAGTCTCTTGAGGCACAGTGGATGTCTGCAGGTGTTCTAATCTCCTGCTATATCACTGTCTGGGAGATTTCACCTTCATGAGTAGGGAGTTCATTCGGGCTAATCAGGATTGGCAGCTCAGTGCAAATGAGATTGTAAATGAAGGTTGAAAGTGGAATTTATTTTTAAGAGAAATACTCGGATTAACGAGACTGTGATATATTTATCATTCTATTTTCCTATTCCAGCTGATCGCTCTTCAACATTTTCATATTTTGTTAAATTACATTAAAAATTTAAAAAAAATTAAAAGAAATTGAGGTGGATTATTAATACATCCTGCTATTTTTTTCCTGAATATCAGTCATACTTAATGCATTCAGAACATAATTGCAATGTATGGAGAATTCAATCTTAACTAACAAGCTGAGAAAGGGACAAGTAAATTGGTTTTCCTTCTTCATTCTGAAGTGTTTTCTTGAGAACAATTTTCCGAAGGGAGGAAGGTTAAATTGTGGGTACCATTTAGGTAGCTCTTTTTTTTAAGAGTAGCAAGAGATGTTATTAAACACTGCTTTCCCCTCAAGTCCTTGCTAAAATCAGTGAAGTTGGCTTGAAAACTGACAGCACTTTGCCCTTCATGAGTAGCTAGCTTATCTTTATGTTTCTTAAGACTTGTGGAATTTACTAAATCCTTTAAGGAATAAATGGGATATACTTTATATGTACAGATTTTTATCTGTTTCCTTTTCTTTTATTAACATTACATCAGCGTGCAAGGTCAGTGAACTAGCTATGGGCTTTCTCTATGACTGCACCACGCTGGCAGTGCTGCTCTGTTCTCACAAGCACTCCCAGCTCTCTTTCTTCAAGTTTCTACTTGACTAACGAAACGTTTGCATTGCTCTTTTGCCCAGTTCCTAACAATTCCCTGAGGAGCTGTTTTCACTTTCTGTAGAGCATTTACATTTTATCTTTGTAAGAGAGGAGTTTTGGCATCCGTTCTTTTTTCGACCCTAATGGGATTGATTTCGGAGTTACCTACACAACCATTCCTACATTCCTGCATAAGTATAAACCTTCAAAATACATGGAACAATGACCTTTACATATCAGAAGATTAACTAAACTGGAGAACAATAAAACTTAGTGAAGCAGGAAACTTCAAATGATGTGGAATGATTTTTGAAGCTTATGTCAGTTTTGTTAGAGCTTTAATTTTTACATTCCTATACTTTTCAGATTACTTGACAATAGTGAGCAAATAGTAGGGTGTACTTTTTCTACTTAGATAAAGGAATGGAACAATTTGAAAAATAAAAATAGTGTTGTGCTCGAGAGGAATGGTGCTGCTTGTTTGAGATTCTAAGACCAAGAAATGTCAGTTTGCTCTCTGTTAGAGATGGCATTTCAGCAACCTGAGCAAAGTGGTGGTGGAAAATTTTTGCTTGAAAAGCCTTTTCGGGAGCTTGGTGTAGTCTGCAGGTTTTCTCGTGGTGTTTAAAAGCAATTACTTAGGTTGCGGCAGTGACACAGTCCTTAGTTATGCAAGCACAGATTGGTTTTCTTTTTCTGCCTTGTGCCCTTCGTGTTAAGATGGTCACTGTAGAGTTAAACATGCTGTCGGCGCAAATCTATTTCGATATAGTGAATAGCACTATGGTTCTGTATGTTCGTGTAGCATATGGTCGTGTTCTTCCAATAAGGGAAATCTTAGAACAAGGAGTTTCTCAAGTACATAAATGAGCACAGATCTTCCTGGAGGATAGCAATTTCTGCCATTCAAATAATTTTCCAAATTGTGGGGGTTTTCCTCATTTTTTCTGGGCTTACCCAGACATGGTTGGTGTGTGTAATTACAAAATGATGGAAAGAATAACATTCTGGAATGAAATGCTCTCCTTTTGGAGGAAAGAAAGACAAAGTTGGAGTTAAGGCTGGAATATCTGGGTATAAAGACAGTTTGTTAAGAGATGTATATTTTTGAAGATGTTAATTCTTTAAAGCTGGAGCTGTCACATTTAAGACTGTTTCCTACAGTAGGATATTGGAAGTTACCAATTCAGATTGTCAACACACAGCAAACAGTCAAAATAAATTAAAATTGTGTTGTCTTGAGGAATTTGAAAGGAAGTAGTGTTACTGAGATACGTTATTTTCACAGCAGGGAAAGCAAACTTGCCTTCCCAAGGCTTTATCTGTCACTTCCTAAATACTTTATTCAAAACCATGCATGTATTTTCATGTGTTTGTTATAGGCATAGAAGTGGGAAGTCCCCATTCATCCCTACTGCTCTCAACACAGTATCTAACAAGGTTGACAGGTCTTGTAATTTGTTTGCTGCTTCTATTCTTTTGTTTCTTTTTCTTCAGCTCACAAAAGAGCCATATTCCAATTCCTGTCACTTTTTGTGTTTAAATTCACTTGAAGTGAACCTACATTTAAATCTCAAATCTTTTGCTCTGAATTAGAAGGTGGCTGCACTTACATGAATAGATTTTAAGGATGAAAATAATAAGCTTCAGTAGCTTAACATTTTATTGCCTAAATCTGTTACTACATACTTAATTCTAAGCGCTCCAGTGCTGATTTAAGATCTTACTAGATGCCTTTTCAGAGAGATTGCAGAATGAGTGCGTGGGTACTAGGCACATGGGAAAATCTGGCCACTAAATAATTCTTTAGATGAAAAAAAAAAAAAAAAGCACCGTGGAGCCTAAAGAGCCTAAAAGGTGCCCCGGGTTGAAAATTCAATCCAGCAATATCCATGATTGCTACAAGCATCAAAATGTCTTTAAAAAAGGTTGCAGCTACTTAATGTGGTGCATGGCTTGATGGAAGATATTGCTGTCAGACCTCCAAGCATACATTTGTATTGCTTGGGAGTGTCACCCTACCCGTATAAACTTTAATTAAGAGCTTAAAGCATTATGTTGTGGGGGAAGAGGGGGCAGAGAAGACCAAATATAGAATTTAGGCCAAAAAGTTGCCTCTTAGCTCCATGCTGTTTTCTGTGTTACAATTTAGTGAGAAGCAGAAGGAAGAGGAATAATTGAGCGATGAGTTGCTGCATGAAAATTTCAAGGAGGAGTTTCTGTTTTGTGGCTCTGTGTCAGGAGTTTTCTTACTAAGTGATTGTTTCGTAAAATGAGTGGAGAAGTGGTTGAAAATGTGGGTATATTGAAGTTTACTACGGTAAACTGTTATTAAATGATCAAGATCATTTGCCCTGTGTAACACTTCTCTGCCTGTGGTGGTTTTCTGAACACCAAATCCTGTAAGGCTCTGGGTACCTCTGGAGCACTGCTAAAAATCTCAACTTGCTTTACAGGTTCTTGGCACCTTTCAGGAGTAGATGGAGGAAGAATGTACCAAACTTGTTGGAACAGAGCGGTCTATGAGTGCATGGAAAAAATTCTTCCACCCATACCATGACTGGAGATAGGGGTGTGTCCCATGAAGTTTGGGATGGGAAAGATTGTTTCCCGGAGGCAATCATCGTCCTCGCACGGCTGCCTCTCCCCAGAGTGAGCTCAGAGGCATGCGTAGGAGGAGACCCATTCGTTATGTCTCAGGCCTGTTGTCGGAGCCAGCTTCTATGAGTAGCTGTAGGGATCTGCCGTGGCGTTGTGCTCCTTTAATGTGTTCACGTTCTCCCTTGTGGTACGCATCCTTTGCCTTTGACATCACGGGGTACTGCTTGGCCTTTCAAGGAAAGGAGCGAGGGAGTCTTCCAGTCTTTGTTATGCCTCATCCCAAAGGGAATAATGAAATAATCCAGTATTTTAAACATTTGAAAGGGTTTAGGCCCATTTATGCGCTCATTTTGGATTTCTTTATTTGTGATTCTTCAAGGCGCAAGGTTAAAAAAAAAAATAAAAAATCAGAAGGTACATATTTCCCCAGCATGTCATAGCAAACTTTATATTTTAATTTATATTGTTAGTAGATCAAACTTCCAGACAATTGTCTTAATGCTTGTTTCCGTGTTTAATAACTGAGCTCAAGGTTAAAAAAAATGGGTTGCTTCATCATTCTTTCAGCATTTGGGGAAAGTTAGTCCAGCTTTAAGGTTTCTGTACCAACGTGCTCCGACTCCGAGCTGCACAATTGGCTTCTAACCAAGGGTTTTGTGAAGCATGGAGCATCATGGTGTGTTGGAGATAACAAAGCATACCTCATTATAATATCTCCCTTTCTTTTCCTTTTATGCTTTCACAGAGCAGAGGAATTTTTTTTTCCCTTGCGTTTATTAAGGGAGTCAGCAATTAACTTCCAGAAAATAAAATTATTTTCTTGAAAGACGTAACTGCTTAAACCTAATACTGAAGCAGCAGGTGAAAAATAATAGTGAAGCTGATTTTAATGCGGGAAGTGGAGAATGCATAATTGAAACAGTATGATGATGATGAAAAGGCATTATGTGAAGCCGTCAGAAGTCATTATAATACACTAATTAACACATTTTGCACTCTTAGCTTATGCTGTTGTGTGCTAATATTTCTTCCTCTGTTGCCTTTTGTATTCCTTAGCCTTTTCTGCAGGTATTTGAAGGCAGGCAGTGGTATTCCCCATATTTTGCTATTTTACATGTTTTCGTTAGAGGAACCTGTCACCTGCATCATATGGATTTTCCTCTTGATAGCAATTTAATGTCTATGGTTGGGCTTTAGCTTTGTTTCTCTAATGTCTAGAAGAAAACATAGATTATATTTCAACCTAGGCAGAGAATGTCAGATTGTAAAGAGAAAACTTCAGTCTGTGTGTGTGACTGATACCTTCCTTTGCTTGCGGCTTATCTACCTTATGTTGTGAGTCTTTCTGGAGAAAGCCGCCTTTTGAACATAACAAATGTAAACAACCCAGTAGATCTTCGTATCTCACAGGACTTCTGGAAATGGTTCAGTGTGAAATCGGCCTGCTTAAAATGCCAACGTAGGGTTTATGCAGCACCTGAGGAAATAACAGCTTAAATGATACGTAGGGCAGGAATTAGTTCCATGGATCAATTCATCCATTGCACTGAATTTAACCAGTAATGCTTTAGACTTTTGAGCGTGATCTTTACATACTTGTAATTGAATTTTGCCAGTGCCACTCTCCTGTTCTCCCTATAACAGGTTTACATACGGTGTAGTTTAAGGCCTGCTACAACTTTTCAGTACATTTCCAGGCTCCAAAGTACAGAAATTGGGGCATAAGCTGCTGTCCAGCCTTTTCTAACGGGTCCGCACTTTGCGAGGCTCAGTTGATGAGCCCTCCATCCCGAAATGTCCTGCTTGATTTAAAGCACTGACAGAACTTCCCTCTGCTCACATGTGTTTAGACATCTGAGTAAACCTTGCCTCAGTTTATACTTACTGAATGGAAGAACCAAAAATTGAAAGATGAAAACGGAGAAAGTACCACTTGTTGAAGGAAATCTTGTAAGAGAAGAAACACAGTGAAATCAGACTCCTGCTCTCTCCCATTTGAGATGGGAGCACTTCTTTCATTCCCAAAGTATTTAGAGCAATTTTGCTTTTTTTCTGTGGCCAAACATGGATGAGTTTAGTCTCAAAAGCTCTCAACAGAAGATTCTGTTTATGGAAACCGTTGTGCAATCCATGACGGCCACGGCTTTTCATACTCCTGCGCGCATGCCCACATACACATCCCTGCTGAAAATACCGTGTACAGTTAACGCCTTAGGCACATCTCCACTGTAGCGAACATGTATAATTTCTAACATAATGCTATGTGGTAACTGTTGGCAAACTGTTCACTCTGTGATGGAAGTCAACTTAGATTAATTACTTCTTGATGTTAGGAAACGGCAGCTCTGAGAGGTACAAGCTGTCCCGTGTGCTTCAGAGGCAAATTACCATCACGTTCAGGCTAGTTCCTCCGGTAACTCACCACCTTGGACCATCCCAGAACATACGAGCTTATCGGAGGATGCTGTTTGGGAGAGGGAGTAGATAGCAGGCAGAGAACAAGGTCTGGGCTGTGAAGGGGTAGCCTGGGGCAGGGAGGTCAATTCCACTTAGGGACACTGCTGGAAGGGTCGTTTTTCCATGGGCTGTGGTTGCCGTAATCTATTCCTGAGCTTTGGCGCCAATTGTGAAATCGCATTTCCTCCTCCTTACGTTTTTGCGTAATCATGTGAGAAATCGCTAGATACCCATCAGACCTGGTGCTGCTTCAGGACTTCATAATTTCCCAAGATCTTGGGGATAAGGTGGAACCTTCTGGCTGTGATCCTTCTTCACTGAGTTTAGCAAAATATGGTTTACATAGGTGAAATTTTGCAAAAGCACAAAGGAGCAAGTGATGGCTGTTTGTGAACAGCCATTCTGAAACCCAGGCCTTTTGCTCCATGAAAGCAACACGTGAAGACGCTTTCAGAAAAGTCTTTTGGTTTTGGCCTAGATTTGCTCCCTTAGTTTACAGAATTACTTGAGTGGTAAGAGAAGTGCAAAAAATGACTTAGATCCTCATCTCCCGTGACCAGAATGATTTCTGTAGGGAGACAATCCCGCAATTTTAATTTATAAGCTCTTTGGTGCTCTGAGTAACACACATAACCTCTAAATTATAACGGTGTTGGAATGATTATCTTTGAAAAGGGAGCATCTGATCGATTTGCTCAAGTTTCTTTTTAATACAACATTGATTTCTGTGTCTGTCATTTCAGATCGATTGATTTGCTTTTCTGTTGTCAAGGCTTGCCGCTCGCTTGTTATTGGCAGCTCTGGAACACTTCTAGATCGCCTCCGTAAATTGAACATTCATCGAGGGTGATTTTCCATAGCAGCTGATAGCGTCCTATCAGTTATTTCCTACTTTAATGAGTATTTGAGTCAGAAAATAATGGGATTCACCTGAGCAAACCTGATTCCTTTTCCTCTTGCATAGTGAACTTAGGATATGTCCAAATGAGAAACTGATAAAAAGGACATTAATATTGAATCTCCGAGATGAAACTTGAAGGTACGTAGTGCGCTGCCTGATGTTAAGCTAACTGTTTGAATGTGCTTCAAGTACAAGAATTGGTTTTTTCCTGGTCAGACTGCGTTACCCACTTGTGAAAGATGATTTATTCCTTCCTTTTTTTTTT
>VXBO01009345.1:44256-139623 GCA_013400135.1 Rhinoptilus africanus
TTTTTTTTTTTTTTTTTTTTTTGTAGAAAAGAAACTACTTAACACTAACACTAGAAGATTTGTACTTATATAACAAATCTATTAGGCAGTCAAAAAGAGCTTTCTAAATCTTACTCTCTATTACTTTCACCAGCACTGTCAGATATTTATAGTAAAAGCAATTATGTTTGGTGGGGGTGGTGGTGATGGGGACAGACAGGATGGAAAGTGGTTATAAAATGCCATTTCTCACAAATGGTAGATGTCAAACAAAATGTGAAATCTAAAGGTGGCATGTAAGCTCTGTTCTCAGAACCTTTGTTTGGAAGACGTGAGTTTTACTGACAGCGTATGACAGGAAGCTTACATTTTTCAGGGTGGGCTGAAATGTGTCTGAAAACCGATGGCAGTCAATCTCAGCCATTCACATCTCTGGCTTTCACGTTTTGATGCAGCTAGAATGAAATGAAAGAAGCACTAAAGAAGCACAAACGAAGTAATTGGAACCTAATCACGCTTAATTATTAGGCATGTGTTTAATTTTAGGCATATAAATAGGCCTGCTGAAGGGAAAAGGACATATTCTTTTCATTGCCTAATACGACTTTTAAAACTGTATGCTCTTCAAGTAGTTGGATGTTTTTGATGCTTTACAGAAGAATCCTTACACTCATAGAGTTACACAAGATTTTTTTCTTACATGGGATTTAACTCTTTGTTATGTTTCCCTGAAAATAAATAATCTGACAATAGCATTATCAAAATTGAAAGTGTAGCGATGTTTCATTGCCTTACTGAAGTTTTATATCCAGGTATACAACTGCTTGCTCTCCCCTTTTTATTTACGTACAGATTTGCAGTCTGCTGTCTTTTGATTCTGTCTTTTAGAGTCATCTTGCCTTCATTAAATAAGAAAGGTTAAAATATCTTCAATTGTAATGCCCCCACCCCCCCTCATTTTTCTTTTAAAGCGGTTCATTGTTTCTTTTCTTTTAAATTCCTGCTGTGGGAAAGATCCGTGTGCCTGGGCGGCATGACTAGCATAGATCCGGATCCTGCAAAGCTGCCTGCAGAAAGACAGTAGCAATGATCATTGCTGGTGCTGTCAGCTGCTCGAAGTAAACAGCATTAAAAATGAAGCATGCACAGGTTCCAGAGGCAGAGCTGCCAGTGGATGGACACCTCCGTCAACTCCTATTTTTTCAGAATAAGAAGAATGTTTTGCTTTCGGGTTTCTGCTGAATTGGTTTTGTCAGCTCATCCAGCCCTTCGCTTGCATGGGAGGCCAGTGAAGAGCGGCCCGCAGAGGGAAGCGGGTTGTGCAGAAGCGGGACGGCTGCCTTTTCAGCTGGCACGCTCTGATTTGAACAAGGCAGTTCATGAGCTAATGTCCTGAGTTCCCGCAGTTTAAGCTCAGCAGCCAAGGTCCTCCTGACAGCATCTGTAACAGCGTCCCTTCTGCACAGCTTACATGTAGTCATCCATCACTCTGCAGAGGAAGGACTCTGCTGCGCCCGTGGAGATGCTGAGAATGTGCAAGATACTGATAACACCAGTATAGTTTATTACTTCCACCTCCCATCTCTAGAAAGTGGTTTTCCACGTCTCTGCGCTCTTCCTGACTGTCCAGTTAGTCTTTCGGGTAATATGTTTGTCTTTGCGCATGCACTAAGTGGCGGAGTTTTCATTGGTTAAACAGACATATTGGACTGCGTTACGTTCTCGCAATGCTGTGTGTTGTGTTTGCCCATATTATGGGTTTTTGTCTTTAAAAGCGTAATACCATCTTTCATATGCCCTGTGTATTGGTCCACGCGCAAATGCTTCATAAAGAATATGAGGGCACTAACCCAAGGGCCATGCAGGATGACCCTGGGATGACACCCGGCTCAGCCACCCCTCTCTGAGGTCTTGCTTCATTGGTTTATCTGCATTTTACCAGTGGCATGAGACGTAACAACTTATTTCTGCATTTCATGCATTTGTGTCTGTCATACTGTTTTTCCCCACTGCAAAAGGGAGCATATGTTCCTCACTGTTTGCATTAATGAGCCTTTCATGCCATTGCTAAATGTAGCAGGTGGGCAAAACTTATCCTTGATTTCTGTTAATGATTACAACGCAGTCATATTCATTTCTCACTTAAAAAGGATCCGTTGATATATTAATATATATTTCCTTCAGGCTGGTTGCTCAATTTTGCCCAAGTGCAATCACTTTTGTGGCACTAGCTGTTTGAAGCTGTAGAGAGGTTTTTGTTCCTGTGACATAGACTGGTGCAGGTAGAACTTTTACATGGATGCAGCTTTTGGCTTTGACTGTCCACATCAGAGTTAGATTAAACAATTACATAAGTAAACAGATGTATCTTCACATTTCATAGGAAAAAAAAAACAATAAAGAACTGTATTTTTTATCATGAAAGATAAGAGATTTAAATGTCTTTGTGTGTATCTGGTACTAACGATGGTGTTTTACATGGATGCTTTCTGTTTGCAGAATGTATTATCACAGCACAAGTCGTTGCATTTTAGTTTAGACTTAGGTCTACTTTTTACCTCTAGAGATGTCTAGCATAAGTTTTCACTTCTGAAGGATCATTTGTGCTGACATTCTCATTTTTAACTCATTAGGAGCCCCTGTAGCAGAGGGGCTGAAATATGCTTTGCCGTCCTGAATTTATGCATTGCTGGTGTAACAGTAGAACCTTGAAAGCTCCAGAGGACTGAGTTTCAAAGAACATGGCAAGCCAAAAGGTTGCCTAAAATCATATGTTCCTGCACCTAACCCCGTCACCCCAGTCGTTTTCAATTGTTCGTAGTCATATGCTTCTCAGTCTTGTTCAATAGCAGGTTTGCAGACCTTTGACATCTCTGTTTAAAAATGAACTGACAGCTTTCCAACAACAGCTGGTAAAGGGCACTTTCAGCTGTTCATTAGGAAATGGATTTTTTTAAAAAAGCACATGGTTTCATGTTTCATAGTTTGTCTCTAAGTTCAAACTAATATTTACTGAATTTTTTGTATCTGCTTGACATTGATTTAGCTTATATATGATATGTGCTTTTTACTTTACTAAACGTTTCCTTACGTGGGAAGTGTGAAACCAACAGCGTTGGCATGGTATTTCAGCATTGTGAGTAAATTTTATAATTGGTTCAGTTGGTTTTAAAATGTTAGCTATGTTAATTTCCTCAGATGCTGTATCTTTGACTTTTCTATACAATTCAGAGGCCATGCAGCTGATTGCATTTTGAATTGGTTTTGCAATTTAAGCATAGCAAGTGTAAATCTAACTTGGGGCGTCCCATTGAAATACTCTAACAACTATTGGTAATCTTTCTTTACGAATTTCTTTATAAATAGGTCAACTTTTCATTAATATTCCTGGTTAATCCTAACAACTGAGCATAGAGGGGAACGTTTTTCTGGAGTCATCTGGCAAAGATTGTACAGTTTTTTAAACGAGGAAATAATTTCATAATGTAAAAGCCCATCCGCACGCTTACACATTCCTAAATGCAAATTCTAAAGGTAATTTCCATCTCAGTATTCAAATATTTCCCTAGACTGATGGCTGGCATTTTCTTGATAGTCTGAAGCACAAGGCTGTGTGTTTATGGAAAATCTGAAGGCTTAAATCTTCAGTGAGGGCAGTAACCATCTTCTAAGCAAAAACCACTCATCTGACTGCTGTGATCTTCAACCCCCGCTATCGCTCTATTGAAAGCTCCCCAAATATGTCCATGTGCTTTCAAACTTTGATCCCTGACTCTTCTCTTGGGTTCCCCCAGGGCAACATTCCACTTCCCTGACCATCTTTTATGTAAATTGTTTTCAAATGAGTGAATTAATCAACACTGCAGAACCTTAATTGAAAATACAACTGATGATGCATGTCAGTTCATTCAAGTTATATTTTAATTTTCATGTTCCCCAGAGAAATTAGCGTCTCTTACTTTAACGTTTCAACCCTTCAAAATTACAAAGAGATTTTAACCTGAAAAATGCCAAAATTACCATTGTCAAATACCAACCTTTAACTTCCCTTCTGTTAAACCCCCCAAAAAACATCTAAGAAATATTCATCAGAAAATTTCAAAGACAGCTGGAAAGTCAGGAAAAAGTTCCCAGCAGAAGATAAAACGCTTAATTTTGTTTTAATCTGTGGCCTGAGATATTGAACCTTAAAACGCCAATTTGGGTATATTCCCAAAAGAGTTTTCAGGTGCTGCAGAGCATCATTACCATAGTGATAGTTTCAGGAAATTCAATGTGGCAAAAGTGGCTAGTCATGAAAATGGACTATACGTTTCTGATAGACGAGGACTTGATCTCGAATAAGTGTTTGATCCAGACTGCCCTTCTCAGTTGTGTGCAGCCTGTTGGTTGTTCACGCATGCCCTTTGTCGTTGGGGGTGTGCAGTCCTTGGTGCTTCAGTGGGTTCTTCCAGCTGGAATATATACAACACGTTTTTGGGTCTGACTTCAAACAACAATCTAGCAAGACTGATGAAAGCCAACAACAAAGTTAGTAAGTCCTTTTTTTACCCCCCTGCCCTTGAAGAAGGGGAAAAATAGTCATCTCTGTCAGCATGTCTCTGCCCCTATGAAACACACTTTGATTTCTGTGCTCAAAATATTAGCCTCTGCACTATACTCGTAGCAATTATGTTTACTATTTATTTCGTGTAAGGTATATATGCACTGTTGATTGATCTAACACCCATGGTAGGTGTTGTTTTGTCCCTACTCCTTTGAAGCAAGATCTTGCAATGAAAATAGGAAGTATCCAGGTGGTAGCTGTGGGAGAGATAGCCTGGTGACTATCACAGACAAACATTTTAGGTCAAGTATTTGACTTTTTTTTCCTGTACAGTTATACCTCTAGGTCGTTGCTATTATAATTGTTACTATTGGCTTCAAATAATTCCTTCCCCCACCTCTTTCAGTATATTAAATAAATAAAGTGGTTCATGTGACTCGAGCAGCTGTACTAGGAGGGTTTTTTTTTAAACTATTCTTATTTTTAAATTGAAGAGCTTATTAAAAAAGAAGTACTTCAGTAAGTTAAATTACTTAATGCTGCACATCCTTGGAACCCTAATCACTTCCAGATGGAGCAATTCATACTTCTAAGAGAGCACTAATTTTAAAGTGAATCGGGGTTTTGGGTATATGCATCTTAGAGCACCCTTGTACGTTGCAGAGCCAAAGCCCTTAAAAAATTAAGCAATCTGGTTTTGAAAATAAGTACTTTATTTTTAAGCTTTTTTTAAGTAGTTCCCATTGAAAATAGATTTTATTTCCTGCTGCTGTCATTTGGTACTCGTACATGTTCTTTTGAAACTGCACTAAACACAGAAGACAGGAGAGCAGAAAATTCAATTTGCTGAAATACCTTAACCTTACCTCTAGAAAGGTAACCTCTGTGTGCTAACTGTGCTAAAAATCTTACATTTCTCCTCACGCATCATGTTTTTAAATTCTGTTTTCAAATTCTCTTTTTACAGTTAATTACTTTCACTGACTTAACCCATTTCTGTTTTGTTTTGTGGGCTTGAGGATACGAAGATATCTCTCAGCATTGCAGTATTTGGACATCCTCTCTATAAAGTTGTTGCAAAATCAGTGTCATGACTTGCTTCTTGCCCTCTTGGGACACTTTCTTATGACAGCAATAATTTCTTAGTGATCTAAAGAAGATGCAGCTGCATCCTTTCCCCTAATAATAGAGAGGCTGGTATTCACTAAAAAAGGGTTAAGTGTGTAGTGGTATTTAATCCTAAAGTATGTACTAGACTAAAAACTTCTTGCTCAGAGATGGAACTGTCACTTAAAGAGCGAGGTGAAAGAGTTGCAGTCTGCAGTTGGAAAGAAAACTTAGTAAATGTGTGAAGCAAATACAATTTGTGTGGTCAATTCTATTTGAAATTTTAGATATTTCTAACTGGGAATGTCATATTTGTTTCAGTGAGTGTGATTTCAAAACGTAGATGCTATCATGGTTAGCCCCACAGCTCATTGTTTCATTGCTTAGGAAAGGAAACCAAAGAATAGCATAACTTCTCAACACATGAATGCATCTGGCAAATGCTAAATCGCATGCTCATTTTTCTGTACAGATATATTAAAAAATTCTTAATGTGGAATGCTGCATAAACTGCTTCAGGACTTTTATGTTGGGGTCAGCAGAAGGTAGGCTGGGAACGATGGGAAATCATGGGGAAGGATAGGCATAATTTTTCTCTTTGTGTTCAGAAGGAAGAAGGGGAAGCAGCAGGAATCTGAGTTGAACTGGGAGAAGAAACCAGGTTGTAGGGACCAAGTGACTCATGCCATATTCACTAGCACCTCGATACCGAGGTAACACCAAATATGTTTTGTCACTTCTTACCTTGTGACTTTTTCTCTTGGTGCGGATATCTCTTGGCCAGCCAAAGGCAGCTTCCAAACATAGCTCCAGTCCCAAATCACACCCCTTTGTCCCTAAAGGTGATGCGAAAGGCTGGCAACGAAAGCTGCCCTGGACACGGTCGTATCAGCTCAGTCCTTTGAGCGAGGCTTTTCCTTACGCCCAGGAGAAAAGCTGAAGCACAGGGTTGGTAGCTTTAAGCCCAAGCGCGGTGCTTTCCACTGCTTTTTTTTTAACATGAAACATGGTTGCTTTCCCCAGGAGAGAGAGGTTTTATTTAATAATGAGTCCTGTTTAGAAAAGAAAAAAGGTGCATTTTATCACGTTTTGTGCTTGTCAGATCTGGGTGGTTTTATTTACTTTGAAGTCTCTTGCTTGAATCCTGAAACAAGTCTGGATTCTGTGTTTTCTCCCTACCCGCAACCTCAGTAGTTTATGTAAAGATTTTATTGCTAAATATTGAGAGATTTTAATTATCTGTAAATTTACATTCCACATTTTCCTCTCACAAATTGTCACATAAAAACTGATTCTATATGTCAGTGGATCAAAATGCAATGTGTACATTTCTCAGTAAATTTTAGGAAGTACAGTTTTATTGTGATTATCAGCCAAGAATGTTTCCGATTAGTACAAGTTGTAGATATGACGTAGTTTAATAATAACGTTTCAGTAAATAATTTCTGAAAGTTACTGTTTCTGCCATTACTATGTATTGATAACAAACGCCATGTACATTTAGGGGTACATACACAGGGAGCATTTTTCTCATTTTTAATTTGTTAAATGTAACTTGAACAAAACAGGAGAAATTTGCGTTAATTCTCTTTCTACAATAAATGGGTGATAATAACTTTAAAATTGTGAAAAGGAAAAGAGCAATGTTACAAAATGTTGCCGTTAAACAAATAACCGGCGCATTATGAAAGCAAGTAAACCTGTGGTGTTAATGTTTGGCAATCTCAGGTTATTGGAAATACCCCTCATTTTTGGATTGTTGTTGAAAGCTGTTTTCTTTCAAAGGTTTATAGCTGGAGAGAAGTATGTGCCATGATAAATATTTACCAAACATTTTTATAAAAGCCGACACTGTAAAATGATCTAAAGTAAAACCAGTTTTCTTCTGGAACAGGTCATATTTGTGGGACACAAGATTTTATAGTTGAGCGTGTTGGTTCAGAGTAGAATTTACAAACTTCAGAATTTGCTACTGCTCATTTTATGAAAGCTAGATTACAAATGAAAGACTATGTGTTCATGTGATATGCAAAGTCTAGGTCTGCCTTGCCAACTGGTCAGCTGCCAGTTATAAATTATGCTGTAGGTATTTGCATGTAGAATATGGATAACATACTGCAATTTCTGTGTTTAATTTATTAAAGTACAGTGCAAAGCAATATATAGTCAGCATTTGCGTACTTCAGCTGCACAGTAGGCATATGCTTTTGTTCTAAATGTAATCAAAATTATGGTATCTCACATACCACTTAGTGAAATCTGTTGGCAAAGCCTACAGTTTTTATTGTGATGACTATATTTTTACATGTCTTAAAACTAAATGACATTGCTGTAGCTGCTGCTTTGGGAGGCGGCGTTCTTTTCCTTGCAGCGCAGTGCACAGCGGCTTTGTGAAACAGGTAACGTGATGGAACTCCCACCTTTCAAGTCCATACTAATAACGCAGGGAAAGAAATCAAAATCATTACTCTAATGTTCTTCTACATGTTTCTAGCACCTGCTCCAGGGGTGGCCATGGACACATTCACAAGTAGGCCCATGACTCAGATTTGAGTGCCTTGGTGTGTATACTTGCAGCGGTTTTCTTGTGTTGAGAGGAACATCCCACAGGCATGGGAATAGTCAGCATACACTCTTGGAAGATCATTATAAAATAGGATATGTGGCTTAGGTTAGTTCTTAAAAAGTTCACATACCAATCTTCCATTTGGATTCAGTACAAGTAGAGGGAGTAGAAGATTTTTGCATGATGTCCGCCCTTGTTCCTTCATAAATTAGCTGAAAAGTTGATGCAAAGTTATCTTTGAAGATTCGAACGCCAATTAAAGCAATAGCAACATAATCAGTCATTACAGCATACTGTATTTTAATGACCTGAAGAGCTTGAATCTTCTTTTCATCTTTGACCACACCTCCGCATATTTTATTTCCATCTGAGATGTCAGGCATTCAAATGGTTTTCAAAACTTGGACGCCTATCTATTCTTGAGGGCCAGAATAATTTCTTTATTTTAGCTATTCCATAAGAAAATTTGAGTTTTAGAAGAAGTATTTATGCAATAAATATTTATGAAATACTTATTTATACCAGTATTTATATGTAACTGTCACTGTCTGATCTCCTCTGCCTCTAAAGAAGGGCTTGTTTCACTTTTCACCTTCCTTTAAAATTTGCTTACTATTCCAGTAGAGAGAGTGTAAGCCCAGTTCAGAGAAGTTTTACCCTGTGGTCCTGACACACAATAAAAAAAAAAAATTAAAAAAGTCTTTTGCAGTCAGGGCAAATTTTGAGTTCTGAGCCAAAATCTGTGGGCTTCTGTGGACTCTGTATAGTGAATTAAAACCCCAAATGTTTTCATAGCTATAACCTTGAGCAGTTGTTTTGGGATAGATACCAATAAATATAATGGGTCCACTGGGAAGAGACAGAGCATTTTCAGATTTATGAAGGGGAAAAAATCAATAGTCTCCCTGAGGCTGTATAAGTCATGAGTAGTACCAGTAGTTTTATGCAAAGTTGACAGTATCATGAAATATAAACCCTTGGTTTGGAATTTTACCAGAAATTAAAGTGGCATTAAAAAGAAAAGTAAATGTTTTGGCATAAGTATTAAGAAGGTGGTTTGTATTTCTTATCATTTTGCACTGCAAATTCCTTTCAACTGAGCAATAAAAGACAGTTCAGAAAAGATTTAAGAAGAGCTTGGTTCTCAGTCCACATGTCTCGTCTGAATTATGTCTCCCCCCAGTTAAATGTGTCTGTCTCTGAGGAATTCTCATTCTGTAAATGGCAGGTCACTGGGACTGTTCTTTAGAAAACTGGATGTAATCAAATTAGGAATAGATGCTGGTTTTAAAAAGCTTGTACGTGCTATTCACTTATAATAGCATTTGATTGCAAATACTCATATCGAAATACACAATAGTTTTGTGAAGTCATCTGGTTGCTCCCAAGTCTCCCTGGCTGACGGGTCCCAATCTGCACTTGCTGGTTTGGTTTCCAATATGTTGGGGTTTTTTGTCTCTAAAAAAAGGGAAAAGAAAAAGAAACTGCACTCAAGTTATATGAGGCAGAAGGAAAACAATTCTTTACAGAAAACAGATGAACTAAAAGAAGTTCAATACATGAGCAGTGTGAATTGCACTGGAGCAGGAATTGATCTGTATGCACTGGAAATTTTACTTCTGTCTTCAATGTATTACTTCCATAAGGCTGACCATAAGGTATTTGTGAATGAAACAAAGGGAAGATAATTCTGTATGGAAAACATTCTGATTCGGTACTGTCCTTGTAAGTGCAAGTCCACTTGCAAAACACTTCATCAATGTTTTTAGAATGGTAATTTTTTATTTTCCCATATATGTATGTCCAAAGAGTAGCATTGTCCATAGGTGTTTCATTACTAGCTGCTTTTATTGGTATGTTGGTAAGGAATTTGGGATGACTCCCTGATGGTACTCAGTCACATCGTGAACTAGGCGTGTTGATGAACACCATGCAGATTGCACTGTGGAAGTTTCATACTTATTTTCCCTTCAGCGTATTATAAATGTGGATAGCATAGTAAAGATCACAGAATAAAACCATAGGGGATGTTAAATTGAAAAGTACTAGTAGTATGTTTCTGCTGCCCCCCAAAACCAAAAAGGTGTGTTGTTGGTACTGGAAAATTGAGAAGCTTAAGAGCATGTGAAAGATATTTTTTTTTGCACTTTACCTACAGTGAAAAAATACTTGTAGGAGACACTTGTTTTAAGTATGGTCTGGAAGAGAATCCTGCTTACTCCTTGTTAGTTATGCTAATAGAGGTCTAAATAAGAGGAACCTATGTAATCTATACCGGCATCTGTGCAACAGCTCTCTGGTGGAAGCTTTCGGCGGGGTTGCCTAACCAGCTGGCTCTGCCCGCGCAGGTCGATTCATGTGGGCGACCTCCTCCCGCTGCCTCCTTACCCCAGCAGCCTTTGAGGTGGGCAAAGATGGCTCGACATTAGACCTCTTCGCCTCCGTGGTCCCAGACAGCTGTGTTGTGATGGGCTTTGCAGGGCTGGTTATTCCCACCACGAGCGGTGAAGCTCGCCCGTCCCTTCTGCCTTGGCTTTGCGGAGGGGAAGGGGACGACGGGAGTTTTGCACTGTCCATCTCAGGGTTTGGCCGTGTCTGTGGTCTAGAAGATAGAATTGTACCAGGCTCTGTTTTAAATGTAGTACCTGCATGTAATTTTTTTATTTTAAAAAAAAAAAAAGTTTCAGCTATGTGGGACCTGCACACCCTTTGGATATGGTCAAGTGGAAATAAATTTAAACACGCGGCTCCAAAGTAAACAGATATGACTGTGAATATACACAGGGAACAGATCAGTTGAGCTTTACATAGTCATTTTTCAAGTTAAACATGCTTTAATGTAAGCCATAAATTTCATCATATGAATATTTTTATGAGCTGCATTTCATCCATTTATTACTCTGGAGTTCCAGATAGTGACAACGAGTAAATACAGTGCCAGTTCTCCTGCATGTCGAGACACTGGGAGCCTTCTCTCTCCTACACGTTGTTTAAGCAAGGGTAACAAATTACCGGTATGATTTCAGACGTATTTCAGTGAGTCTTTTATTTGACAGTGCAGCTGCCAAGAGTTCTTGTGTAAGTCCAGACTGTGGTTTCTGACCCTCCAAGAGGGAGGTTCTAGTTTTGAGGGCTCAAATGTGGCAGTAATGGCAGGTTCTTCACAGGATTTTTACCTGGTTTGGGGCAGATCTTACTTTTACTTTGGATCTTGACTCTCAGTTTTAAAATTAAAATAGCAATTTCCAAATCTGCAAGACTGTAGTGCTCATGAAGCAATGAAGTACACTAAAAGCAATATGCATTAGAATAATTTGAAATAGATTTTAGATAGATTACGGTGCGGATGCCATATTATATGCACCCGTGTTATTAAAAAAAAATAAATTCTGATTGGCTAAGAACCCTTTGAAAAACAGGGCTACGAAAGGGAGCTCTGCCGTAGTCTGCCTCGGGCAGTCAATTCCCAAAAAATAACCAGGTAACCACATGGAGCCTGATGGGGAGTCCGTGGCCTGTTGAGGCCCAGAGTTGTGCTACCTGTCTTTGGGTGCTCAACTGAGGGATCTGAGTTTAGGTATCTGCAGTTGTAAGTGAAGGAGGTACACTTTCCCCTCCCTCTCTCCCTTCCAAAAAGAGCCAGCTAAGTTGATAATTTAGGCATATTCATTAAGTGCCTGATGGTAGGGGAGGATAAATGCCACCCATAAACTGGGAAAAAGACACTTTGTTATGGGAAGAGTCTTTTTTGAGGATGACAGTACGTTGGACATTATGTATTTAACAAAGTCTGTTTTTTGTTATCATTAATGTAGAATAAAATATCTTTTCTGATACATAACCCAGCTTGGAAAGACATATTAGGTTCATCAAAGCACGGGTAAAGTGAAAAAAGCTGATTTACGAGTGACTTATTATCCACTATATTGAAGTTTCATAGATACAACTAAACATACTGTGTATTTAGAAAGTAGTTTAGTATTTTTCCTACATACACCTGAGAAGTAATGATCTCTTGTGAAAGTTTTACTGCAGAGAATTGCATCACTGAACAGTCCTAGAGCTAGTGTAGCTCCCTGAATTTGCTTTTCCTATTTCAGTCTTATTAGTATTTTCATCACTAACTTAAAATTGATCAAGGAAGACAAGTCCTTGCAGCCATGAAATAAAGTGCTGGAAGCATTCATGGCCTTTGTGAGTGCTGTGCCATAGCAACCCTATCAGTGGCATGTACCAAAGCACCGCAATTTGAATTTTGGTAGACGAAGGAACTAGCTAGAGTATTAGCAGACCTTAATCTGCAAATGGTATAGAGCTTTCAGTGCGGAGTGACCTTGTTTGCTAGGCAGAGCACCGTGCCTGATAGCTGCATAGTAGCTTTCTAATTCTTTTATTTTCCACGAGTAATGACATCTCTCACCAGTGTATTGATGACAAAATTGCCATGTTTCTAGAAAGGGATTGCACTGTATCATGTAATCTTTTTCTGTCTCCACTCAGAAAGAGATTTGCTTTAAAACATCATGGTAACAAGAAGCTGATTCTGTAAATTTGAGAATAACATCCTCCCTCTGCCCCAAATATCCAAACCTTCTTTTTTTTTTAAATTGTTATTCATTTCTTTATGCAGGGAAATCCACTGTTGCCTTTGGTCATTGCAGCTTCTTCTATCTTCTACTAGTGCTACACTTAAAGATTTTGTCGTACCAATTCAAATAAAAATTATATGCTGAATTGGAAATGCTTTATGGTCCTTACAGTGGATAAAATATGTTAATTTGTGTAAATGCTCTTCTGAGGACAGATGCTTGCACTGAAAGCATGCTTATCTTAAAAGCTGCATGTCTTTCATTCTGGCCTTCTTTTATATGCACAGTTTATTTTTTTAATATATGTCTTAATATTTGAGAAGAGTTTTAAAAGGAGATGTTTGAAGCTAAGTGGAAAAAAACCCACCCCCCTAGCTTTTTCATAAATATTCATGGTTTCATAGAAAATCTTTTAACTGAATTGCTATTTTCTTTTGAGGTTTTGTGTGTTCTTCCCCTTTCCCCCCCCTTTTTTTCCCCTTTATGCTTCATTTCATTGCTATAGATTAGCAAATTAAGAATGCTAAGTTGGCTGAGCCATTATATGCTTGACATCAAGTCTGGTATGTGAAGTGTTAGTCTGCTCACTTTTGTTACAGAAGTTTTATGTATCTTAATACCATGTGATAACACACAAACAAGTGAATTAAGCAGAGTTAATACGATGGACTGTGTGCTTTCAAGGTTTAGAGTATAAGCTGAAGTATTTATTTGTGTGTCATAGTTATTTAGCTTATAAATAGAAATATATGCAAGTTGCATTTGAGGTCGACAACCACAATATTGCATTATATGTTAATTATATTATGAAGGAAAATTTAATGAATTTGGGGATATTTTTTTTTCTCAAATACTTCTGTTGGAATGCTTCTTATTGAAAAAGATTTACTTCAGAACTCAGCTGTGAAACTCCTATTCTGAATCTGATGGTCATTTAATTTGAGCTAGATGACAGCTTGGGTCCTAGGCACAGATACGAAAATAGGCTAATTCTTATTCAGAGGAAGTTACTTTTGTTTTACCAGATTCAATCATTTTTCTCATTGAAGAGATGCCATCTTGCTCTTCCTATTTTTAGTAGAACCTCTTTTACTAGAAAGAATTTGGTAGAAGGGAGGCCAGGTAGAGCAGACATAGATGTCTGGTACCAGCAGCTGGATAATACCATTGCAAATACTGACCCGTTAGAAAAACATAATGGAATATATGCAGCAAAATACACTGATACATTTTCCTTACAACAAAATACAGGCATATATAATGTTATAATCATTAAATATTCATTTTTCAGGTTTTCAAGGCTACACCTGCGGTAAATTGCTACACTATATAATACATAAAAGATGAACTGTGTAGTGTGATAAGAGTAATGAATTTCACATTTCCTGCTACGAAACCCACAGAGCCTGGTACCATCTGATCATAAATAAATGCCCAGTCAACAGCAATGTCAGTCCCTGTAAGGAGAACATCGGGGTAAATAAATCAAATGTTGTTTAGGACATTTTTCTCAGTAGGAAAGAAATACACAAGTGCTTTCCGGATGTTATTCACTGCTGATTATTCACTGCACACTTTTATTCCATCTCATTCACTGAATTTCAATGTGTTAGACATTTAAAATTCAGTCAAATGCTGGGGAGAGAGGGTAAAAATGGCAAAGGACGAGGATATTCAAATCTCACTGGAGAGGTGAGTATATAAAGCTGAAAGCTGGCAGCACACTATAATAGCAAAGACCTGTAGTCCTTTTTCCCTGGTCAATAGCTTAGTCAAAAAGACAGCTTTGCATACATTACAGAGATATCTTTTAATAATGTATTTCCTTTTTAGAGATTTACCTTTCTTCCCCTGTCTTTTTTGGCATTTTCCACCATGTGCAATTTGCATTCATACTGCATATTCCTGTTTGAGTAATATATATGCGTGCTGTCATCTTTACAGCTTAGACCCGTCAATGGCTTTCTTTGGGGCAGAGGGGAAAAGGCTTTTAAAATCCCAGTCTCACCTGTTACTGCTTGCCGTAGACTGCATGTGATTCGAAAATCATTACGCAGAAAGATGTGTTTCGGTGTTTTGCTGTACTTTAAGTTTCTAACACCATTTCTAGGAAAGCTAATTGTAACAGAAACAGAGGTTTCAAATTCAGATAGCTTCTTGTCCTTCCAGTTCCTCATTTTGAGTATGATCTTGAGAACAGAAAATCCAATGATTTGTCCCTGGTCACATCTAGAACTGCAATGGAGTTAGGGGGTCTTGAAGAACTGAGTGTAGGGAAAGGTGAATATACAAATATAGTGTGTGTGTAGTAAAAAAATAAATGTTTATATGTTATATATGCTGACCTGAAATAAAAATTGGTAGAAGTCATCCCTAGAAGGAAATAATTTTTAAGAAGTATAAGCACAGGCTTTACGTCCTCTGGGCTCATGCAGCCTATATCCACTGGCATAGCATTTAATGATGAAGTCAGGAATGAACCTGAGATTCCAATTTCTTCCTCTGTTGCAGATGAGCTACAGTGGAGCACAGGGCTATTGCGATAAAGTCTGAAGTTTGGCCATACATTTATATGTTTTCTTACTGTTTCAGTTCATCCAGGTTCTTGTTGAGTGCCTAGGGGTTTAAGGTATCTGCCCATTCCCTTTTTTGTTAGCATGGTTGAAGCAAGCAGGGACCCAAAGAGATGAAGAGCTTCCAAGGTGAGTTATATTTGTAAAGAGTCTCACCAATGATGCCTTCATCATCAACTCCTCCTCTCTTTCAACAAATAGACCAAATTATATAATCAATGTATATAAATGCCACCTCCTACTTCTTTCGAGTGCTTTTGGGTAGAAAAGGTCCACCAACATCTACGTGAAACACTTACATAAAATGGCTCTGGCTGTTAGCACTCTACTGGAATGCTACTAAAGGAGATGCTGTTGAAATAGCTTTGGAAATTCTGCAGATTGTTTGTTCTCCTGGCTGTTTAAATGCTAGTTTCCGACTTGTGAAAAGCATGGCTGTGCCATGGCCACGGAGGTTGTGCCTCCTCTTTCTGGTTATTTCGGTTGTGTGCGGTATGCATCTGTGAAACAAAGATAAATGAAGAATACGTGACCTAGCTTGCTGTGAAAGCCAGATCTGTGGCCTTTTATAATGTTGAAAACTGTAAGCCTCTGGAAGCTACCAGTGTGAATTATAATATGAACTTAACCTCCATCTTCTTTCTGTTGGTTTGGATTCACAGCTTCCTTTTTGTTGGAAACATATGTTACATCACCTTTACTCGAATTTAGAGCAGGAAAGAAGCATTTCCCCAAAGTCAGCAGATCTTTGCCATGGAGTAGATGTAGGTTATGACCTCCTGTACCCTGTTGTAATCGGTACACATGCTGTTGCTCTAGCACAATGTTTGCTGGATGCCAGAGTAAAATAATAATAATATCAACTTCCAGTACAATGCGTGAATGCTACAGTGGTGCTTAGGTTGATGACACAGTTAATCTCTGTCTTTCAGCTATAATGATAGTACGGGTTAATGTAATATTAGATAGATGAGTAAATGATTAGTTGTACTCTGTTTAAATAAAGTAACTTTGTTAAAAGTTAATAGCTAAATGTGGATGAGCGTAAGCTGGACATAGCCAAAGTGATAGGAGCAGTGACATGACTTGGGTAGCAATAATCTGGATGTATATAAAAGGAATTGTAGCGGATATGTGGAAGCTCAAGAATGGGGGGGATCCTTTCATCTTAATAAAAGATACTTAGGACCTGAATGGGGAACTTAAAAATTAAAAGAGTTGAAGAGATAGCAGTTAAAAATCCTGTAATGGGTAAATACAGAAAAAACTGTTAAAGAGACTGTCGGGAAATACAGATGGAAGTGGAAAGGGATATAAAATGGCCGGAGAAAAAATGAGTTCTAGTGCATTCTGCTTTTGTGTGGTATATGTGGAATTAATAAACTAAAAAGAAATCATGATATAAAATTAAAGAGCAAGGCAGACATAAGTTAACACATTTAAAGGACTTGGTCCAGTTGGTTTAATGTGTTTAAGAGCTTACTATATGTTTCAGATGAAACACTCATTGATGTGCGCTACAAGAAAATAGATGAAAGACACTCAAATTTTCAAGGCAGGTATTATTTTTTTTTAGCTGTGAAATCTGACTGCCAATGCATAAAGATTTCCTGTTAAATGAAAACAGGGCAAGGGAAAATGGAGATAAAATCTCATCCATCAAACTTTATTGTATCAAAGCATATCAGGCAAGTCTTCCTCTCACATTTGGTTAGAGAATGTTAGCCTTTGAATCTCAAAAGAGACCTTGGCCCGCAAAGTGTCATCACCCTTTGTTTTTGCCGGTACTATACTGCAGTTTTCAGGAGGGAAGCAGAGTGGAAGTAAGAATGGCCATACAAGTAAGTAATGGGAATGCGTTACACTTCGGCGATAAACCACCAAGCTTTCAGAGAGCTTTAATAACCCCCCCAAAATCCTGTCATTGCCATCACGGCCTTTAACCCTTTTATGCCATGACTCGTGGTTTCGTACCGTAGGAGGCATTGACAGTGGAGCAGCTGTTGTTTGCTGGCTCTCTGCTACTGGTCTCTGAATCAGAAACGTGATGGGAAACGATGGCAGGCTGCGTGGTGCTGTTTGGAGGAAAAAATTCTGACTGGTTCAAAATTTCATGCCTAGTTTATTAACATGAACAGAGGAAATACTGTAAGCATTAAGGAATTCTATATTTAATAATATCATACTGTATACACGTCTGCTTTAAATGTCTTAAGCTACTGAAAACCAACCTTGATTTTAGATGATAAAGAACTGTAAACTTTTTATTGATAAAAAATAGATTGCAATTAATATGGAAATACTTGGATATATTGCACGCACACTTTTTTTAATGTTGTAAACAGAGAAGGAGGAACCAGGGTATTTACTTCAAACCTATCTGAAGTTACTAAGGTGCTGAATTTTTTTAGTCAGTAGTGACTTTTTTACCCAGAGTCTCCACCCACATGATCTTGGAATCTAGGTTAGATATGAGGTGACACAACAGAGAGCAAGAAAACATTAGGCCTGGGAAAGAGAGAGGACATTTACATAAAGTAAATGAAGCTCTTTGATTGCACTTGGTTACACAAGATAATGGGTTAGTGTGGTCATTTCTTTGGGGAAGGATTTTATTTTTTGTTTATGAATAGATTTAAAGAGCAGAAGACTAATGCTATGGCTCAAACTGTTCAAACTGAAAGGGAGGATTTGGCCTAAAACAGTTTGATGGAAGCATCTACTAAAATGATTCAAAAGGCTTTTTCTGAATTCCTTTGATCATGTAGCTTTCAAAACATAATCAACCTGCTCTTTGGTTCTAAAGTAGGGCATTATCAAAGAACATGTGCTGCATAACATCTTGCTTCCCTGTAGTCAACCACCTGCATCTCTTAGTCTTCACTTGGAAAGATGCAGCACAAGCTGGTATAGTTTGTCTCAGTTTTTCTCATTTGTTTTTTATACCCTTAACGTGTTGCATTACTAGAAAAAGAGATACCCCCCCACACTTTGGGGATGGTGATACGACTGCCTGTGGGGATGACATTCCAGTACCAAGAGAAATGCAATGCCACCTGCATGGAAAAGTAACATTCCTGTTTTCAGTACACCAAGATCTCCATTTTAGCTGCCTTGTGCATATCGTCGTGTTTCTTTGTGTTTACAGCTCCGTTCTCTCCGTAGACTCTTTTTCTCTACGCTTCTGCACAGCCTGGCGTTCTGTAGACCTAACTGTGTCTTTGTGACACCGCTTTCTTTGCCTTGCCATCCCCTGGGTTGCTTCCAGCCTCTTGAGAAAAGAAGTGTTTACGCTCCGTATCGTAGATAGCAGTGAACTTCTGCTGAAGCAGCTAGGTTGACTGCTGCTTGTGTGTTGTGCAGTTGGAAATCATAGCCATCTGCAGTAATGACCTCTGTGTCTTGGGTGTTTAATTCATGCATTAAATAGAAAGCTTTTCTGTGCTTGCTTTGGTTTTGTGATCTTACCACATGAAAGGGATTCTTTGCACTCCTGAGATCCCGTGGGCATTGATCCACAGTCTTTATCTGTGCACATAGTTGCTCTGAGAGAATACAAGAGTTGGAGAGCTTGTCCTTTAGTACAATCCAGACTAGCAGGTATGTTTGTGTTCTTGGTGGATGTGTTTGATTGCCTGGGAGAGATAGTAGGCTTGTAGATAGAGTCTGTATCCAACATTCAAGCATGTTTGCCAGGGATAGTTAGCTGATCCTGCCTGCCTCCAAAGTAAATGGACGGCTTTTCATTTCTCTTCAGCAACTAGGAATGTGGGATTTCTGAAACGGTACATTGGGTTCAACTTTGGAAATAATCCAAGACATTTTTGTGATTTGTTAGAGCTAGTATGCAAACGAGTGGCTCAGATATGGGTGATTTAGGAAGTGTAGCAGCTATTTTGATTAGGAAATTTGTGATCACTGTGATGGGAATATGCTGGCAAATCTCAGGAACCACAAAGAAGCATTTATTTATGCTAATCTACTATGCCATTTGTTGCTTAATAACTGAAAATCAAGCATCAATCAAATAAATTAGTCAAGCTGTAGCTGAATGGTACCATACATCTGATGCTGTATTGTTGGCTCTGCTGGCTGCAGACCGTGGCGGCTCTTCATCCCTGGGGTTGAGCTGGCTCAGCATGAGAGCTCTTTGACGAGGAGAGCCAGTGGGTGCCATCTTTCTTCCCCAGCCTCCACTGTCCATTACTGGTGTTTATATACACTTTTTCCACACATCGGGCCGAGTCTCATCTAAAGGATTATGTCCTCTTTTCACAGGTCAGAACTGTCTCTTCTAGCATGTCCATAGGGTTGTCGCCTTCTGAGTGCTGATCCATTCTGGCCTCTTCAGGTGCCTGTTACCTCTTTTCAGTCTGGGTCATAGTCATCGCATTTCTTCAGGGTGTTGCAGACTGCCTATGACTTGTGACTGGGTATGATTATCTCAGTCTTACTGCTTTTTCTTTCAACTCTGCCAAGCACAGATACTGCACAGTATTTAAGTTCCTACCCTGTGACATGCCCTCTTGTGGTATTTTTGGGGTAGAGGGCAAATGAGGTGTGTTCCATAAATAATCCTTATGCTGCAGTTGAATGGGGATGGCCCTGAAATTATATGCACCTCATGTCACCTACATCAAGATAGCATTGCAAAGGAATTAAGCTGCAGCGTCAGATCCTTTCTAATTGAACGGATATCACTTGGGACTCTTTTCCTTGAAGACTACCCACACATTTTCTTTGAGATCCAATCATGAGATCCTTTACTGAGGAGACACCTGTTGAGTAGCTGAGCAGATGCCTTTGTAATCTATTTGGCTGTCTAAAGTCATCAAAGGCGTGAACTTAAATCAAAAAAACATTTTGCCTGTGTTAATTTTATAATTGCATGTCTTCCTAGATTAAAACCCAACAAAAAATCTTCTGTATGGTCAAGACAACAAAACCATGCCAACCTCGAGTCACTCAGACTACTGAGCATGTTCACTAAAAGGCATGATGTGAGATTTTTTGCAAAATGTACATATCTGCTTATGCCAGAGAATTTTGCATAGAAAGAATGTTAGGAAGACTCTCTGGTGGGTGATACCTTGACTTAACTTGTTTGATGAGACTAATTCTGTTTTGCTGCCTCCCTCCAAAGTATTTGGTGTAAGCGTGCAGCATGTTGGACTGATGTCTGAGCACGGCGTGTGGGCAAGGAATGGAGCACAGCGGGGTCCCATCTGAGTCTCTGAAAGAAAGGGACACTCTGCACTACCTACCTTCCACTCAACAAAACGCAACTCAAGTTTTACCAGCTGTGGGGAAATACAGTCATTTCTGCTTTCTTGCTTCACTGAAATGGAAAAAAAAATATTTTCAAAAGCAATCTTTTATCTTATTTGCCAGATACAGCCAAGTTCTGCCATAATGGGGACTAAATTTCATCACATAATGCAACTCATTGTTTAAAGAGGTAGGTGTTATATGCGTGTCAACATCATGGCTTGCATATTTTATAATCAAGGAGATGTGGACTTCTCCCCTGCCTCTCTGGGGCTGTAGCATGAGTGGAAGTCTGAAGCGCGAGTATCACAATTCAGAATACGTTATTGCAATCCTATTGTAAAGAACAGATAAAAGTTTTCTTCGTTTCTCCCCTTTAGGATAAAACATGAGAATATTTTTTGAGCAGTGAAGAAGCATGGCCAATTACACTGTCCTGGCTTGTTAGTCACTATGTCTTATGAAATGTTGCAGGACTTTAGAAAAGATTTCCTATCACCCTCTGCTTAAAGAACCCTCTCTACTGAAACACAAAGCTTCTTGGTTATTATTAAATGTTTCAAAGCAGAATGATTGAGTGAATCAGAAATTGCCATTTTCCCAACAGAGTCCTTTGAGAATTTCTGAAAGAGAGTATATCTTCTATGAATTTGATGCAATGCCATAAATTTGGTTGTTCACTAATCAGCTCTGTGTATGAACATAGATTCACAAAACCTACCCTCTATAATGGTTTTTCACAGGATCACTGCTTCACTGAAGCTGTAGTACCCTAAAACACGAAGGCAGTATGTATTATACAGTAAATATTTCCTTTGCTTTGTAAAGAAATCTAACCTGCTCAGCGTTTGCATGTCATTACCCCGCTCACAGCTGTTTATGAGCAGTGCTGCTGTCTCAGCTCTGGGAACAAACAGGTTTGGGCATGCATGTGAATGACATGGTTCGTTCCTGTCTGTTTTGCAAGCCAGAATTGTGGAAGTATCTCCCGTTCTTGGCTTGACTGTTATTCTCTGTAGCAAGCCTTATTTTCCCAGGCGGATTGTTGAAATGTGCTAATAAGCCTCCAAAGAATACAAAATACGTGCTCCCATGGTTGCACATTTTCTAGTTCAAAAGCTACTTCTTGTGGCAGACCCAGGTATAACAATCTGAAGGAATCTGAGATCATTTGCTGTGCTGTTTGTGTGTCCACACCCAGAATACACATCTAGTTTGCTGTTGTCTTCTAACAGTAGTGTTGGCTGAGACCTGGATATTAAGATTTGGGATGATGGGGTTTTTTGATATACACTCATTTTCCTTCCCTAGTAATCCAATGCTAATAGCTTCTTCCAAAGTAGAACATAATAAACTAGAAAGCAAACGTATGTATGTGGCATGTTGCTCAACAATAATCTTCTTTTCAGAATGAGGTAGCTTTACTTTACAAAGGTAGTCTAAGCCATAGCAACTGCAGTTAGGACCCTAAAGGCTATAAATACATTCATTCAATTTTTCTACATACCAGCTTCCTTGCATAGGGTAAGTTCTCTGAGAAAGTGGTCTTTGGAGGCCCACAGATGTCCTCTATGATTTTTGTTCCAGGAAAAAAAAAAAAAAAAGGGTTCCTCAGATGCAACTCTTCTTTCCCATGCCACAGACATTATCTGCAGCATAAATGGACACCTGCCAAATTGTCTGTTATCCTTATGATCAGAGGAGCCTGTGCCTCTTAACTTTATGCCTCAATAATACATGTGACTTGCTTGATTGCACGTCAGCGGGCTTGCTGTCCCAGTTCCTTGCCTCCTCTGGGTCTCTGATACCCGGGGGAAGGTGAAGGAGGGGAGAAGGTGTGGCTATTCCCACCACAATGCCTTCAGCCCTCTCAAGCCCCACTTGCATAGTAGAAGGTATTCAAATCAAATTTTGAAAAGTAGGCGGTGACTTTTTTCATATTTCTACGATCCTAACTTAATCACACAATAAGTTCTGTTTGTGCTTTGCACTAGTACACTCTTGGCTCTACACAGCCAAGTAAATGTTGCGTATATTTGGCTTTGTAAAGCTGAGGACGCTGCCTTTGAGATATTTTGCCACATTCCTAAATGGAAAATAGCTAGGTGATTTTAATGACAATATCCTGTATCAACTGAGCTTAATTCTTTGGCATTAGTGCTCCATTTTTGAAAGTAAAATTTCCAATGGAAAATTTCAGAATTTTTGACGGTGATGTTTGCCAGAGATGCTTTGCCCAGCTCAGTTCAAAAACCAAATGTTCAATACAATCAAAGACACAGTGGGTGTTTGTACTTCTGTGGTTTCACAGGAAAACTGGATGACTTCACTTTTTGTTGTTTTTGAAGATCCACAGTGCTTTATTTTTATAATGTACCTGTGATTTAGGGCCCTTTCTCTGCTTGGGAAGAAAACAAAATTCACAGCTTCAGTAAATTGGAAATGTGGTTCTTACTTTGTCACCTATTTGAAAGTGTGAAATCATTTTTGGCAGAAAAAGACAATGCTTAAATATTTCTTACAAAGAAGCATTAAACTTCATCTATGAAGTATTATGAATATTTGGTGTTAACCAAACCAGTACCATGTGCTGCTACACCGTGGTCTTTTAGAAACAAGGTGTGTTGGGTTTTTTCAGTGATCAGGATGAATTTACCTACATTTTAATAACTCTGATGACTTGGAATGTTATACAAATTGTCATTTATAAATCTTGTTTATACAACCCTCTCCTCTCCCTAACTGGAAAAGAAAGTGCATGATAAGTTGTGCTTGTCGCCAGAAAGTCTGTCCACGTGGATCCAGTTCGTGGGTGCATCCGTACGTTGCTGGCACAAGGCACGAGCTCACTCAGGCAAAACTCAAGAGGTACCAGCTTCAGTTGTTGCTATCAGGAGTTTATCTTAATCTCTCCATTTCTGTGCTGTCTCTTCTCCTTTTAATTCCCACACCTTGGCTGCTTTTTATAGTATTCTTTGAACTGAGTTAGCTACAAACAGGATGAGATCACAACCTCGTGTGCATCACACTTGCTCCTTGAAATGAGTTAGAGAGCTGGACGGACCTGTTCACCATCTGCTCCTTCACTTGTTGCACATGGAGCAGTACTTCTGCTAAACACATTCAGTAGGGTTTTTTGTTTGATTTCTTCAAGTCCCTGATATATCATTAAATATGGATCGAAAAAAAAATCTTAAACGACAAAGGAAAGTGAATTGATTTTAAACATTGACACAAAACACATTCTTTGTTCTGTTAACAATATTAAGTGAATAGGAGTGATTTTTTGGGGGATGTGTGTGTCTACTTTTACCACTCCAAATGTTCTTCAGAAATGGAAAGAGAAATAAAAGTTTCCTTGCAGGAGCTGAGTGCTCTCTCTAGTATAAATCTGATGTATTAGTATCTCATGAATAAAACAGAGTCAGTGTCTAGTGCAAAACCTGCTCTAACCAGCCATGAACGCACCACACGTGTCAGTTAAGAATGTGAATAACTCCATCTATCTGAGATCCAATATAAACTCTGTATACATGACAGAGTAAAGTGCACCACCAATATGTAAATGAAAGTGGAATTCTTTTCAGGGATGACTGTCTGTATTTCAGATTAAAGCAGTTTATTAATAAGGCATATACAGTTAAGAGTATCTTCCAACTATCTGTAACTTTCAGAGATGTCAGTTCATAATGATTTTGTCTCTATGTGTGATGGCATTATAAAATGTCTCTCCAACACTTGGATATGTGTAGAGTACAGTCAGAGAGCAGTAGCTTGAAAAAGAAGTGTGATGTTTATTAGGTCTAATTGTGCATAATTTTGAAAAGCTGTTTGACATCTAAGAAGAGATAAATGTTTTCACACTTTTAACGTTCAAACACGGCATGCTGTCTTCACACCAATTATGCCGCTATATCCTATGACGTGACGTTCTCTTTAGTTTTCAAGCTTCTCTTTATTAATTTCCATCCTAGAAATTAAGTAGATACTCTTTTGTAAAGCATTGGATTTTTCTACATTTGTACTATTTTACTATGTGTTAAGTAAGGTATGGGTATTTCTGCAATTAGTATGCCTTGACGTCCTCCTGGAACCTAGAATTCAAATTAAATTCACATCTATACAGAGTAATATTTGTGATGAAAAATTTCAAATGACTATGAATTTTTCAAAGCATGTATGCAGTTGAGGTTCACTTATTATTCATTGTACAAATTATACTTATGCGCTGGATCATTAAGCATTGTTTTTTATTGCAGAAAAGCATGGAATTCCCTTCTGTATTATAAGGAACCAGCATTTATTTGCTTTCTCATGCAAGTAGCATGCATCTTCATCAGATTTTCATATCTGATCCGATAATTTGTATTTTAATGTCTACATAATAATGTTTCCATTTAGATTTGTATCTCTTCTGAAGAGAATAAAGAATAAGGATGTGATCGTAATATGTTTTACATACACAATGAATACTTTAAGGAAGGAAGGAAGAAGGGTAGTTTAAAAAAGCCAAAACAAAGTGGTAATGCAAAATTTGTAGTGAAATTTAGGTGACATCTGAAGTTGTTGGATCTGGGTTTTAAGCCTCTGAGGTTTACTTGTCTTAGGCCCTCAAATAAATATTTTAATCCTCTCTCACAACTAGTAACTTTTAAGAAATACTCATGGACTCTCACATTTTTAGCATAACAAACTCCACTAGTCCTTTGGGAGTAATGATTTTCTGAATGGTGTTTTCTCAATTGTGTTTTTCACTGATTGCTTTGCCTTTTGAGTGGGCAGGTGAAATAGAACTAAGGAAGCAGAAATGACTGAACACTGTTGGTGGTGATAGTTGCAGCAGGGAGGGATTTTTAGGAAACAGATGGCTTTCTGCCAGCAATGGAAGAAAAGCCATTGATTTGAGGGCATAAAGAGCCCCTCCCAACTTCGACTGCAGCTGAGTGTAAATGAGGGGCAGAGCTCTTTTGTGCAGTGGGTGGGAAAAGTCAAACAGACAGTGAATGAAAACCAGAAATTCAGATGACCTGTGTTGGGTAGGTAGAGAAACCTGGATGAAGTCCTTGTTTTTTAAATAGGAAGGCAGCCTGAACAAAGGAGAGGGAGAGATAGGCAATTAGATGCAGGAATGAAGAGGTAGTATACAATTAATAAAAAATTCAGCTTCAGAGGTAGAGTTTAGATGGAAACCTAGGGAAGGAGGAAAGGACACTACATGAACATTAGGGACATACCTCTCTATGTTATCCACTGAAGTATTTGATCTGAAGGCAGGGGAAGAAAGTAGTTAGAAGATGTCACGTTTTCAGTGAAGAACAGGAAGAAGAAATTGTGTAAGTGAAAGGATGCAGCAATACCAAAGTGAAAGGCATCTCTATAGTACAAATATTGATGAAAATGGCAGGTTAACTAGTGGAGCCTGTGGAAGAATATAAAGTTCTGTTAGTGAACAGAAAAACTTATTTTTCTCCTTAAATGAGACCAGCAATTTTCCTTGTAAGCCTCTTCTTCAAAACTGAAAATAATGAAAGGCTGAAAAGGTTACAGCGCATTCAGTGAGTAGCAGAAAACACTTAATTTTGGAGTATATCCAAAAAAATAATGCCGCCGGTTTGTGGATGTAGTGGTGTGGTAGTGGCTGAGAGGATTCAGTTAAGGTCAGAAGGAGGAGGGGAAGGGGTGAGATGGAGGGGACCAAGGGGTGAAGGAAGAGATAACAAAACTCTTTTGATGGAAAATGCACAATTTTCTTAAGGCTACCTGCAGCCTTAGATTTGTCAGTCGTGACACCGAGTGTCTTCAACAAACACTAGATGGAAACCTTAACTGTTTTTGAAGAATAAACATAGAAGCACAAATCTGTCAAACTGTAGCATCCGATATACTAAAATAAATATCAAATTCTCACAGAGTCTGAAGAAACGTTTAGTGAAATATCGCACCACTGAACAAGAAACCAGACCAGTAGATGCGTGCAGGGGACAGCATAGCGTGCATGCCCAAACATGTGGTCTCACAAGTTAAAAATTGCATAGTTATGAATTAGGAGAAAAACTTGAAATCTTCCATCTTCAGCCTGAACACCTAACGTGGAAAGGATTTTGCCTTCTTTTTTCTTTGAAGGATAGAAATCTTTTGTTCCTCACGATGGAAATGTCAGCTTTGTAATAATAAACCACTAACAAACAAATGGGACTTGCCATGGCTTCCAGGGGAACATGAGAAATACTGTCTGTGTAGTTATTTGCTGAAGCAGATACTAAGTGATCAATTTCTACTGCTGGTTTCCAGGTGATGTGTTAATGCTAGCCTGTGACAGCTGCATAACTAAAATAAAATGGAAAAAAAAGCGGTCTTAGTAATGAATGACAAAAATATGGAAGTGGCTTATTCAGACCACACAAGTATGAAGAACATCTTGGTTAACAGGAAGAGTAAATAAAGTGGCACCAGTGGGAGTTCAGAAAATTATAAAAGAGATGTTCTTATTGGGTAGCTTGTGGACTAAACCACAGTATTTAATAATGCCTCTACCAAACATAAAAACTTAATGAGAAAAACTTGTATGAAAGCCTAGAAGAGGTTGTTTTAGGAACGTCTGTGTTTTCACACCCCATTCTCTTGTTAGGCGGATGGCTTTCAGTTATTTTCATATCACAGAAATGCCATATCAGCTATAAATACCCGGTGCTTTTCTATTAAAGAAGTCTAGTTGCGAAGAGGCAACTAGAAAAGAAATGGGAAAGACCTTAAATAGCTGTTTGATATTCATTTATGCAGTGCTGAAAAGCCATATAGAAAGCCTAGGAAGAAATTATTTAGAGTCCCATAAAAATAAGTAAGATTTGTTATTATAAGAAAATTGTTCTTATATAATACTCATTCCACACTCCATTTGATACAATTTCAGTACTGTTCTATCTTAGTTTCATTATTTCATGGTTAAGAGGGTTCTCACACCTAGGAAAAGTTGGGTGTGCCTGTACTTTTCCCCAGGACCAGTAGACTTGAACTTAACAAATTCTCAGGCCATCATGGAAAAGGACTGTTACAAATTTATTTTTTTTCTGTCTCTAGCAGTTAGAGAAACATCTAACATCTTGCGTCAAATAGTTTTGCTGTAGTAGATAGTATGTTTTATTTAACCAGCTAGCTTCTGGCCTTGGAACAAGGCAGAATAGAGCCGTATTTTTTAACTTCATGCACTGAGAGTTGATAGAGGTTGTCAGTGGGGCAGGGCCAATTCCCATCTCTGAGCAATTAGCAACTTCTCAGCTGGGAATCATTGGCAGAATGAAGTGCATTTGTGCCATCCCTCATGAAGTCCATCAAGATTTATTCAAGAGTCAAGGGTGTGGAGCAAGATGGCTCCAGCAGAGATCTGTGGTTTAGGGAGAAGTGTCGGTAGCTTTTGTGGGGGACCTTGCTACGAAGGACACTGGGGGAAGCAGATTGAAACTGAAGTCATCCCTGAATCCCGTCTTTTGTTACTCAGTTTTGAGTTTTGGCTTTAGTTGGTTGGATTTGTTTGGGGATTTTTTTTGGTCTATAATAGAGATTTTTCCAATTTCTTAGTCAATTCATCTTGCTCTTTCTCTGTCCTTTGTTCAAGAATAGCACGTGTGCTGTGATTATGGCAGCAAGGACGGGATTTTTTCACTGAGGGTCCCCGTTAGCCCTCTGCCAATTTCCAAAGATTATTTTGATTCTCATATTTGTAGATTTATTTGTTTATAATGCTCTGTACATTAGGAGTTTTCACTTTCATCTGAAAACTAATTTCAGATGTTGAAACCGGTATTTCCCAGCAGTGTAACAGGAGAGATTAAAAAGAAAACAAACCAGCACATTGCTGAGGGACCAAGGTGCTCTTACCTAACTAATCAGTATTCAACCATTAATTCTGTTCATTTCCAGAAAACAAAATCTCTTTCTTCAAGGTTGCAGTTAGAAGATACTCACATATCCAGATGGTTTACAGGCATTATCATGACTTGTGAGTTGAATTAGTCTTTATGTGGAGTTCCATTTTTCTTGTTTCCTGATTTGTATTTGCATAACTTACGTCAAGGGTGCACTGATGATGTGCTTCACTTGAAGCCCTCCTTTTTTTGTGTACCATAGCAGTGACCAATAATAATATTTCAAGAGTCTGAGAGGTGTTCACTGTTTTATACGTTGTATAGACTTTTCCTCCAAAACCAGGTTTTCATCTTTGGTTCTTGGCATCGCTGATAGGTTGTTAGTGGGGAATAAAGAGTTCAACATGGACATGATAAATGAATTTGAAAGTGGATGGTGTTGCCTTAGAAGCTTCAGAAGCAGTTTCTCATGGGTAGATTACACTGTGGATACCTGTGCTTTACATGTTATAGTAATAAATACAGATGCTCCGTCTTTATTACACACGCTGACATCTGCCATAAGCATTATATTTGCTCACTGAAAAAGAGCTTTTTCCAGCACCTTTAATGGTGCACAGCTACATTCTGAAATGAGTCTCTTTCCACATTAGCCACATTTATTAATGACTCTGGCAGAACTTTTTTCCCATCTACCAATTCAGAAATTTAACATGTTCACCTGCAGCATATTGTAATTCAGATCACTGCGGGGAAATTGAAGCTCAACATTTGCGGATAGACTCTATTTCACTGAATGTGATGGATGTGGATATAGATTCTCTGTGCACTGAATAGGCTGCAAGTATTCTGTCGTCTTGCACTGAATGTGATGAATGTGAGACTTGAATGCCTGGATATTGAAAAGACACATTGCTTGAATGGGCAGGTATACGGTATCCACACTTCTGATCTCTGCTGCATGTCTATCTGCACTAGTTACTTTCTTTGGTGCCTGCCATGTGCCCGATTGCAAGTCTAGTAGAGGGGGAATTCAGTCGGAATCTAAATCCCAGCATTTCTGGGCCACTAATTGAGGCAACGCAGGAAATATCAAGGAGCATCTCTTACCTATGCTTGCATATTTTAAAACAAAAAAAGCAGGGGAAGTTTCATCCTTTCATTAGTTTGCTAGCCCTTGGTGTAAGAAATAAATATAGGGTCGTTGTTGGCGTTCAGAGTTCATTTTCTTGAGGGGACCGGTTGTTGGCAGCCACCTCACAGCAATGCAGGATACCCGCTCTGCTTTTCCCACTTCCCTGCTGGCCATGTTGGAGGTGAATGGACCATTATTGATTGGCCGTGGTCCAGGAGCTGCTTCAAGTTTCTTACAACTCAACAGTGTGGAACTGGGCAATTTTCCTTGGAAAACACCAGTGTAATCTCTCTTGCAGTGAGAGGACGCCTGATAACATGAAGCTGTGTGATCTGGTGGACTGAACAAAGGACCACTTTTGTCTCTGATGTGGGGCTTCTTTTTGTAGCGTTTTCAGAGCCGCACAAGCCGGGCCTTTCATGCTGTACAGCCAGAGTCTAGAGAAGCTGGGCGCTCGCAATTTCCACCGGAAACAATGAAAGCATAGCAACTCTGAGAAAAGCATGCTGGTTTTAATTTAGGAAAGTAAATAGAGATTATGGGGCTATTTGGGAATAGAAGACTGATCTAGAATCAATATCCGTAGCCTTTGAGAAGGGGCTTTAATTACTGTTAAAATCCAGGATGGAGCAGAAAGACTAGTACGAAAAGGATGTGTAAGCAGGGAATGGCAGGCTTTGAAGGGCTATTCAATTTGTCAAGAATTATGCTGTGTGTTCTTCTCCCTGGCTACCCTGAGGGCTTTCACACTCTCCCCTTGTGTGCTCTTGCCAACCAGGTGTCATGACCCTTTAAAGGTGAAAATGGGCCAAAGAGAAGACTAGCATTAGCATGGAGTTTGAAGAAGAAAAATTAAAAGATAATTGATTCAGAAGAGAAAAGGGAGTTGCAGAAGCCTAGCTGCTCTGAAGCAGAATCTCAATTTTATTACATGGGGTAGATTGCAATTCTCAGTAACACACCTCTGCTTCTTTTCTGACTTGGAGTTTCTGCAGTCGTTTCTGATAAAATAGTAAAAAATTACTTTTAAGGCCCTCATGGGGTGATGAGGGACTGTTGGGATTTACAATGTTGATTAATAGAGTATGAAGTGTCGAATCTGAAAGGCAGCTATCCAGAAGCACTGGGAAGATCCCTCTGACAGACAGAGTGTGAATGCACGTGAGCTGCTTGTAATGTTTGTAATAATAATAATAATAGTGTAAGGCTTAGTGCAGTGTAGTCCTGTGTTTTAATGTGACAGCATTTTTCAAGTTGTTCTTGATAAAGCGTGTGATTGTGCATCCCCACAGCACATAGTACTGACTGAATACATTTCATGACGTATCAGTTGTCTTAACGAGCCTCCTACCTTGTAATTCTTCCTTCTGCCTTTAAAGCAAAGGCCTGGTACACACATCTTTTTCGGTACCTCGCCACTTTTCATGTAGCTTTTTGAAAGAGCTGTTTGGTTTTTCAGAATGTCCCTCCATTTTAGGGACAGAATGTCCTTCCTGAGTAGCACAATTCTGAATTTAAATTTATACTGCAGTGAAAGAGGCTGGTGACGTCAGCAGGTGTTTCGCAAAAGAAGAGCAAAAGACTAAGTAGGGACTATGCCGGGCAAGTACACGAGGATAAGAAGTGCCAAGAAGTATTTCTTTCTGTAGTCTTCAAATTGATGTAAGCTGGTGTTAGTAGTCCAGTTTGTACTCTGCTTGGGCAGAAGGATAAAGCTGTGCCGACCTTTCCTTAATTATTTATCCCCTAATTTTTCAGTGCATAACCTCTGAAGCCTAAACAGTGGGATTACACAGACTGTTTTCCTATTGATGTCTTCACTAGGAGGCTGATGGTGTAGAAAGTATCGTACTTGTGACATTCAATGTAAACTTCAGAGCTGCAGATTTAACAGGTCCTACTAAGCTAAAAGGGAACCTGAAGAGTTTGCAGACTAAATATCCATACCTTTCCTTGAGGGGCTGAAACAGGTATATGTAGGTATCTTTGACTCAAAATAAACATTGGGACTAACCTAAGTATCTATAATACTTAAACCCCCCCCTCAAACTACAAAAAATAGCCCCAAACCCTCACCCTTCTTCCCACCCGCAGCTTCCTCTAGGTACAGAGCAAACATACCCAGGAAAGAGAATTTCTCTTAGCGATGTAGCATGGGTTCTTGCTGTGAGAATGAAGGGTGGGGTTTTTTTTTCCTTCTACAAAGGTGGTAATATAAACATAGGAGTATTTTTGCTTTTCAAAATCAATCAATAAAAATTGATTTTGCATACAGCATACATTTGTTTTAATGGCTTAATCTGTGTGTACAAGGAGCACGTGCTATTGGAAATAACAAAGAAGTAAAAGACATCTAGGGAACAGTGTTTGGTAAAAGTACTTCAGTAGAACTGTTTAAAGATTACACAATTACAGTTTTGTAAATCTCATGATGTTTTCCGAGATACTTTAGATTTCCAACATAAAAGAGACATTGGAATTATTTGTTTTTAATTGGGGTTTGCTAGCACCCCATGGAACACAGTTTGCTTAAGACTTCACAGAGCAAAACAAGAAACAGGAACAGTCTCTCTTTAATAAGAATTAGAATAACTGCTGATTTGTCTAGAGAGATCTGCAGCTGTACATGGCTGTCATTGTTAAGGAATACGTACCCTATTGCAACTTGTTTTTCTTGATGAAGTTTGAAGTTGACAGTTCAGCATGTGCGATACGATGTGAATTTTAAGCATGAGTGCCCTGGGAGGACAGGCTGCAAAAGGTTTGGTGGGAGAAGAAACATTAGCACTTTCATCTGTTGTTTAGAGGTTGTGCTTTTGAAGGAAAATACCCAGACATCTAAACAAAATTTTGTCTTAAATGTAATATTATTAACCTTAAGCACCTATAATTCTATATTTTTAGTAACTTACAGGTTTGTTTATTTTCTTCAAATTGTGCTTGGAACTATTTAAAATGCATTATTCAGACCAAAATGAACAAAATGCCCAAACTGAAAATCTCTTCCCTTTTGAGGCTTGTGGGTCAGAAAACAGAGAAGTAGAATCTCTTAAAATTTCATTTCCATTAATGCTTGAGCCATAGCAGCTAAATACAGTTCACTTTCTCTTTGCTTCTGAAACTTTCAAGCTGTTTTATGCCAGCCATCACAGTCTGTGGTTTATGCAAATACATAGTTTGATAAGAGGGAAAATTGCAAAACTGGAGAAGATGAATTTTGCCTTGATTGACCTTGGACTCTTAATTGCTGGTTAGTGAAGGAACTCTCCTTTGAAGTGCAAAAGCAGTCACTGTGTTTAAAGACTTGGCCTGCACAAGTGGGAAAACAATCTCTTGGATATTTTGCATTGAAAAAGTTGATCTGTAAATGATAATCAAAGAGCAAGCTATTCAAGAGTTTCTTCTCTTGTTCTTTTGAATACTTTCTGTTCTTATTCTGCATTCCTTATGCTGCGCTTTGGCATTTGGAGATGAATGCCATCTCATATGGTGACAATAAGGCCAATTCAGTGCCCTTCTGTAGGACATTAGGCTGTATGTCCTGCTACACGTAAGGGATTAATTAAATAGCTGTGAATAGCATATTTGAGACAGAAAGGTCACTGTCAGCACTTTGTCTGCTTATGCTAACCAGTTATGGTAGGAGAATAAAATGATGCATTAAGCATAATTAAACGTGAATTTGAGATGCTTCAAAGCAGAACCAGTATTGTCAATTAATTGACTTAGTGGCGTTTTGTGTAAGTGGTTCACTTCAGACTTTGTTAATGGCGGAGTATTTTTCATATTTTTGTCAAAGTATTTATTTTCTTAGCATCCTGGTTCAGAGTCTTCTTGCCAGGTGGCCATCCTTGGTTGCATAATTGTATTTATAACTACTTTATATCTGTCTGTATTATCAACCTGTATCTATTCTAAAACAGAAAACATATATTTGGAAAAAACACCGTGTCTAAAATCTCTTTTGGAAGAAGGTCTTATGTCAGTTGCTACCGTTTTGTAATGTAAAGACGAGTAAAAAAGAGAGAGATGGGTAAAAACTGCTATTCCTAGGTGCTGACGAGGAAGTCGACCCCTGCATGTATGTCCGTGTCTTGGCCATATTGATCACGCTGTGATGTTCTCTTCCTTCCTTGTTGTCTTGTACAGCGCTTGGGGCAAGGGGAGCACAGCTGGGGCACAAACAAAACCTTTAAAAATTTTTTTTCCCCTGCCTTGATCCGAGTTTGCTGCAAACGCCAGTAAACCTCTCCTGCCTGCTCTACCCCACTGCTGCGACCTCTTCAAGGGCTTCTTCCCTGCTTACTAACCTTGGGTCAAGACGTTAAATAACAGAGGGGCTGCACCAACAAAGATGCACCAGGCTGCTTCTCCGTGTGCCTTTTCACGCACCCCGTGATGGCTGTGTGAAGCTGTGCGTCCCACTATAGGTTCTTCTGTACATCTTTTTTGGCAGATGGGCTGCAAATTGCAACCCCTCTTGGACACCAGTTCCCCGCCATAAACGAGATGCTTTCTTTTTGATTATTACGGGTAGGAATTGAATACCGCTATTCTAGGCGCTGTAAGAGTGGATAATAAATGGCAGTCTTTGTCAGAAGGAGTTATCAGTCCAGATTGTTTTGTGGGTAAGTGATGAGGCCATAGACTGCTAATGCACAAGTTGTTCAGGCACGTGGGAAATATTTGAGTACTGCTGTCATGATGTTTTCTATGCTCAATTTACTGGTATTATGATGTCATACTGGTGAGTTCATCACCAGGCCCTCTCATATTGCTCTGTATTTATAATAGCTAATACAATTTAGTTTCTGTGAAATGATTTCATACTTAGTGTATTCTTTGGGATTTGTTTTTCTAAAAAAAATGAGAGAGCAGAAAGCCTGCCTGTTGTTTGGGAAGGTTGTTTGCTCAGTTTTTAATATGTCCAGATGAAGATATTTATTGCGTGTATTCGGCTGGCTTTTTCTCACAAGGATAGGTTATCACTTTAGTACTGTAGGGTAAGACTTTAATTGCATTCATTATATTTGGCGGAGGATTGGCTGGGATAGCCTCTAAGGATTAAAACTGTTTATCTGGGTATGAAAGAATCATTTGGTAATCTGCCAGAGCACTCTTGCTGTAAGGGGAGGTTTTCCTGTCAAACTGAAGAACCACTCAGATAAACAGGCTTTCAGTGCCGCTGTCTTCGGTGCGTGGAGCCATTAGCTTAGGACACCTGTATCTCAAAACACTTGGGTTACCTGGGCTGCATCAGATGCTTGTGCTGACTTATTCAACGTTTGTGTGTGAACCCTTGAGGTCATGTTAACATTCTTCCTTATCATATTGCAAATACATCAGCAGAGGTTGTTTTGGACTTTCTTTTCATGGTTTTCCTCTTCAGTTGATAAATGAGTCTCTTGACAAGAACAGCTCGTTCAGTGCATCATAACTAGTAGCTCCTCTTGATTGTAAAACAGGAGCCACGCGTATGTAGAGCTCTTCTTCATCTTCTGTAACTTCATGGGTTACCCAAAAGTATAGTTCAAATCAAAATAAATCCATAATGCATGCAGTGCATTCACCTTTTTTGTTCAAGGGAAAGAAGAGAACGACAAACAATCTACTGAAGCAAGGAAAAAATAAATATAGTAACTAATTTATGTGTATAATTAAATAATAACTAAATTAATAATTAAGACAATGGCTATTATTTAATAGTTCATTTTGGTTTTGTGTCTGTTTTGCTCTCGCTACAAGAGAAGAATATATGTGCTCTGCTCATGCAATGGGAGATGATTTTTGATAGTTTTAAAACTTCAAATGCCTTTTTAGTGGAGGACGATAGCATTTGACATTAGAGTGATGAGCTTCACTTAATAAACCTGAACTTGTTCTGTTGAATACAGCTGATAGACAAGTGAGTTAAACCTTTATATGTAGAAACTTGCTTTTATAGGAAGGTTCTGCAACTGTGCAAAGCCCGGCTCTTGGTTTGCCGGTTACTAGAAAAAAATTACTTAGTTTATGCTGTGTCTTTGATGCACCATGTAAAATTAACTTTTATCTGTAGACAAGATCTAAAACGTTTCCAACAGTTCACTTAAAAGGGTGGGGAAAAAGAACAGTGTGGTAACTAAGAAGATGACATATTGCCTGAGGCAGTCTGCTTTTCTCTTGGCTCTAGGAGGAATTTGCTGTCTCCTGAAGGTCTAATTCTTTATAAGTGGGTTGTTTTTTCTTTTTCTTTTTAAACAATACCTAGCTGTGGTCTTCTCAGATATTTTAGGAGTGCCAGTTGCCAAAACAAAACAGAAAAAGAATAAAAATAACCCATATTTCTGGATAAGGTGAATCATCTGCTAGCTTGCCTCATCTTCGGGTTAAGTGCAGTGTTTGATCCGCGGAGCTCTGGGGAGCGTTCTGATCCTGAAACAACTGGAATCCATAAGAGAAAATTGATCCGGTTTTAAAACTTGGGAGGCGATGTGTCTCACAAGTGCTTTTCCTTGAGAAAATGATAGTCGAATAAAGTTTCAGTAGCACTGGAGCGGTTAAGGTCTCATGTGTCTGACAGGAAGAATCCTCACAGCTGCCTGCCCCAAACAAAGGGATCCTTCCCAGAGTTTGTTTAGGGCCGCGCTATCTGTACCACAGATCTCAGCTCTGCAACTGTATTTATGGACAATAAAATTTACTCTCCTTCATGGCACCTAAGAATAGCGAATGGCAGAAAATCCTAATCTGTTACCAAAACAGTTTTTTCACTGAAAAGGTGAACAAGTTTTAAAGATAATGTGACTTCATATGCGCTATCCCGCTCCATTGAAAAGGTAGTCCCAAGGACTTTAATTTCAGAGCATGCAGCTAATCAGAACCCTGATGCTATTCTGAAAATCACCATGGGAATGTCTACAAATAATAATCATTTCTGCACAAATTAAAATATAAATGAACTTGTACATAAACACTGTCATCAACTTTAATGTTGAAAATGCTACTGAGCTTTAATGTGTTTTTCTGTCCACTTAGACAGATACTCTGCCCTGATTCGTTCCCAGGCATAATACTGGGCCTCGGCATCTGTTTTGTCCTCACGCAGAAACTGATCCAAAGCCCACAGAAGTCTTACCGAATTGTGAAATTTGGATCTGATATCCATCTTATTTTACTGGTTTTTAATGAGCATTATTGGGGGTGAAATTCACTTCCTTGCATACCACAGAAAAACATTTTAATTAGGAATTCTGGGTTGTTTTTCTCAGCTTTGTCTTCCGTGGGACCTTCCCATTCCCATGAGGTGAGCCCAAGTTTGGAAGGGTGTGGGAACAGATCCATGTGCCTCATCCCGATGCCTCTGAAGGTTACGTAGGTGGAACAGAAGTATGAGGCAGGCCAGCAAAGCTGGGCATATCTGTGATCACAAATTCTACACACCCCTCGTGTGTGGACAAAAATAAAATCATCTAGTGATGATGTGATAAGAGCTGGGTAAGAGTAGGAAGATGGGGCTGTATAAGGGAAAAAGGGAATCAGAATGGGAGTATCTGTACTTTGTCTTCCCTGTGCTTCTGTAGCCATTAAATCTGACGCTTGAAAGGTCTCTTTCCTTTCTCAGGTGGTGGAATGAGCCACCTCTACACCTCTGTCACACTCTTCTACTTGCAGCCCGCTCTGGCTGCTTTGGCACTCCTGTGGCTGTTTGTGTGTCTAATGGGTTGTGTAGCTTTGTTTTAAAAGAGGGTATTATTATTTTTTAATTTTTTATAGAAGCTGAAATGGTACAGATTTATTTAAAATTGGAAATAGATTATATATTTATTTTTTAAAAAATTCCAAATCACAGGAATTCCAGCTTCTGGGGCTGTGAAATCGCAAATGCACCCAGCACTTGGGTTATGAAATCCCAGTGCACTTCAGAATTCCTCTGCAAAACCTGCAAGATTGCACTTGGAGCCAAGTTCTTGTACTCAGGCGCAGTCTCAGTGTCATGAGTTGGATTTTAGGGAAGGTGGTAGCTGAAATTTCAGCATACCTTAACACAGTATTCAGCACCAAATGATAACGGTATTAGTGACCTTGGAAATGCCTTCCTCTTCCAGGGATGCTGTTATTTGTGGTTTAAGGTATTCTCGCTGTGTGAAAGATTTCTCGTTCAGTCCATTGCAAAGCAGTCAGAGGAATGCATGAAATCAGTGAAAATAATTGCTTCTATCACCTCTGTCACCTTAATTTGACTAGCTCTAAGTACTTGTTTATCACAAGGACATTGTTTTTAACTTTGAAACGTATTCTGTAGGTAATTAACTATGCATTCTTTTTGAGTGAAAAGGGACTACCACCATTTTTTAACCACTGTTTTGTAGGAGACTCTTTTCATTGAAAGTTTTGTTGATCTGGCTGTTTGTGCTTTGCAATGTACAAAATGAAAATGTTATTGTATGAGCCCTTACTTGCTTAGCTTACCTATAGCTTAGGATCTTAGAGGGAGCTGAGCACTGTTTGTTGTATCTCCATGAACCAAAAGGCCATTAACTGGAAGGGTCAAAGGGTTAATGGAAGAAAAAGTCTCCGCTTGCCATTATCTTGCAACATTCTGCGGAATGGGGGAAAGATAACACTTGCTCCCCTATTTCTGTAGGTGGTTTCCAAAAAGGTGACCTCACTCTTCTGTGACTAAATAAAAGATTAAATGCAAATACAGAGGCCAACAGAAATGAACTTGCTCGAACTGCTAGCGGAGAGCTGTGCTCCATTAAATGACCACTTTGGTAGCATCAGGTCAAATTCTTCTTAGATGAGTAAAGGTCATAGAGATTGTATTGCTTAATTGCCTAACTTTCCCTTTGGGCGCGCTGTTGTTATCCTTTCATGTTCTCCAGGAGAAGAGCACTTGCTCTCTCTGGGACTTGGGTATGTGGAAGATAGGACAAAGAGACAGATAAAAGGAAAACGTCAGCTTAGTACCATATCAGTGATATACTGACCACCTAAATAATTTTCCAGAGTGTTTAAAAGTGCTTGACAAATACTTAAAAGCCTTAAAACCAAAACGTGTAGCTTTCTCCAAGATACACACATGGATCTTTAAGTAGACAGGAATATGCATATCTTGTCTCTATGAAGAATTTCTGTTCTGAAATCTCATGAAACTTTTTTATGTGTTATAAATTATTTTATTAATTTTTAATGCTTCTTACAACCTCAGTTTTGATGCTTAGTTTGTCTTTGGAAAAGCAGAATCAAAAAGGTAGTCTGTCATACATTGTATAAAAAGGTCACTCACTGATAGAGCAGAACATAACCAAGTAAGGTGGCGTTGTATCAGAAAACTGGAGAAGATGCTATGTGAGAAAGATTATCTTCACTTTTCACATCGGCATTGCATTTGGTACCCATGTAACAGTTGTGAGGGAGAATGACAGAGGTGTCCAAAGCCAAAAAGAATAAGGGGAGAGTCCAGACTGAAGGTTTAAAGAGATCATAGGCTCACAGCTCGGGGTTTTTTTCCTTTAGGCTTGTGAATCAGATTTGGCTTGTGAAAGCCAATGTGAACTGAGTTATTAGCCACATGAGATAGCTTCAGTGTGGATGTGAAAAGTTGAATTCATGCATGAAGTTTAAGTTTCTTGGTCCAAAGGATACCAAGTAGATCTTTTTAATGGAATTTTTAATACTAGGCTAAACATCAAGATAGTCTTGATAGCTTCAGTTCAGCTTCCAAACTGCATTTCCTGTATTTTTCTCTGTATTATTTGAAAGTTGGCTTAGAACTGAATTTGGGGCAAATTAACTGATTGTGATTTCAGTTTAGAATGCATATGCAAAAGCAGATGATAATGCATTGATTAAAACTACATATATGCACATATGTATATGCAGAGTGAGTTTATCTAAAGCATATTTCCAAGAGGAGTCTAAACCAGGAGTGTCCTTTGGTCTTTTTGAGCCTAACCCAGGTTGGAGTCGTCACTGATGATGTCGTTTGCAAAACTGTACTCTAAGTTGAGTGAAGTACCAGTATCCTCTTGATATTTCTGGCTAAAAGTACGTTATGTGCATCAGTCATAGGGCGCGATGAGGCTGATGGGTATGTAACAAACCAAATACCAGCATTACGCCCAAGGTATTATATATTCTGGCCAGCTGTGTAGCCGTGTTGTTCATCCCCAGACTATGTGACTTTGAAGGGAGCTTGAGGTTGTTGACAGCGTCAGTTACTGCTGTCACTTGATTTCACTAATTCTGACAGGAGAACCAGGTTCAGATAAAACAAAGGGAAGAAGAATTACTCTTGTCTTTAATGTTATCCCAGACGGCTCTATCCTTTTCCCCTTTGGCTTCAGTTAACTTGCATCACACAGTAATTCAGCTTTCCATTTATTTTTTCCCTCTCCATTACAGATGCATTAGTGACCAGGACCACCCTCTTGTTTGTAAAAGCCCCGCTGTGGAAAATATCTGGCAAAATTCTGCTACTGTCTTTGTCACCTGTCAGGTGGTGGGGTTTTTTTCAGTTTCTTTTCAAATTACACCATTTCTTTTCCAATGCATCACTTTCCATATATTAAACACTCCAGTTCTTAAAATTGCAAGTGCCTTGACTATTTCATTCCTCCACAATGAATATGGTGATTAAAGGGACATGTCACACATGTTAAGCACAGAAGGCACTTTGGGGAAAAGCATTATACCATTCCCAATTGCAATTGAGAGAGAAGACTAAACTTCTAAAATTTAAACAGTTGTTGAAAACTCTGCCTTCAGTTTGACCCTCATCATATGGTTTCTTACTTCATTGAACTAAACTAAAATTTGTGATAAGTGCTGTTAAACAACTGTGCATTTTTTAAAAGTTGCTGCGAAGTTTCTACAACAGCTTTGGGTTTTTTTGGTTGCTGCTGTTGTTGTTTTCTTGTTTTATTTATAACTGAATGCTGCTCTTTTTCTTTCAGTATTTTGATTCATAATGCTTCTTTTGACAGGAAATTACATACAGCTTGTGAACGAAAACACATAACTTCTAATAACTGTTTAGTTTAATTGTTCAAGGGAAAACAGACTTGAGGTTTTTCTGTCATATTCACATCCGTGAGTTACTTCTTGCTGTGCCCTTCCAATTGGAGTTGCATAAACTTAACTAACAAAATAGTTTTCTGTCTTTTCAGGTGAATAAATACTTTTCATTAAGACAAACAATTAACTCGCTGTTATTCATTGCAAGGGAAGAAAAATTAATTTCGTGTCACTATGTTGGTGATTTCATAAATGAAATCCATGCCAAGTCATTCTCGACTCTTTAAAAGATTTTAAACATTTCTTCCATTCCCCTGTAAAAGATCCTTTCTCACTTATTTTGGCTGCCGTGTTCTTAAACCAGCAGACTTTGTCTTTTTTTTAAGGTTGGAGGTTAATTGGACAAAGCATTTCTTCATTCACGTTTCAAAGTCTTCTATCTGATTTTTCACTTTGTGGAAAGCCTTTGAACTTCTGTTGGAATGCCAGATCTCTCAAAAGACTCCCATTCAGGCAACCCAAATTTTTTTTGCCCTACTTCAGGGCAAAAAATGATTTTTAGGCCTGTCTGAAAACTGTACAGCTAATTCTACCCACTTCAATTATAGTGGCCACAAGTCTCCAATAACTTGCCTTCTCTTTCACAGCGAGCAGGTGACCTTTTTGACCGATGCATAAATGAAGGAACAACACACATGAAGCCTGCCAGAAGTATTTGTGTGTGGCCGCCAAAGCGGACCTTTCTTGGGGAAAATGAGAGAGGGAATTGGGGACTGGAATGGCCAGTGCTGAGGCAAATGGCTGTCAGTGAGGTGGATCAGAGCCTTGTGCTTTTGTAGCCCCGTAAAAACGTACTAGGGGAGCAGGGCCTCCTGGAGGATTAGCCGTAGCCTATGATGTGCACTTGAGTGTTGATACCTGTCAACAGCCGTGGAAGAGGGGCCAAGGATGCGGCAGAGCATCCGGTTAGCTTTTTGCAGCAAGAAGTGGAAGAAGATACTATCCCTATATCAAACATATCCCTGTATTATCCCTATAAATACTGTTGAGGGGATTGCAAGATTAGGCAGGGGTGGAGTCTCTCTTTTTTTTTTTTTTTTTTAAATGCATTTCTCTTTAAATGCTGAAATGGAATTTTTAAAACCTCAGGAAATTCAGAATGAATCTTTTCTATGTTACGTATTTTTAAAAGTTTAGCTTGTGAATAAACCCGTTCACGCTAAGTTGTCAGTTGTTCTTGTAGTAGAATCCTATATTTTGGAAATAATTTTTTATTATTACCCGTACTATTTTTAGTCTTTGTCACAGGCCTAAATGACAGATATTTTGAAGATGCTGTATTTTGTAGCTGTGAAAGCATCTGTCAGGATAACTACTAATAGTCACGCACTTCTCTAATCTGTGTTTTCTGACATGGAGCTTTTATCTTGTCTCTGATTTTTTTAATTTTTTTATTACTGGTATGCTTTTTTGCCGTACATCTGTGGCACCCAATAACCCATAGAGAATTTCGTTTAAGACAAAATAGTGACTCCAGCAGAAAATAAGTGGAGCCTTCTCCTGTGTAAGTTGTAATTGAGGTTATGGCACGGCGTATTGCCTTTGGCAGACTTCTATTACTGAGAAACTGAAACCATGATTTTGAGGCTGCTGCAGTGTAAGCAAAATTAATTAATTATTAGAGACATAGGAAGAATTAGAGGAAAAGAGAACAGCTTCTTGAGTGAAATACGATGTATTGACTTTTGGAAAAAGAGAGGAGCAGAGCAAACAACTTAGTAATGAATAATCCGCTTTCCAAGTAACTAATGACTTCTTTGCAGATCTGCAGGAGTTTTTTTGCTGGTTGGGTTGGCTCTCTGAAGTCTATCAAATGTTTCTTAGAAAATTTACTTTTGTTACAGAACTCTTTCTTTGGATTTAACTGTGACTCACTCAGGACGGGCTTGTCAGATATCAAGCTGCTAATATTACCGTCTGTAAGTTGGTTTTAAATATACTTTTAAGTTAATTGCAAGAGCTCTCACCTCGAGAAAGGAAAACAAGTGGGAAAGAAAGAAACTACAAAAACTAGAGGAAAATACTGTTATGATTAAGAAAACACTTTAAGTTTATTATTTAAAGGTCATGCAATATGCTACTGAAGTCAATCTTTACAGGTATGTGCCTCAGTCATTTGCTCAATCAAGCCTTTCTTTCAGAGGCAACACAGTACTTTAATTTTGAGTTTTTTGTTATTATCTGCTTTGAAAGAATGTTTGTTTACAATCTTGGATGGCCTCTGTGTGAGTTTAGGTCTGTATAGAAAAATAACCAATCTGTGTTTGGATTTTCTTACATCTGCTCATGTAACTTTATACCCTACGAGCTGTCTTCTAGAGATGGCAAGCAGAAGGGTGGATAATAGGGACGATTTGACATGTATAATACGTAGCAAACCTGGCCTTTTCTCATTTTTGTCTGTCTTGCACTTTATTGCTTTGTTGTTTATCTGTTCTTTGTTTTCACAGTTTTATTTTACAATTTCTTGTTCTAAAATACATTATTTTGATCAGACACCAGTGAAGCCGCTATTCATTATTTCCTGAGGGTGAGGAATGCTATGAGTCTCCCTACACTGGCAAAAAAAGTGATGTGTTTTTTTTTTTTTAATCTGCTTTGAGTATCCTCCCGTTTCATCCATCTCTTGGATCCAGAATGTTCAGTTTTGGTCGTAGGAAGGTGCTGTGTGAGTATCACAGGTGGATCTGGTCAGTTCAGTCTCTGATAAAGGAGGGTGAATCTGCTGTTGTACAATGTCACTCAGCAAGCCACAGTAATTGGTGCTTATCGTTAAGCCCACTGCCTCTGCACTTAGTGTTTTTATAACGTGAGGAAGATTTTGCAAGCATACAATTAGGTCACAGATTTGCATGGTGCTTTTAAGAGTTGCAGTAGTACCCTTATCTCCTTGTTTTTCTCATTAAAGTAATTTTTAAATAAAAGAGAGATGTACGTCTACATCTCTCATTTATATACAGCTGTAATTTTCACCTTGTAAGAAAGCCTAAGTTTGTCAGAAAATAGGAAAGGGCAAATGTTGTGGTTTAGAATCCTTGATACGTCAAATAAAACTAACTGTGGTGGTATGAAATCTAAGTAATTCCGTTAGTAAAATAGTTAAGATCCACACTAGAGCATCTTAGAGAAAAGGAAAACTTTTGAACACTCTCATCCTGAGGTCAAGTCTTTAAAAACCCTCAAGACAAAAGTTCTCTTTGGGGTTAGAATATGAATTTCATTGAAAGTCAATTGGACTTGTGCACTTGAAAAAGATAACTTTAAAATTGTATATAGTGTATAATGAAATAGTGTAGATGTTGAAAATGCATGTATTAATACATTTAAGTTGGATTCAGATTGAAATTGTTAGAATGATTGAAGGAGTAGGGGAAAAATGATCTCTCAAGTTCTTTCACCAATTTTTTTTTTTAAATACGCTTGATATTTTTATAACAGACTCTAGCTTCCCTTTCTTCTGGTGGTGCTAACACCCTGGATTGAAAATTATAGCATAGCTCAAGGATGAGATGGATTGAAGTGCTTTTTATTACTGACTGTTTCCAGGCAAAATGTTTTAAGCAAACTGGGTAATGGAGGTAAATTACATTATATGGGGTGCTGGCCTTAAAGTGATCTTTCTATTAGGCCTTCTGATAAAACAAAATTGCATTTGAGTTGCGTAAGATGATAAAACAAATGAATAATTGCAGTGTGTAAACAAGGGGAAAAAGTGCATTTTGAAGGATTAAATACATAAAACTGAAAATCCACAAAGTTGAATGGATTTTGACTTTAAGATATCTGATAGAGGACATCCAGTCCACTGAAAGGCTGCTAAAAGAGACCAACCTTAATTTTGAAGGCGCCTGAAAAGCTGACAGGTACAAGGTAACAGGTCCCAGGAGTGTCTGCTCTTGGTGGCAAAGTGCTTGTGTCACCATTCTGGAAACAGAGTTCAAAGGTTGTCCCCCACAACCACCTACGAATTTTACCAGTTTTGAAAAACCAAAATGATACTGACTGTACTGGATCAGACTGGAGATGTGTTTAGCCCCAGTGTCATGTCAGGGGACAATGAGAATATTCCCAAATCTCAGAATATTCTCCCATCTTCCAGGTATTTCTAACATGGACTTCCTCAGCCAACAGTAGTGTTACTTTATTATTTTTTAATAACTCTTACAAGATTTTACTTTCCTGAATGTCTCTTGTTGCTTTTGAACTCGCATTATGCTCCACATTTGCAGCATTTTGTCACGTTTTTTCACTGTTTTATTGCACATTTAATGAAGAACCGTGTCCCCATGGTTTTTTATGTTTGGGTTTTTTTATAACCTCCCGGCTGCCTGTTATATTTGACTCCAGTTCTTGCATGTGACGAGGCGGTGAACAGCTGCTACTTAATCACCTTCTCCGGGCCACTCTATCATCCTTCATCACCATTTTTAAAAGTAGTAATTATTATAGTTGATATTTTAAAATATTTTATTAATTAATGAGAGCAGGGGATTTTGTATACTTGGTGGTTCCTGCGTATTGGTTAGGGCAACGTGCTAAGTTCCTGGAGCCCTTAGCGGGGTCTGAAGGAAAACCTACTGGAGTTCTTTGTAGTGAGAGGAGGGTGGTGTCCATGGGTTCATATAAACACAAGTAATTACTAGCTTGCCAAAGGGCTGTGTGGAGCTGCATTTTCTTTGTTTTGATTTGTCTTTTTTTACAACTCCAAGGTAATACCTTTGATCTGCTCTTGTGGTTTACGTTGCAGCCAGCGCTCTGTTCTCCAGGGTGAGCTGTACCTCTGCCGCTCCTGGGAGAGGTCCGTCATCTACACAGCAAGCACCCTTTTTTCTTAACGCAGTGCTGCTGCTTATGCGGTCAGATAACTCATTTTTCAAGGGGCAGTACGCTACAGTTTATTTCAATCCATATTACATCATGCATGTTTTGCCTTACATCTGTAATTTGCTTTATGTTTGCCTTAATATGGTGGCTGTAAGAGAGGCAGGCATCCTTCTTAATGTAATTATGACGTATCTCTTGGGGTAGTAAACCCTAATTACGTGCTCTGTGGGATGGGGTAGTTGTAAGAACTGGTAAAGACATACTGAAACCTCCATTACTGGATAAGCTGTTCTTTCTAGCTGACGTTAAATAATTGGCACAAGAACCTGCCTTAATAAATTGGGCATTAGTCAGCAGTCATAGCAGAGAGGTGACTGCCACACGCGTGCCTCTTTCTGACCTGTATGCTTCGTCCGTGTCCTGCCTGGCATGTTTAGGCAGTGTTGATACAAACTTCAAAACCTTCTCAGAATCCCTCTCTGAAGAGTAAACTTTAATCACCTGGAGGTGACTTCATCTGGCTGGTTTTGTCAAGAATGGAAACGAGCAAGAAGACAGGATAAAACAGTGGTTTTCATAAAATCTTCATAGCAGATGTTGATGGTTTATTTGAGAAGGATGGCAGGTGAAACAGGAAGGAGGGGAAAAACCGCTGAGAAAAGGGAATGCTAGTCTGTGGTTCATGAAATGGACCTCAGAAATGCTCACAGTTGTCTTCCTCATCTTGTGATACTTTTCTTCTCGTAACAGATTACCCCTGACAAGGATGTGGTGTCTTATTTCATAGATAAACTTTTTTCAAAATTGCCAGTATGTATTTTTAAGATTTTTTTTTATTTTTAACGTGAACATGATTGATATGGTGATGTGGCGCCAGTTCACCAAAGCACTTAAGCATGGGCTGAAGAGCCCTGGAGAACAAATGGCCGATAAGGGCAGTTCTCTAGTGGTCCGATTTAAAAATCCATTTTCTCTTTTGCTGGTATTCCATTTTCCTGCAAATTGCCATCTTTTAGCACTAACGTTCCCTTGCCTTCAATAATAAAACATTGTAGTATTGGAAGAATTGGTGTTTGGGCTGGCTTTGCGGGATACGATTTGGAAGAATTTAGTGCTGCTAGGCTGCAGCACTGCGCGCTTTCCCTCTCAATTTGCTTGTGTTTAGCAGTTTGAAAATTGGCCATTGGGCCCCGAGGATATATATTTACTCCGTTAATTTTGGGATACCCACATTGTTAGAGCACAGTTGGTCTTTACCACCTAGGTAGAACATGCTGTATTCAACAAGGCTTTTCAGCTCTCTCTTACTTAGATTTTCGGATGTCATGCCTTGGTGACCAGATTGAGAGGATCTTCATTTGCCTTTCACAGTGAATTTATGGCCCTTGGCCAAATTAAGATCACATATTCTCCTGATGCAATATGCGCATGGGCGTGGAAGCACAGATAGAAGTTCTGGCTTTCCTATAATGGGATAATGGAAAGTCTGTAGGGAATGGGACAATAATTTCCCCATTATGAATGGGCCTAGGAAATGAGTTTTCAGTTTCACTAATGTAAATCTTCTCTATGCCCACTCAATTTACTATCCGCTGTGCCTCTGGGTCTGCACTAAGAAGTGCTTCTGCACTTGTCTAGACTGATTAAGATTCATATAAATAGATGCTTTCTATATGAAATGTATTTTGGCACTGTATTGACATTGAAATATATTGCTCTCTTAGCCTTTAACAGTTGAACAAATTTAAATAAAATGATGGTTCATTTTTACAAGGTGATAAAATGAACATAATTGGGTTAATATCTTAATCTGGCAGCCTGGAATTAGATTACACATACCTGTATGCACAAAATTTGATTAGAGAAAATCAGATTTTCCATTCCACCCCCTCCTTTGGTGACCTTTGGATATTCCATCTCGTTGCCTAGAAGGAGGCAGTTCGGGCCAGCCAGTCCAAATCTGGTGGTGTCACACGTTCCTCCCCTCAATTGCTTTTTGTCTGTACTATTTTCTTACTCTGAGAGAACATTTGTTTTCCCTTAATACTGCTAAACAAATTTCCTGTAGAAATGTCAGTAACATGAAGAGGGTTTTAGTGCTGTACTACTTTGGCAGGTGTCGCTCTCAATTATTTCCTGAGAGAAAAAAATAAAATTGAGATGACTTTTGGGATACTAGTGTGGTTGGTTTGGCTTCCTAGTATTTGCTGTGTGGACTTATTTTGCTTATCAGTCGTCGTTTTTCTTCTGTTTGGTTTTTGGTTGCATTTAGGTGTTTGGGGTTTTTTAATTACTATTTTTTTAAACCAGCTTTCTATTGCAAGTAACACCACAGTGGGGTCGATTGCAAAAGCCTGCCCAGTCACTGAGAAGTCAGCGACTTCTGTCATCAGGGCTTCAGGAACAGAAAAAGAACTGTCAGAGCCTATTCCCGGACATACTAAAATTATTAGCACTATTTCCTTGCATGACTAGAAGCTGCAGTATCATCTCTCTCTGTTTCATATAAAATAAGCCCAGCGACAGAAAATAACAGATGAGAAATCAAAGCTTGCTGAGTTTTGTGCGTGGGCTCATAAGCAATGGTCATTGTTTAACTATTTTATATTACTAATTGTTGCTGATCTGCATATTACTAGTTTTTTTATCTGGGATGGGATATATTTTAGAGATGATACTTTCGTGCTGAGCACCCAGGTCCCACAATAGACACTAGATACTTGGTTGACCACATAAAAAGGTAGGTAACCTGGCTTGCTGTGTCATACCAGAGCCTCATCCCTGCTGTCTAGTAACTCTCTCTGCAGGTAGTAATGGGGACAGGTCCAAGAGTGAATGTTTTTTACTGCGTCCCTTGACCTCTGTTTTGTTGCTGCTGGATCAAACGGGGAGAGACGGTGAGAGGCAGTGAGTGGGCAGCTGAGAGCGGCCGGTCCCCACGTGTTAGTCACCGAGCTGGGTTCTCACCTGCTCTTTCAGACACCGTGAAGTTGGACTACTCTAAGCAGACTTCGGTCTGAGGGGGCAGTCATTACAAGAGCAAATTATTGTCCTGTAGCTTCATCCCAGTGAACGTGAATCTCGTACAATCTGATCGAGAAGTAAGATACGTGCTTTCAAAAATCTTATGAAAGGAAGGATGCGCAAAGAGACATTTCAAAAGACTTCCAGACCACCTCCACGCAGATCCAAGAGTCTGGTTCCTCCCAGAGGAAAGGGGTTATGCTCCATCGATTATATTTTCTGTTTGTTACAGAGCACTGCTTACGCTGCGTCCACCTAGATCTTACCCCCACACACTTTACTGTCCACCTCCTCATTATTCCAAGAGTTTATTCTGCTTTTGGCAGAACTGGTGTCTCTGTTGGATTGCACTGCGTTGTGAACCACGACAGCCTCCACCAATGTGGCTGCTTTGTAGCCACTCCTTTTCCTCTCTTAAAATATTAAAATATTGCCCTGGGACCGCCAGGTTACATTTCTGACATGTGCTCACGATAAGGCATAGTAAATGAATCCTAATTAATTTATTGCCCCTTCAGGTTGAAACACTTATATATGACTAATTTAAATGTTGACAGCAGTTTAAAAGCTTAAATACCAATTGCTGTTCCAGGAGAAAAGTTGTTTTAAATTAATCACTTAAAATTCAAATTTAATGTAGTCAAGTTTAGCAATTTAGTAGACTATTTAAATAGAGCATCAAATTAATAGATCTGGAAGCCTCTAATGTTCGAGTGAACAAATTAAAGCATCAATGCTCTTTATTTAGGCTTTTAAGGATAAAACAATGTCAAAGCTGAAGGTTGCCAAAAGTTGGGGATTTTTTCTAGGACACACTCATCAGCCCTTTGTTTCAGGATCAGGAGGTGCAGTAGCGCTTCCCCTGCACTATGAATTACTCTGTGTTTTCAGTGATACCTGCTTGGACATGTCGCAGTGGCATGCATCACTCAGATGCTACGTGAAGTTGATCCCTGTGCTCTGGGCTTATCTTCTAGTATGGGTGAACAGTTTCCTCCTGTTCCAGGCCTTTTCCTGCTTGTAGGTCTGTTAGGAGCAATTTTATTCCGTGAAATCAGCAAAAGTAAAATGCTCTGGCATTGTTTGCTTCCAGTTTTACTTTTTCATTTGCTTTTTCTTACTGTCTGTTGCTGTGCAAACTCTGTGCGTGTGTATCTTCTATCATAAAACTGGTTTGCGATGATTATTTAATCCTTGAAAGTTTACTCAGATTTTCAGTAAATATTTTTATTGTGCTTGTTAACAGACAGTATATATTACTGTATTATAGGATGGTATTATGTCTGTCACTGTAACACCTACAAGGGAATGCAGATGAAATTAATCTCAGCATTCCAGCATCTCTAAATTCCTTATCCTGTACACGTTCGTATTGCTGATACATGTTTTGATATATATTTGATATTATATATATTATATATAAATGATATATTGCTAATATAGTTCCTTTCTATGTAAACACAGATTGAATCTCAGATGTTCCCCTTTTTAAAAATCTTTCTTATCATGGGCTGTTGACCAATATATGATTTCAGCTAAAAAAAACCACCAAAGGCTAGCTTGTCTAAGGCACGGACCGCAAGTGTGTGCAGAAGCTACTGTAATGATGAATTAATTACGTGTTTGCACTTTGGATGCTTCTAGACAAGTTTTCTCAGAGAAACACTGACACGGAACTTTAAAATGATCCACATTTAGGCAGTGAAAATAATTTTGGGGCACAGAAATAATCTTATACAGAAAGGCTCAAAAGATTGTTTTCTCTATAGAGGAAGGAGAAGAAAACATTGAATAGTTGCTATATACAACACGGAGGTGAGAACCTGGTTTGCTTGAGGCGCATGAGGAAAAAGGTGGGAGAATTTTAATGAAACTGAACAAGCTACAGCAAGAGCTGATATAAAAAATACATAATGTTTGATTAGTTACAGCTCTAAAATATTAGCCCAAGCCTTTAAAAGAAGTAAAAGCAAAAGGTGGGAGAGGAGGTGCTGGGATTAGACCTTTGTAGGGTCAATAGTTAGATGTGGAGGGAAAAGCTTCTCAAGTTACTCAGTCTTGAGTCAAAGGAATGAAACCACATTTCCTCTGGGTACGTGTCCTTCATCACCTGAATACCCCCAATGAATTAACAGCAGCTCCTTCCTTTCTCCGCCCCCGGACTGCGCAGGAGACCCTTACCTCTCCTGGGTCAAAAGGCTTTGGCTTGTGTTCGGCATGATTTGGTTGATCAGCCTGTAAGTGTGATGTGATTGATTGGCTGGGTGCTGCCAAACGCGATGTAGAGCTGCAGGCTATGGCCTGTCTTCCCCTCACCAGATGCATGAATTTAGGCGTTTCTTTAGGCATGTCAGCTGGCTTTCGTGATACTCTGGGAATATAAATTGTCTCTTAGACTTTCATGCCCGTTCATTTTAGTTTTGATGAAGTTGGCCAAAAGGTTCAAAAGTCACGTTTTGGTGGTGGAAGAAGGGAAACTGTCATGGCCAAAGCAGTCACACGAGCCTTCTTGCTCTGTGAAACCAGACCTAAATGAGAAAACCTGGGTTTTGGAAGTTATTTAAACGACCAGGCTTCAGGGCAAAAGACAAACTCAGATTACGTTCATAATGTGGAGAAAACGTTTATCTTTAAGCATAGTGTTGTCCCTTAACTGTGCCCATCTGGATTTCTTGTATCTTCATCAGAAACATCTGGTATTGGCCACTGCTGGTGAAATGATACTGAAGAAGTTGAATCACTGAGATGGTCTTGCCTGGCAATTCCTAGACTGCTAAGTCATTTCATCTGCCACTTTGTCCCCAGTTATCCTGATTAATACAGCTTAGAAATACTCTTCTTTTTCTAAGCAGTTTTGTTGTATGTGTTGTTTATTTTGCTTTCTGTGCGGTCATGACATTTTTATTCCTTCCAAAAGATGCTAAAAGGTAAATTTCAAACCAAAATGCTCTTGCATTTGAGAGCAGGAATGGCTTGTGACGGGATGGGAAAGTGCTGCCTTCCTTCTTAAATGTGCCTGAAGAGCAAATTGGAAGAGCAGTCAATGACGTTTGAACGTAACATATGTTCTGTGTGGATCCAGCTCTCTACCCTTATAAAAAAAGGGGGGGGGGTGGGGGGCTAAAAAAGATGCTGACAAGCCAGCGTAGTTTTTGTGGTGTGTGATACGTGCCAAATTTCCAGTGATCCAACAAAGCCATCTGCTTTCACATTTATCAAAGGTCAGTACTTATGAATTCTAGCAGCACAGCTGAATTGATTCACTGACATGAAGGTAATTATGAGCTCGGGTCAGAGTCGGGATGAAGGTACAGCAGTGAAAAATTTGGTATTTTGACGTCAATGCTTTATACTGTCTAGATCCCACTAAACTAAACTGTTGTTGAATCCTGTATTTTCTTCAGGATATAGGGACTTAGGTGTCCACAAAACCACCAAACTTTTGAGAGAAAATTATTGACTTATAAGGAACATCTATATGATATTCTTATTTTTTAACAAAACTCCTAGAAATTCAAACAAAAACCTGGGAAACTGGAAACGTTTATTTGAAAAGGGAAGGATCTGGTAGATGTCTTTCTGGCACAAAACCCAGTAAAACAACTCTCAGTTCAGTTCTTAATTTTGATGCTTCCAGACATATAGATTGTATAATTACATTTGTCTGTTAAAATTCATTGATGCAATTAATTTTCAGGACCTCTATGAAACAATATTTTTTCAGTTAAATTTTCATTATCTCCTCATATAAAAGCAGCGGAATAATCTTTTGCTCCTCTGGTTCACACACTTGTCTCTAGTTAGTCTAGAATTTGAAGCACTGGAATCTTTTTCTGCACACTTTAAAATACGAGGTTATGTGGTTTAGAAGCATCGCAGCCATATGACAGTCTCTTCTTAGAAACAGAGCAAGTGTAGCTTCATGTTTTAAGACTGAAGGGATGAACTAATACCCAGATATGATCTACCATCCTTGTACGAGAAGCTGAACCTAGAGGATCAGAAGTTCCTTGGTATTATTATACTATTATTCACTGACATTATTCCATTATATTACTCTGTTGATATCATTCCCATCTTACAGATGAAGAATGGAAAGGAAGTTGGACCTACTGGACATATCATAAAGGTGAAAGGCAGCATATTGCTGACCATGACATGACTTTTCTTGATTTATTCCAATGCCAAGCAAACTAGATTAGTTTCTTGTATCCTTTTCTCAGAGAACCCCCTGTGCCAGTTTGCCCATGAAACCTCAGTTTAGTGCTTTGTGGACGTTATTTTCCCTGTAACACAGGATTTTTCTTGGAGTCTTCAAAGGGTAAGGCCCAAAATCCATTAATTTCCTCCTGAGTTTGAGTAAGCATGACATGTCCCACTTCTGCTTCTTCAGGAGCAAGGGAGAGAGAGATTTGCTGACACACTCATCTTTACTGTAATTCTTAAAGCCAGAAAGGAAAGATTTTTTTTCCTTTGTTGTCCTTTATAAGCTTTCTCTTCAAAGGATGATGATAGTCTTGAAATTCATGAAGAGCTATTCCTCCATCCCAACCTGAACTTTCTTAAGGAGAACAACCTTTGCTAAGTCAGCAACATCCAAATTCTTCCCTTTCAACAAAAAACCATTCAGAGATATGGATTACTTTTCTTCCTTTCTTTTTCTTCTGATTTGCTCTCATAAGAGAAAAGGTAAGTCTGTTTCTAAGGCTCATGTTTCCTCAGCAGACTCAGATGCTTACTGTGGAAACATATCTCATCTTACCAGCTAGTCAAACCCAAGAATATTTTGAAAGATGAACACTTAGCAGCTCACCCATTTTTGTCCTTTACATTGTAAAAGACTACCCATCCCTCTGATTAAAGTTTTCATTTTGGCACAGAATTTGCCAGCTGACAAGAGTCATTAGGCATACTTTAATTACTCTTTTAGAAAACCATTTAACAGCTTGGAAGATGTCTCTGTGTAAAACTCCATCAGCGACAACTGAGTGGAAGGAAGTTTTGTTGTTGACTTCAGCGAGGTCAGGATTGCATCCATTATTTTGTAATACTGTTAAGTGGAAAGTCAGAAACTTTTCCTGTTGGTAACCATTAGTTGTGGGAGCGCGCTGGAATTATTACTAGAGCTTTAATGGCGCAATAAATCAAAGTGGCTCATGTTATGAGGGCAGCGGAAGATAACTGTCACAATGTCTGATAAGCCAAGGTGTCATGATTTCTTTTACTGGTTTTCAGCATTTATTTATTCTCTCCATACAGCTCACTCTACCACTTCAGGGGGAGGGAGATGGGCACAAAGAGAGAAGAAACAAGCCAAACCTACGCTGCGAAGTTAAAATTCTATCATGAACCTTTTTTTACAGATTTAAAGGGTAGCTGTTAAACGGTGGTTGAATACATTGCTGTAAAATACAGCCATTGAGTGGTTTTGCTTCTTAGCTTTTCCCTTTTCTCCATAAAATTTCTGCTTGATGGACTAGAATTCACTGAAACCTCTCATTAGGCCACCATGGTTCATTAGAACTTAAAGAGGCATCACCGAAAATTGAATTGACTGTGCTGTGATTCTCTAGTTGCCGTGATTAGTAATCGCCTGGCGTTATGCTGTGTCCTGTGCACGTGTTTTTCTAAATTCCATATGGTTTGTTAAAGAGTTAATTTGTATAATAGTTAATATATGAATTGCAGAATCATCAGAGAAAATTCTTTATATGATGTCAAAAAATATAAGCAATGATCTTTCCTTATGAAGTATTTTTTTTTGGAAATTGCTCTGATAATCTGTACAAAAGACTAATTTTCACACTTGGGCTTTCTTCATTATTTTTTGATTTGAGAGACGAGAATCTGGCAATTCCTTAGACTTGCTACTGCCATTAGCCAGACTGATAGTCAAAAAGGAACAAATGCCATCATGAGAAATCAATCTTTAAAACTTTTCTCTCTACCCTCCAATAAATAAAAAAATAAAGCATAAGCATGTTTTTTTAATCAAAGTTAGAGTCATATTTGCCAGAGCACCAATGTGATTCTGCATGTGTAATTCATTGACAGTAAAATTAAGTCTGTCCTCATTTGAATCGTGAAGTAAAATATATGGAATGGGATCTAATTTAAGAAACTATTGACTCAGTTGGTGAAAACAGTAACAGCAGAGGCACAGAGAATCCTATTTGCCTCCCCAGGAGGACAGTTGTACCTATAAACATGGTTTGCTGGTGAGACAGGGAGGGGAGACCATGACACATAAATGATGGTACAGAAAAAAATTGACTTTTGCTCTGCAGTGATGATGATGCGACTGTATTTGACCTGGGAACTGTTTTCTTTTTGCCCTCCGTCTAAAAAATCTGGCGTTATATGAAGTTATTGCTCCTTGAAACAGCAGTGTCAGGGTTTTTTGAACCGGCAGAAAAACGTTCTTTCAAGGAACACGATCTTGCTTTGGAGGTGCAGAGGACCTCTGTAGAACTTCAGTAGAAGAGAAACACGGGATGGCTCCTTCCTAGGGGCCACGAGGAATCTTTTTGGCCTGTTGGTTTCTGTGGGACCTGGCTGAATGGGCCACCAGTCCAGGGCTTGACTCAGACGTTACTGCAGTACGGGTGATGAAAGCAACCAAGCCACACAGTGTCCAGCGGGGCTGACATCAACAGCTCAATATTACATTTCACACTTCTTTACTAGTTGCTAGACCTTGTCCCGCCCTACCTGGTAACTCTTCCCTGCAATAACTTAATGGGCGATGGCTGGATTTCCCTCCTTGATATGAAAAGAGATATTCGTTTATCTATTTTCTTGGTTTTATACATATAATAGTCTGTTAATTTCCAAGAAATTTAAGGGCAATACATAGCTGGAGATAAACTGAGTGAGTTTTTGAGCCTGAACTGGTTTGAGGAGAGGTTGCAAGCCTCTGTTGTGAATATCAGTATTGTTTAAATTTGTTATTATCGAGCCTCAGAAATAATATTGTAGCATTATTGTTGGTATCACATAAACTCGTGTTTATCTCTATAAATAATAAAGAGCAAGAAGCACTGATAATCTCCATTTTAATCTATGTACTCTGAAATGAAACATCATGCAAAATTACTGTTTTTTTGTCTGTGAGGGGGAAGAGTACGCTGATACAACGGCATATATTTGATCAGAAGGAATATATTTAATAAGAAGGAATTATGTGACAAAAAATGTGACTAAATGACACGGTGACTGCTTAGAGATATCAAGACACAAAATTTACACTTTCTATTCCATTTCTGTGAAATGAGCATTTAAAGGTCAGGAAGAAAGGCTAGTATTTGCATTTAAATGGAGATATTTTAAGTTCAAATGGTGACCGCTGACCTCTGTACCGACTCAAGTGGATTTTTGTTTTGTTTTTAGGAATTAGAATGAGGCATCAAAAAAAGAGTGAAAATACTATAAATCAGTAAAATGCTAAGACTAGCTCTCAGGCTCGACTTTATTGCTACTATTTGCAAATACTTGGTCTTCATCAAACTACTCTGTGCGTGGTGTAGTTTTAAGTAGATGTTTGGCCTCCACAGCACACTGCAGAGTCTTCTGAAGGTGAATACTTTACAAATTCAAGGAATCTGACTAAGAAAATACTAGGGGTAACTGCAAATCCACACACTTAAGCTCTCCGTTCTCTCGGAGCACGCACATTTCTCGGTTTGTGCGGGAGACACCTGAGAAGTTTATGCTGTTTGATAGCCTGAGAGAGTTATAACATTTTCGCCTTGTATTGATGGTGCACAAGCTGATGTTCCAACTTTGGAACTACACAAAAGTGTCTCGAGGATGCAGGTGTGATTTGAAGCATCTTTTCCTTTCTGTTTACTCAGTGCTGATGGGTGGGATGTTGGTAACCTTTAGCTGGATACCTCCAGACTCAGCAATGTGTTTCCCTCCGGAGCAAGTAATGCTGTATGGCACTGTGCGGTTGAGAGCGGAGCCTTGTTTCTTGCATTAATTTTGTGTTGAATGGAAATATTAAAGTAGCAAAGATCACTTTTCCCGTTCTCGTGATCTGTGATAGGTGTAGGCTAGATGCAGGAGGATGACACAGCTGTGACTTCGCCGCCGGTTCCAGCTTGGGCCAGGCAGTGTTAATACCAAAGTCACAAACCTCCGATTCATATTTGCTGTTGTTACAGTGCTGATAGCACTTGAGGTAAGACTTGAAGAAACTTGTCTGCGTACAAAGTTCTTGAGGGAATTTTTCCTTAGTTTCAAACCGCCTACAAGTGTCTGTGGAAAAAAATACCGCGTTACCTTCTGAGAACTGCCGCTAAGGTATCACCTGCATCATCTTCTGAGCTGTAAAGATTGGCAGCAAAATTTTCACTTATTTATTAACGATCTTCCTCACTACAGGGGTCTGCTGCACTGGAAATAATGCACGGTAGACAAGGGAGATGCATATAAAATGTACGACTTGAAATAGATTTAAAAGATACTAATATTTGAAGAGAAGCCTGCTATACTTAAAATTTTGATAAGTAACTACAGTTTTTGCATGCAATATATTATGCTGTAGATAATTTCTGTAATTAGGTAGCATTTAGATTGCCTGTATATTTAATCTCTTTAAATACTCGCTGTATATTTTGAATTTGATAGAGAGGGAGTTTGCGCAGTTTCAGATATTTCACTGATGAGATCTTCTGGAATATTTCTAGCCTTAAAACCACATGGTTGTGGCCTGTTTTTATCCCTCTGAAATTTGAAATACTCATATGAGCTATTGCGAGCTACCTGGCACGCGTATGTAGTCAGAGAACTGGAGAAAAACAACCACAGCAGGAGAAGTTTTTATTACCCTTTGGTAATGATAATGTCTTAAGACTTATTGGTAATAAAATGTTCAGCTAGAAATATGAGTTTTTAATTGATCCTGCCCTTTTAATAAATCATGGCCAGTCTTAAAGATTCCCGTTCCCACAGACTTCAGCGGGGTTGAAGGGTCATCCCTCTTTGCAACTGCTCGCCTCGTGATAAAGGAAGAAATCCTTCTTTGCTCAGCCCCCAGTCAGGGGCAAAACAAGATATTGAATTTCTGGTTTCATCTGTGCTGCCTCATGAGTGACTTCCAAAGCTGCTGGGGTGACTTCTGTTTTTTCCGAAAATACTGCATTGCGGTATATCTTGGTCTTGTGGTCCTGAGGTGTCAATACGTTTGTTCAGCCAGAAACACACTTTGTTTTTTGAACACAACTTTCTGAGTCTTGCTGCTCCGGAAGGGAGTGTTTCTCTCCTCATGTCGGTTCTTAATTATTAATTATATTTATTAGTTATTATTAATATTGATCACCCCTCTTCAGTTTCTGATGTCAGTTTTGTTACAAGAACCCCATCTCCCCACGATGGACTTTCTCTTTCTTTATTAATGCTGAGAGATGCCAGCGCTCATGGCTGAGCAGTCAAGTAAATGAAAGTTCACAGCTTCCTGCGGTTGCGTTCCCTAGTGACAAAATTCTGCCTAAATAGATGCTGGTTGAGTGCTGGTACATTCAATTTTTGCTTTTAAAGGAATGGTTTTAAAACTAATGAGTTTACTTTGCGTGTATGGACCATTACATCTGTATGTAAATAAAGTAATTATTTGATTTTCAGTTGTAAGAGGAGTCAATCCGCAGAAGAAACTTAGAATATTTTGATAAATATATATGAGCTCTTCCACCTTTATTTCATCAAAGATTTGTCATATTTTTGATTCCTGTTGATGTGGCTTTTGGGATAAAATAAGAAATGTACATGGTTTTGATAGTAAACAATTCATTGTGATAGCAACTGGAGCCAGCGTAAGTGTTATTACATGAACAAGACTGACAATGCCTGAATAAGGATTTAAATTAATTCCACTTTTCAAGTTTTGAGCATCACACGCTTACTTTTGACCTTGGGCTTAACCACTGTGAGGGTTGTTTCTGGATGTTCTGCATATTAGACAGTGTGTCTGCAAACCAACATATTTACCTTAATTGCGTGACAGGAGGTTACACTCGTCTTACTAAACAAGATGTGCTTGTAGACATAAAATCTCTGTCTACTAAAACTGTAAGTACATATTTCACCGTCAGGAAGTAACAACACGTTCTGTCTTAGCTGAAGGAGGTGAGACAATTTAAAACCCAAGATTATTAGTATAGATGCCTCTAAATTCAGGGCTCATTAATCAATTTTACAATCAGAGCAGCAAAAATAAGAAGCGTGTCATCTGGAGCTGTGATTATTTCCATCAATGGCAGCAGTTTTAAATGTGACTTGTGTAACTAAGTTAGTAAGTAGGAAGTATCAGGAAAAAAAAACCAAACCTATATTCCCAAAAGACCATAGCATTTTAAATTGGGGGTTACATAAGAAGCGGGAAGGAGCCAGGAAAACTTACGGCTCTTGCATTTTGCAGAGTGAAGGGTGAACTTTTGACACGCTGACTTAGACTCTTTGTCTGAATTTACCTTGTTTGAGATACGCTACCTTCATATCTTGTGACAATCAGCTGGGACCCAGTTACTTCTTTACAGCTATGGCCAAATTCATGAGTCAGAGGAATCCTTCCATTTATTTCAGCCAAACCCATTTTTTTTACAAGCAACACTAGCATTTTCACATTTCTACTGGGGACGTTCGCAAAGGGAAGAAAATAAATGGAGTAATAAAAGTGAGAAGATAATTGTCAGGAAAATGAAATGGGAAAAGAGAAAAAGTGATTTCAACAAAAGAAGGGAGAGATGGCTAGGAATTACTTATGTTTTCTTCAGTCTGCTTTTGTTGAAGGAATGAGAAACGCCTGTGTTAACCCACAGAGAGGAGAAACAGCAGAATACATTTGCAGTGCTGTGAGTTTGGTCTTGCTAGCTTTGTTTCGATTTCCCTAGTGCTAATAGCATAGAAACCAGCAATAAAGATGGACTGTCTGCTGCCGCATCTTATGAAACACTCTGCTGTTTAAACCTGCACTGAGCAGATGTAACGGATGCGTCCGGGCACTAAGGTGTTGCGCTTGGCTTTGAGAGGGGCGGAGGCGTTCCTCAACCCCATAATGGCCTATAGATTTTCAAAGGAGATAGTAGGAAACTCGGCCTTCTGACACCCCCTGTAGCACATATAGCACAGCCCCTTATTTTTATGAAAACAACCTAAAGAAATACAGTACCGGAGGAAAAAAAGACGTATTTCCTTGGTATCATATGGAAACAGCGGGGTTGGGAAAAAGATTCTCAGTCAGTTTTAGCATCGGAAGTGGGTTTCTGTCCATCAGCCACAGCTATCCAACAGGCTCCTCAGCCTTCACCCAGAGACATGGCCAAGTCCTGAGGTTGTATTTTCTGGAAGATTATTCTCTGTCATGCACCATATAAAGACATGTTGTGGGATATATTTTAAAATGCATTTGAAACAAATTGCGATTCTGACTTTTTTTTTTTTGTGGCTTTAAGTGGCATTTTGGAAAACAGATAAAACCAGATGAAGTTCATGGTGTGCCATCAAATTTTCTAACATTGTAGTAGATCTGTCTAACATCAGTGAAGTCACTGACTTTAAATTTTGCATGTGTGATCCTGTAGAGGTTTTGAGGTTTCCCTAAAGGCTTTTTTAAAGAAATAATTTTTTATTGTCCAATACTTAAGCATTTTCCAATGTTGGGAATATTTAGGTGCAATGTTACCTGTGGCTGGATAAATATATATACCAGTTACAGTCAACGCCATGAACAGCACAAACATGGCAGTCTGATTGCTTGTCTATGGAATGATGGGCAGTTGCAGAATTTTCTTTTTAGTGACATTTGAAAACCATAAATATAGCAAAACATAAAGCTGTCACAACATATGATATCGGCGGCCTACTGAGAAGATAACTGTGAGGCAATTAAGGGTGTTCATAGTGCTTTTTGACCAGTAAGTGTTTGTAAATTGAAGAAAGATGCAACAGGGACATGAATGCTATAAACTCAGTCCAGTAAGTGGCAAGCACTCAGTTCACACTTGGCTACGTGAAGTGTGTGTGACATGCAGTCACTTTTGCAGTTATGAAGGCTGTACCAGCCTCATTTGTGCAGCTATATTTATTTTTTGTTACCTTGTATGGACATGTGTTTCAAGGAAGAGTAGTCGCACACTGTCAAAATAAACCACTGCAAAAGTGAGTCCTCTTCCCCTCTGCTGATACGAAGAAATTCTAGCTGAGTATTCATCTTCATAGCCTTGTATTTCCAGTTCCTTTCAAATTGCACTTTAAAAAAATTTTGACAAAGCTTACAGATTAAAAGATAGATGTACAGAGATGTATAATGATGGTTTAAGGTGACAATTTCCCGCTATATCATGTCTTCGTTGTGCGATGTCAAGAACCGTTTGTTAAAATGTTCTCACTGTGAATGGATTTAGGTCCTGTGAAGTCTGAAGTCTCTTTTTTACTTCGTGTTCGGCTTTGAAAAAAATCTGCTTGCTAAGATGAGGATTGCAACTTAGCCTGACACATCAATGGAAATTTAAAGTTGTCTTTTCTGTCCTTTTTATGTTCCTTTCCTGCAAATGAAAATATTGCCACATGGAGATTGTCAATCATCAAATAGCACTAGGATAAGTTTCCATGCGAGTTTTGGCTGTCAGCAGTGCGTACGGAGCATAACACAGAATGGTTTCAAATCCCGCAGTACCCACACGTTACTCAGTAAAAGAATGGGTCTCAATCCCTCCCCCCTTTAATTTTAATATTTTTTTCCCAATACATTCCAGATCTTTATAGGTTTGCTTTTAGATTTACTTACAACACAAGACCCTGATGTGTTCATCTGTGCTGTGCAGTGTTTTCTTATGCATGGCATACATTTTGATTTAGGAGTTGGTAAGTTGGAATGAGGACATAAGATTACAGCTGGCAATTAATGTTTAATGTCATCAAAAAGTTTCCTATAACTATTTTTGCATGGAATTGCAAGAAGAATGACCCACACTAAAGAGTAGATTTAATTAGATGTCAGCTTTGCTCAGCTAATTTGTTTAAAGATGTATCTGGCAAAAAATTGCATAGCGCACCGTAGGTTCCTATTCGTATCTGGCAATTTTAGTCGGGCTGCCTTCATCTGCTCTCCCTTCCTCATCTGATTTCTCTCTGTGGCCGGTCTCATCCCCGTGACAGGCAGTAGAGACCAGCCGGAGTCTTTAACTTTTGTCATCTTCCCCTTTCAACTGTTAGCAAGGAACTAGGCTTCCAGGGAAAAGGCGGTCCCCCTGGACATCTGCTGCTTGCTAATTGATTTAGTTTAAGCATCAACATCCTGATCTGCCTGGATAGATGCTGAAAGGTGGGGTGGTGCTGATGCTGGTGGGGAAAGGAATTTGAATATGCAAGAGAGAATCACTCCCTATCCTGACAGGCCCATCAAGCACAATGAATCTGTATGTTATTGCGAGCCTGTGGCTACAAAAGTGGATTGCACATGAAAAAATACCTATGTGTACTGTATACATTGTCAGCTCGGACAGATGATGCCCTGCCTTGCTGAAACCTCTTTAAAAACCAACTGACTTAAACAGGACCTGAGGACACGAACCGTAAACCAGAAAAGGTCCGTGACCTCTTTCATCCTGCTTGACCAGCGAGTGCTGCCCTGCCTCTGAGGCTGCGCTGATTATACTTTCTCATTTCAGCTTTGTATTGTGTTAAATGTTGTTTTAATTAAAAATAAATAGGTAAAATGACTCCTTAGAAGTGGTATCCCAGGAACAGAATTCTTCAGGGTATTTTGCTAAAGTTAGGCTTGTTTTCATCAATTTTCCTGGCAGACATGGAGGATAGGTGTCAATTCTGTGATCTCAGTGACGTATGTTAAAGCTAAAGGAATAGTTAAAAGGTTACAGCTAAAACTGACCTTAAACCCGTTTGATGTTCAAATCTTTCATGTGTTGACAAGTCCTCTCAAGTGAAGGCTGCTGCTTCAAGTGCTGCTCCAATGAAGGTCCCACTTCTGTATAAGGCTCGCTCCCCTCATAAAAACAGTACATTCAGAGTGGGAATTACGGGACTGTTCACTTTCAGCTCCTGGAGCAGTCAAACTGGGTCCCCCTAAAATAGTCCATTGATCCATTTCCCAGCAAATGTATGTTTTAAATCTGGAATCGGTGTTTAGACTACTGACTAAAACAGGATTTCTGCCCACTGTGTGTATTTTTTTTCCTATAGTTACATGAGGAGTACTTCTATTCATAGGTGATCTGTTACTTCTTATTAGGCCTTTATTTTATGTTGTTCGACCCACTACATCAAATAATACATACCCTCAGATAAACCCAGTAACTTATCTTTGTCCTTTCCATCGATAGCCTTTACAGTGTGGACATGGTTAAACCCCGTGACTGATTGTTCCTTAGCCAAGGAATGGGTTGAATTTTGTCAAGTATTGCTAGATGCTCTATTCTCTGCAGCTCTTGTGCTACACCAACGCATGTCAGAAACGTCCAGCATTTCAGACAGCACTGAACTGAGCAATCTGACCAATTCCTGTCACTTGTTTGTTCCCTTACTCTGTCACCCGTGGGAGAAATGTCTGCAGGACGGAATTTTGTTTCTGCTGGATTTTCTCCTGCTTTTCCATAGGGTGTGTGTGCCGCTGTGTATCTAATTAAGTGCTAGGTTTGATGTGCAGTTATGAGTCTGTTCACTGTATCATGAAAACCTGTGCCAACCCCATTCCTTTTTAAAAATCTCATTTTGTATCTTAGTCTTGCCGGCCTGGAGTCTTGGAGTTTTTTTTTCTTTCTGAACTCCCTGCAGTTTGTCTACTTCGTTCCCGGGAGTCGGCGTGGTGTAGAGGTTAGGTAATAAATCTGGGTTCCTGGCTCTGGCTCAGACTTCCCGTGTGATCTTGATAAATCATTTACCCTTATTGCCTCCATTATGAAGCAAAAAGAGGTAATATTTACTTACCTCGGAGGCACTGTAAAGTTAAAACGTTTGAAAGCTCCTCTACCTATTTTTTTGGCTACTTGTGTATCTTTTATCTTTATTCACTTCCATATTGAACTTTGTCTTTGGTGTTTTACCCCATTTTTTTCCCTCAATGGCCACTACTGATTTTCTGCCGTATTTTCTTTGTAGCGGAGGGTAATACTCTCTGACTCGCGATCTGTCACTGTGTGGGTCATCTTGAAGCTCTCCTCTTGCAAAGTCTTCTAGAACATTTTGTTATGCTGCAATTTTTCGGCAATTTTTGTCCAAGCTTTGCAAAATTATAGCTTGGTAATGTGTTTCTACTTTGTTACTACCATCTCATTGGGTTTATTCAAGTTTTCATAGAAAGGTTCAAAGACGCGGTGCCCTTTCCTATATTCTGCTTGCGCTTTCTTCTTTTACTTCACCTTTTCATGTTGGTGTAAGAAGCATCACTAGGAAACCAAACCGTATTCTCAGTTAGGGAACAGTAAATTGTTCAGGAGTAATTACCTTCTTAAAACTGCAGCTATATTCTGAAGCCAAGTAAAAACTGTGTATGTTTTGTGGTAGAGCAGAGATGCCTGCAGACCTGAACTCCTTCAAAACGCGCCTGTTTGTGCAGTTGTGTCACCAGCGAACATGTATTTTGTGCTCCTCTATGACTGCCTGTCATGGGGATGGTGTAAAAGACAGATGTACAAACACTCGGGTGAAAATGAATATGCTTGAAATTTGAGTGCTTTTGTTATTTGCACATTTATTTTGCATAATAGATTGTCAAAATAACAAACCCGTGAGATTTTCTGCTTCTTTTAGTTCATTTTACTTGCGACACAAACTGCAATCTTTCAAGGGTGTTTTGCAGTAACTCTGGTGCTCTTCTCTCCCTGTATTTGGTTTTGTACCGATAGAATAAAATATTCCAAATATTTGTAAGTTTTAGGGAGATTAACCAACGCTGCATTTTAAACGAGGGTTATGCCCATTTAAAATGTATTAATGATACCTAGGGACAGATTAATCAGAACTGCAGGTCAAAACTTCCTTGTTCCCGGTCGTTCAGTACACGGGGCGTGCAGTCGGGCAGACACTGAAACAGGCTGCCTGAGGTTTTTTTTCATCTCTCCCCACTGCTAGACAACTTCAGACTTCTTTTTTTTTTTGGTTTGCACTTCATGCTGTCCGTGATATAACTTGGAGAAATGTTTCCTTCAAGTCCAGAGCCTGTTACGAGTTGCAGGCCTAATCGGCAGACTCCATGAGGGATTACTAGAGAAGCGATTTAAGGTCTTCTCTCAAGGTTTAGGCATTTTCTGCAGGCCTTCAGTTTCCAGGACATGCCTGGAAATTCCAGAGCCTCTTCTTAACCCCAGTTCTCACCGTCCCCCAGCTTCGCAGGCTTTGGGATTTAGATCAACACACCTTATAGTTTCAAAGGGGTTTGAATCTCATGGAGCAGATGTAGACCTACGGAGTACAGAATTGTGGCAGGCGCTTTTATTTTTAGCAAGAGGTCCATTCAGAGGTGGTTCATTTAATGATCCTGTCTCTGGCTGGAGTTCCTGTTCCTCTACGCCTCTCCCACAGTGAGGAAGTCTGATAGTTTAGCGTTTGGAAGCTAAATCAATAGCATAAATTCATGAGGACAGAGATCCGCAAGCATTAGTGGGAGCGGTTCTTGTTCGCATGCCAGTCTCTCTTGTGCCTTAAATGCTGAGTGAGAGACACTTGCTTGAACTAAAATGTATGTGGGAGTTCAGTGCTCGTCGTTACTCCCTCTGCTGTAGTGTTAACGATAAGGTATCAATTAGAGTAATGATTACGCTGTTTAAACAGCACCTGGTTTTCTATTTTGAATTGGCACTTTAAAAGCCGGTGATCAAGTTATTGCTATATTAACGTAGATCTGGTGAATATACTAACTAATGACTTTGGAATTTGATGTGACGTGAATGTTCTGTTAATGCAGAGGAAAAATTAGGCTATCATCGCTGTCAAATAAGAAACAAAGGAATGATGAACGGGGTGAATAGTTATCCTGGCTCCGTGCAGTTTCACACAAGTTTGAGGTACCACCCTGAGATTATCATCTGAAGAGTTATTTTTAGAACAACAAAAAAAAAAGAATAAAGTGAGGTAGCACTTGGTATGTGTTAGATCCCCTAAATGGCAATATAACGGGACTTTCCCAGGCACACAAAAGCCTTGATGTTTCATCTTCAGCATCCATCGCTGGTGGTTACCGCAGTGCCATGTTGTGAATGAAAGTTATTGCCATGATTGTCAGTAAACTTGAGCTTTGTCTTATTATTTTTGTCACTTAAAAGGCAGTAAAGCCCCCTGCAATGAAACTATGTCTCCCAAGTGACAGGAGGCTGTTCTGCAGCGCCTGACGCATTTATGCTAAGGACTGGCTTAGGGTCTTCTCTCCTTCAGGTACAGTTTAATAGAATGAATACTGCAACCATTTGTTCCAGAGATATATTCCGCTAAAAGGTTTCTTTATTGACTTTTTTTTTTTCCTGTGTTCCCTTTCTGTAATTTCTGTGGAGTTNATAGAATGAATACTGCAACCATTTGTTCCAGAGATATATTCCGCTAAAAGGTTTCTTTATTGACTTTTTTTTTTTCCTGTGTTCCCTTTCTGTAATTTCTGTGGAGTTTAATTATTAGCCTCAGGTATCCTGGTTGAAATCCAGACTAGAAGAAATGGAGGTTTAAATTGAGACTTGTCTTTTGAAGTGCTGTAGAATAGTTTTAATATAGTTCCTATAATGTATATTTTTCTGTTTACACTGTTGGGTAAATGAGACAAAAATGATAGCTTCTGTTTGAATTTTGGTATATGAAGTCAAAGTCCCAGAGCAAATGTCTGTGTGATTAAAGTGGTATTGAGGCATTATTAAAAAAGCTGTAATTTCAAATATTTTATGCTTTGTTACGTATACAGCCAATCCACAATGAAGACTACTTACTTAATGTAAGTCTGGTGCTTGCACCCGACTGAGGTTGAAGAAATGAAGAAAGTTTTCATTGGTCCCCGCTGGCTTTGCATCAAGCCCTTGGTTTAAAGTATTGATTAAAAGAGAAACTCAATATGAATGGGAAGCCAAGAGAATTAATACAGTGAATGCAGTGAATTAGCAAAAGGGAAAAGAAAAAAAAAAAAAAAGCAGCTCCCAAAAGACTGCATCCACAAATGTAATTTGTTCCTTTGATTTGATGAATCTGGTTCCAGGTGCTTATTCAAAAGCCATCTAAGTAGTGGCTTTGCCTGTACCTACCCAAATGCTTTTTGTCTTCCTCTTTATTCTTTTCCTAATAACTCGGCTGTTTAATAGATTTTGTTTTCCTAGTATTAGATTGCTATGCAGAAAAAAAAAAAAAAAAACAAACCAAAAAAACCACTCAATGAACAGGAGAGGTTTAATTAAGGACTGCTACAGCTGTTGAAGCTTAGAAGACAAAATACTTAGGGGTGAAGATTGTCCAGCACCCCAATAAAAGGTGAAGCACCCGCTGGAAGAACCGGTGTTGTCACTGCAGTGGCCTAAGAGAGGAAAGTTAGGATGGTTCACGGTGTCTGCTGTAGTCTTGCCTTTCCTAAATCACTGTCCTCGATAATACAAATGCATGGTTTTTAACAGGAAAGAAAAGGGAAAACAGAATTGAGTAGCTTCTCAAACAGCTCCCTAAGGTCTGCCATATCTAAATACTGTGAACGGAAATTGCTGAATAAAATGAATGCAATGTCTGTTTGACAAATCATATGCTGATTTAACCTGGGTTTTGATATCCCTGGGAGGATTATGCGGCAGAGCAAACAACTAAAAAATAATATAAATCCAGAAAACATATTGCAGAACTTGGTTGTGCGAGCATGCTGTGTATCAAGCCACGTTGATTGGACAGACCAACGCTTGTGGTTTAGAAACTAAATTTCAGTGAGTAAATAATGTTTTATGTATCCCTTAAGGTGTTTGACATTTCAGCCATCCCGATTAGTAAAATAAAAGCAAATTTGAAGGCTATCTAAAGTTGCAGTCCAGGTAGAAAGAAGAGTAATGAAGAAGAGTAATTCATCACAGCACTGCTCACTGGGGATACGGTAGTTTTTTATCTACAGGCAGAAATACAGAAGAGAAGAACGCGTTTGAGAGATGTACTTTTGATCGTGATTAGCTCTCTGTCTCCTACACAAGGCCTACACGTGGCCTTTTCCCTATGTAACTTCTTCCTTTGGCAGACCTACTGTGTCAGGAAAATCTCTAGCCCTGTTGGCAGAGAAGCAGACTGCCACTGGATCTGTCACTTTATTAGGCTGCAAGTGAGAGCTCTTCTGAACACGCTGAGCCCAAATGATCCTTGGCCTGGTGTTCAGGTAGGGAGAAAATTTTGAAGACTCTCACTGTGCAGAGAAAGCATCTGTGACAGCAGAAGACCATCTCTTTGGGCTTTTTATTAGGTCAGCTGCTTCTCGGGTGAAATTAACATGATGGGGAAACAGCATTTGGGAAGAAACAGAGGAGAAGAGGGAAGAGTGATGTACCCCTATGTGCCCTATGGTTTAGTCATTCTCAAATCACTATCTGTATCTTCAAAATGCATTTTATAGGCTTAAAGTTCCATCCTGCTCATGTGAAGGGCCAGCGTGAGGCACTATTTTACTAATTGGATATGCTTAACAAATTATGAAACCCATCACTAAGTGTGGGTCCTGGTATCCCTACAGAAACATTCACGTTTTGGCTTAATGGAGATGTAATTATATGCTCTCCCAGATAGCTAAAATGCTATTTAATACAGATTTCTTTCCCTGTCCCTGAGATTAACCTTATTTCCAAAGAAACAAGAAAAATATGTGACTAATAATAGAGAGGTAGATATAAGAGCTGTCTCACGGGGTGCATCCCGGCTGCTAAAGAGAGAGGGTGATGAAGCAGCCTCGAGCATTCCCTCAGCTCTGGTTTGCATCGCTCCAACTTGCTCTCTCAAAGACCACGTCTGGGGTGGGCCGGAGAACTAACCTGCTTCAGGGGCTGCTCCAAAAAGACACGTGTACAAGACTGCAGTGGGCTGCGCTCCTTCTACATGGCGCGACGATTCCTGCGGCGTCTCCAGAAGACTTGTGTTTTATGATTTCAGTTAGTCCACCTTTTTTCCTGAGAGGGCTTGCTCTTATTATCAAATATGTTTGTAAAAGGGGTCTTTTTTCACCATTTTGATACCCATCAACATTTGTTGGCTTCCATTTCTGAAAAGACTGTGGCAACTTTGGTCCTCAGGTTCTGCTTTCTAAATGAGCACACATACAAAAAAGAAAGATTAACAGGTATTTTTCTGTTCAAATGTTGAGGTGAGCTCCCCTTTCCTTTCAAGAGGTTTGCATTTTAAGAAGCAGATGTGTGTGTTTGCTGGGTTGTAGCTGTTTCATCATTCCATCTGATCAATTCAGCCTCGGAGTCATAGCCAGAGAAGATGCTGATGGTCAGGCATCTTTTAGAAATGTTCTTTTGGTTGGAGTTTTTCTGGCCTCACTGAAAATTTTGGATATGCCATTTTATAGTCTGTGTTTTTAGGCAGAGCTGGTCAAGAATTTTGCAAGATAAAGTTTTTTTCTTCAGAGCTCACCAGTTCCTCGAAACAGGAATGTTTTTAAGAAATGTATTTTATGTGCAGCTGATGGAGATAAATAAGTAAGTGAGATGTACCAATTTGTTGCCTACTTTTTCTCGTTTCGTAACTTCTTCATTTTCTGCCCGTTTATAGAGGTGATCAGTGAGACAGGTCTGTTTCCCTGAACCTCTGCAGTTAACGTTTCAGAGCTCTATGAGAGGAAAGAATACATACTCAGTAATAAATTGTGGATAAATACTTGATAGATAAACTGACTTAAAAAAAATATTTAGTTTTTCTTCATACCAACTTATCAAATAGACACAGCAGCAAAAGACGTATTTTATTCAGGGACGAATGTGTGATGTTTTGATACGCCATCACAAGTACACACTTCTGATTTTTCTGAACTATTATTTTATTTTTACTGGAGAATAAAAGTGTCTCTGTGCATCCTTCACGATGCTGTTGAATAGAAGACCGATGAGAATACATCTAATAAATTAAAAAATAAGTTTCATTCCTGTATTCAAAGGGGAGCTTAATGAGTTTTTCACACAGTAAACAGTAGTGAGTTTATGAACAGTCCTACCATGCTCGTGGTGAAGGCTATGTAAATTACGCTGATGCATATTTATTCTTGTACTTCTTGTGGGAATATATTTAGGGACCTATAAGCATATATCAGAATTTGTTACAGGGAAGGAAACTTATGAGGAAGGCTTTTTATCCCAAGAGTAGAATTAAGGTGAAATTAACAAGTAATTGAAGTTATCTTTGATCATGATTTTTCATTCCCTTTTTCTCCCTGCTCTAAGGAAGTGAATATTTTTGATGTTCAGTAGAGCAGCACAATGCTGCACAGAGAAGCATAATGCTGAATTTTCATAATAATGTTTGTAATGCAAATGAGGGACACTTCAAAAACAGGTTGATTAGCATTTCTTGAAAAAATGCCAGTCTCCTCCTTTTTCTTCATTAATTCTATCAGCAGATTACATAGCTAGATTTTAACGTTAGTAAATGTGAAGTGTGTGGTGGCTTCTCGTGATATAATTATTTGGTGGCTCTAAATAGTTTCAGATTGTGCGTTTAAAACAGTTCCTCCAGCACTAGAGCATTACAGTGAATTAATGAGCAGCTTGTCACCTCTGGGACCTTTCCTTTGAAATCCAGTCTGGCTTAAAGTGAACTCCTACCATTTCAGGCCAGCAGCTGGTAAAAGGTTAGAAAATGAATGAGCTCCAGGGACATCGCTGAACTTCCACGGGAGCATATATTTACTTTAGTGCTGCTTTTCAGAGATCAAACCAGGGGAAATACAGAGCTGCTGTGCAGTTCCTCCCACAGACTACATCAGGGTATTCCCTCCTCGCAGGGCTCTCGGAAACGGGCTTTGCTCTCCTCTCCTTCCCTACCTCCTGCAAGGGAGGCATGGCAACGTAGCAACTTGAGCAAACCAACTGCGTTCCCCTTCCTATGTGTCTTTTAGGCTTTTTCCTCATTATTTTTTGTCATCTCCTTTTTAATTGCCACAGCTTCCTCCTGTTCCCTCTTGTCTTTTATTTCATTCAAATAATTGATTCTCTTCCTTATCTCCCAAATCTTGCCTTCCCCCAGTGTGTGGGTTTTATTCTGCTTTTTCTCCATTGTTTCCCAGTGGGAGACCCAAGAAGCTATCTCACACTCTGCACCAGGAGCATCTTTCCTCCCCTGCTAGACACCTGTGAGGAGCTCCTGTTGCCCTTTTTTGTTCCCATTAAAGAGACTTCAGAGAACGAAATGCTTGTTGTGCTGCTTTGATTTTTGAGGAGAAACAGCGCTGTATGAGCTTTAAGTTCAGAGCATCAGTAAGAGCAGCTGGTGAGCATCCATCTCTACCTGGTTTTGATTCCAGGTGAGCATCGCTTTACTGGTCAAATTTCTTTTCCTAACTGCATAAGGCAACAACAAACTGAGTTTTCAGGGATGGTATTTAAATAGTACGAGCAACTTAGAGCATAAATTCAGAGTGCACAAATGAACTTGGACATTTGAAAGCCGTGGAATAACAGAATCATGGAATAGTTGGGGTTGGAAGGGACCTTTAAAGGCCATCTAGTCCAACCCCGCTGCGCTGAGCAGGGACATCTTCAACTCAATCAGGTCGCTCAGAGCCCCGACCAACCTGACCTTGGAAGAACTGCAACTCCTTATGGTCCTGGAGAAGCGCTGCAGTAGAGTTACTTTAATCTGTTCTAAGTTTTGTGTCTCAGTGTTGTCTTGATAGTGGTTTCCAGCATGGGGCTGGATCATTGCGATCCAGCTGTGTAACTGCCTAACATAGCTCAACATCTTGTTTCTTCTAAGATTTTAACCAGGGCTTTTTTTTTTTTTTCCTCCAAATTTGAATGTAGAAATAACGCGTAACATTTCCTATTATTAAGATGGTCCTGGAGTCTCATCTTTGTTAGTAAATCATCTTGACAATCTTCTTCCTTTCATGTGTGTTGATTTTGATTAGGTAATTCATCAAAAGCCTGTTATTAGCCATTTCTTAGGCCTTCTGTCTCCGTCAACCACTTGTCATTTTATCTGGTTGTGGATTACTGCTCAGCAATCGAGCCAAGGCTTGCTGCATGCCAGGCCGCTCCGTCCTCTGATTTCCCTTCCAATACTGCAGGGAAGTCACGCGGAATTCGCCTTCTCCAGTAACGCAGTTGCTTAAATATGGCGTTTAGGATAAAACAGTGATTTGCACTATTGATGATTGCTTAAGCTTTTTGCTGTTGATATCGAGTTGGATCTTAACTGTTTTAAAAATAAATGTAGCTCCAACGAGCTGCATAGTTTTACAACCCAGCACTTCAGTTTAATTTGTGTGTGGCAAGTTACATTGATGGCTTTTGCCATCCTCTTTTTTTATGTGATTTCAGAGAGAGTTGTATTATTTGAAAAAGATTGTTGCTAAATGAATTGAGTGAAGAAAATTAATTTGTGGAAAAATCATTTAGAGAAAAAGGCTGCATTTGCTTTTGGTTTTGAAATGGAACCACAGAAAAGTGGAGATCACCTGGTCTGAAATTATGTTGCAAGCCTTAGATTTCAGACTTTAGATTAGGTTATGCAGGACATGACTGAGCTGAGCCTTAATTATTTCCAGCAAGGAGATGCCACCACTTCGAGCAATCTATTCCAATGCTCAGTCGCCCTCACAGCGAAGATTTTTTTTCTCATATCCAGATGGACTGAAGCAACTTGCGCCAGTTACCTCATGTTCTGTCAGAATGCATCTTGATGACAAAAGCACCTCTGCTTTCTCTGTAACTACTTTTTTAGGTATTAGAAGATTATAACTAGATCTTCTGAGCCTTTTCTTCTCAAGCCCAGTTCCTTCAACTTTTCTCTGCTAATCATCCTGGTGGCCTTTCGCTGGACCCATCCAGTTTTTCAATGTCATTCTTGAAGCGTGGGGGGACCAAGACTGGACACGGTGTTCCAGGCGTGCCCTAGCAGGCACTCAACAGAGCGCAGTAATCGCATCCCTCAACCTGCTGCAGCCTGGGACATGGTTTCGTTGCCTCAGAGGTGCTCTGCTGACTCACACTGACCTTGCCCTCTGCCAGGACCTCCAAGTGCTTTACAGCAGAGCTGTTCATGGACTTACGTATGTCCGATTTGTACAGCTGGTCCATAACTCAACTCTCCTCTACAGCTACTGGCATCTCTGGCCTTTTCAGTTGGAGTTGTATTGGGTCACGACTACCGCAGAGGTGCTGGGAGGGAATAACTTTAACTGGCAGTGTCTTCTGGAAGGAGGATAGGATGTGTACACACACACGTCAGTGCTCCGACAGTAATGGAAGGGAACTGGTGTTTTAATTTCTTTATCCCTACAGGAGCAATCTGGTTTTTGATCAGAAAGATATTGTAAGAGCATGAACTGTTTCTGCATTTCATAAAAATGCCTGCCTGGTCTCGGACACTCGCTACTGGAAGTGCTCTGCAGGATATTGAGCTTGCCAGGCTCTCCTCCTCTCTGCCTTTTCCCTCTCTCTTTTGCAAGCTGACCTGCTCGCTTTGCCTCTTCTTCAAGCCAGGCCTCCAGAGCCCAGCTCCAAATGCAGAGACGGGGGCCGTGTTAGCATGACCTCAGCTTCCTCAGCAGGGCCCAGCGTCAGTAATGGGGGGGCTTCCAGGCCCACCTGGACTGGAGCACCGAGCAATCTCCCGTCTGTTGGGAAAGACCTGCTGTACTTTCAGCAGGGCCCTACCTAGCAAGGCAAAATAAGAGGACGAAGCGAGAGGATGCACTGCGTGGCTTCCCTAACCCCAAAGTGTCGTGTTTGTTCTCTGCCACTGCCTCCCGCAGCTCCCTTATGAAGGTTTTCTTGGGTCATAGGCAGCAGACTCAGCCTTTATGCTGCTCTGTCAACAGTTGAGTACTGCCAAAATTGTGATCCTTTACTGAGGTGACGGTGGAATGCATTTGCCCAGTGGAAACAGGGTTGCACAGTCTTCCACGTGAAGGCAAAGGAGCTGAAAGAGCTGTGGGAGGATCAGGTAGCTCAGAGTGTGAGGTTGGGAAGGGAGGAAAGCCCAGCCACAACGGCATCTCCACTGCCTGACCACGAAGGAGCAGTGACGTAGCTTCTGCTCTTCCCTCTCCTTTTACTTGAAACTAATGGCTACATGTCTTCAACATGGGAAAATAAATAAGGATTTTTAAAATTTCTTTTTTAAAGAGATAAATAATTGCAGTTATTATTGATTGTGAAGTGCTTTATACCTGAACTACTTTCAGGGTCTGTGGCTCTGCTGATGCCCTGTATTACTTGACAACAATTACGTAGGACACTTGATAGATGGATGATACAGGGCCAACCTCTCCGTTAAGCCTGTGGGCTCTTTGCATGATTGGATTAGGTCAGTTCCTAATGGGATCTTTTTCCGTATCGCAAGCCAGACTCAATACAATGTAATCAGAGAAGAGCAGCTACAATGCTAGCATGGCTAGTTGCAATAAAGTGAAAAATCAACTTCACTTTTTCTTAGGTTGTTGCAGTAATTTATTTTAACAAAAATGAATTCAGTCAGGAAGCTGCTATAACGTGGTGACAGCATTGCTGAGAGTCAGAGCTAAGAAGTCTTCTTAGCTCCTCTTAAAGCCAGTGGAGAACCAAGAGACGATGAGCATGGAGTCTAATAAACTGAGAAGCACTCAACATATTCAAAGTCTGAACTCTTATTAGAGGTTCGGAACTTGACTCTGAATGGCTTTCTATTTGTATGCAAGAGAAAATAAAAGGAAACTATGTAAATATGGTAAGTTTTAATTTAGGCTTGAGAGGACAGTATCTTAGCCAGGTTATTAACATTCACCTTTCAGCGATAGTTTGGTCATATGGCTTATTTTAAAGAAATATTCAGCGAGCAAAGTAAAACAGAGACCGTTTCTGTGGTAACGATAGAAGCCCAGTGCCCTTTGTTGGTAACGGAGCAGAAACAGTCCTTTTTTGCCATCACTTTAAGTTTCCAATTACTTTTCCTTCTCTTTTTTCTTCATTCTGAAGTTGAAACACTTTAAAAATTGTGCTCGTATTATTTAGTGAAGGTGAAATTTCAGAACCAGGACGTATTTTATTTATGTTAGGTGTCCTTCTGGGAGCATTGCTTTGCTTCCAGGTATAAAGACTAAGGAAAGTCAAACAGTTCCCATATATTCCCAATATTATGCCCCATGTGTCTGACAGTGCAACTGAGGTTGGCCCAAGACCCAAGGGACTGTGTCCTTTGCAGGCCACTGAACTCTAGTCCAACATGTGACTGGTGGGAAGGAGAAGACTGATGTTGTCATATTCCAATCACAACACCAAAAAGGATCTGAAATGCCTTATTTAACCTGACCGTGCCTTTACCAGAGCCAGATGGGGATCTACTAAATGAAGGCAGTAGCTAGACCGAAGGGGAAAGAAAGCAATGAAAGTATGGCCAGGAGTTTGATCCTAAAGTTACAGGAATGCTGGAATATACTGAACAGTGATGGATAGTACATTCATGTTAAGAACAGATTTTGGTAAGCAAAATAAATCCCTCCAATTAGTTTCCTCCATGAATCACTTAGATTAAATTTTCAGTAGGACTTACATCTGGGCTAATGACAGCACTGGAAGATCAGTTTGCCACTGGTGAGTACGAAATTGTGTCTGGAAGGGCATGGTAGGAAGTGGGACCCATTGCATCAGTGTCTTAGGAAATTAAGTTTTCAATTAAAATAAAATGAATTTATCTTCCTAGAGATAGGCCTGTAGAGGCTTACATTTGGTAGATTATCATCAAACATCCACAAACAGATGGCTCCCATGTTTCTCTACGTCTAACCTACCCAACCAGAGGCGAAAAAACCCAAAAATCAGTACTACTGGAGTCTTCCTGGGGAGCTCTAGAGACAAGACTCAGGTGTGTATGTGCAGGGGGGGTTCTGCTGCTCAAAACTATTGGAGTTACTCATGGAGAGAAAGACCAGACGAGGTGAAAAAAGTTCTCAGCTGAAGTCAGCAAGTTAAACTGGTTTGTCCCAATGACATATCTCTTTCACAAAAAGCTACTTTTTTCTACTGGAGAAGTCGGGGGTGATGTTCTTGTTCTTCTTCCTTAAAAAAACCAAACACACACCCCCTCTCCTCCCCCCCAACCCAGAAAAAGCCCAGCCTCTCTGTAAAATCAAAACAATTCCCTGGAACAGTACTGCCAATCGAGGACACTTATATTGACTTCATTTTACCTCTGTTGAGATGAGGGAAGAGACTATTGAGAGCAGCTCAGTGTTTGGTATTTGATATTTGAAAAAAGTTACTATTCTGGAAGCTATCGTTAAAGAAGCTGAATAAGTATTTTTTGTGCGTATGTTTAAGCGGTAAGTGCTGTGGTCTAATTTGGAGGAAATTACTTGATCTGCTGTTGAGTTGGAAGCCTCCAGCAGAGCTTGGGAAAGGTGTGAAGTTTTCCATTTCAGGATCGCTCTGCTTTTTCCCCAGAACGTTCCTGTCACGCGTGTTTCCATGTTCCTTTTAAAGCACTTGCTAGCATGAGCAAAATTTCAAAAATGTCTAGTTCTATTGAACGTTATCCTTTCTAAGCCAAGGTTCAGTCCTTTCCCACAGATGTAGAATGTGATTTACGTTTGGGGAGGCAGGAGTTTTATAAGCGAAGGGTTTGTATTTGCTGTCAGTGGTGCTAAGCAGACATTTGGGAGTGCTGGAACCCTCCCTCTCTCTCCATCCTATGCTCTCAATTCCACAGAGCCAGAAACACTACAGATAGGCCAGACAAACGGAACCTGCATTTTTAAGTGGGGAAGGAGAAAAGAAAAAAAAGGCTAAGATCAAATCGCGTTCACTACTGCAATTCAGTGTGAACAGCTGGGGGTGGCAGAGAGAAAATGGAAGAATTCAAATAATCCTACATTTGCATTCACAAAACCATGGAAAGAGAATTTCCCTTCAAAACCACCCGATCCTGAGATGTGTGTGACCAGGACAGAAAATAAAGATTGAAGGCAAGGCAGAGTGGAGGCAAGCACTGACCAGGAATGTCGGTTTGGTTAAAAAAAGAAATGGTGGAGGAAAAAGTAACGGGAGAATATTTAAAGTTAACTTTGAAGGATAAAAGCTGGCACTGGAGAACAGCCTCATGCATTGAGGTATTGATCCAAAAAATGCCCTATAAACTTTGCAAAGAAAGATGTGATGCTTTGGTTTCCCTGAAGCATACAGGGTATGATAATTTTGAAAGAATTCACATCGAGGGAAAAAAACCGTATCTTAAATCTAGTAGAAAGATGAAGCCTCTCTCATTTTTTAAACCCACGTTATTCCGCATTTCACCATGCTTGAAACGCAATCCTAATTTAGGAATCACTAGGATCTGGGACTGTAGATCTCACTTGCTCTGGAAAAAGCTGCAGAGAGGAGAGCTAGAGAAACGTATCTTTTATAAAACAATGTGAAAATGTGATTTGAGTTTCCTCTCAACCCAAAAGAGTTGCTGAGTATTGATACTGACTTAACAAGAGCTGAATGGAGCCATTTGCAGTGAATAATGTATTAAGTAGTTGGAATGTGAAGTGTTTACTAAAATAACAGTAATTACACAAACCAAGCTAATCACAGCGAAGTTGTTGGAAAGACTGTGGAATGTGATACGTTGCTTTGCTGCAGTATGAGTGCTGGGGGGAGGGGGGTTTTATTTTGTTTTTTTTTTTTTTTTACACAATTCTTTGAATTTTTAAAGGTTGTTTTGTTGGTTTGGTTTTTTTTGTTTTTTTTGTTTTTTACATGGAAATAAGGGAACACCAAGTAATGCATGTTTTTCACTGGTTCTAATGTCACTTCATATCGTATTTAAAAACGCCCACATGGTGCTACTTGCAACATGCAGAGAGCTGACATTTCCTTTCAACAAATTTCTGAGTTTTTAAGTACTTTGCGGAGATTGCAGCTTCCTAAATAAGCTCGCACCACAACACAATGGGATAAAAAAGGGAAAAACGAGAATGGTTCTTCGGCATCTTCTGTCTGGAGGTAACAGCTGACAATATATTTGATTATGTCATTACACAGATTTGCTGTTTATTATAAGGACTGCATCCATATCGCTCCAATACAGCTAGAAGCCTATTAAAGAACTTTGTGTTCTCAACTGCAAAACTAAACTGATTCTGCGCCCTCTGGCAAAGGCTGAAGTTTCCATTGACAAATGTGTGCAATATGTAGAGACTTGGATTTTGTATTTTGTTTACAGCCAAAATTCATGCTTTAATGTTGTAAAGAATATATTAGAATACTGTCAAAATGCCCTTTAAATAATTTTATGACTCAACATGTTTTCAAATATTTAATCTGTCTTTCGCCCTTTAGTGTGAAAGTTAATCTGTTATCTGTTATTAATATCTCCTCAGATATACAAATGCTCCTTTTCACAGATGCGCACATGTGCAACGGAACAGAGAGTTATTTAACTGTAAAACTTGGAATCCAACCCCAAGCCATACACGCCAAATTAGAATTATTTTTTTTTCCAATTTTGAACAAAGGCAACAAACCACTAACAAACCATAATTTAGAAAGATTTTTATGAAAAATGGTTTTACAATTGTAGTTATTCACCATTCCTCCTTGTGTTAACCTAGGTAGCAACAAAACCCCTTGCCCACATACTGCAGGCAGGATGTGTTGTGAGAAACACGGTGGATTTTCTTTGAATAACCTGCTTTGTTTTGTGCGTAATTTACAGGGGAAGACATTGAAAGTAAGCTAATGAAATTAAGTGGAAATGCATTGGCGTGTCACATGGAGGAGGGCATACAGCCCCCTTTCCGAATGACTGTGATGTATGGTGGGCAGGGGTTGCTTGTGCTCAGTTTGATCCATAACCTCAAACTCCAGAAAGCATCCTTAATCATGGCACCCAGTGAAAAAGAGGAGTCCTCCGGATAGCAGGGCAAACAAATTTTGAGTTTTATCAAAATTTCTGTTGTTTCCTGAACACCTTTGGTGTTCTGCAACTAGCTCAAAGGTAGGAACCATCCAAACAGCTGCCCAGCAGGGCCAGCAATGGCAGGATGGTCTGCCTTTTGTGTGGGCGTGAATTCAGGGGCCTTCCCTCTGCCTGTCGCTTCATTTCCCAAACTGAAGGGAAATTAATTGCCTACCATATTCCACTCCTTTTCCAGCTCTGGTTGAAGCTGGCTAACGGTTTCCAAACGTGTTAGAAGACAGCTTCCACAGAAAAGGGTGGAGAGGCAGGTAGAGGGGAGGAAATTGCCTGGGCCTTGTTTATTTTAGGGAGCCAGGATCAAAACAGAGTCCATACATGCACTACGAGAATTAGCTAGGCTTTGTGTCTCATCTGGGGATGGGTCCCTTGCAGACACTTCCCTCTCCAACAGCATGAGTTGAAACCTTTGTCTTAGGACTTCACAATTTGAAGACAACTGCTGTAGACTCCAGACTCAGCAGTGTCAGAACACGTCCTGTGCATGGCAGGAAACTCATTCTGAACTCTTTTCCTGTCTGCTGAGGGTCGGTTATTGAGAGCTGGGCTTCCAGTGAACTTTGGGTCAGATAAATAAGCTGTTCTGGTTACAAGGAAGCATCTTGTTATCGAGGAATTGACTTCTGAGTAGTAAGAATTGTATAAATCAGCATTAATTTAAAAAAAAAAAAACAAAAACCAAAACATAGTATCAAGAGCTGCTTAGCAAATGTATGCAAGAAGAATGGCCTCAGATGTTAGGCTGGGTGAAGCAGTGAGGAAGACCCTTACAATAACTGCTACCAGCAGTGATGGAAGGTGTTTCGGCAACTTGGCTTTTGAACATAAAAGTTGTGTGCGCGTAAAAGGGTCAAGATATGTATCTATGGGAAAGCTGCTTCTCTAATTGTTCCCGTAGCATAGATGATAATTAATCAGAGTATTCAGAAGTTCTGAAACAGAATCAAGGTGAACTGAGACGATTTGCTGTAAAGCTTATCCAACAAGTTGTATACGGCAGAAGCCAACCGCGCAGAACTCCAGCTTTGACAGCAAAGATTAATGACCCACCTCCCTTTAACCGATGGTATCCAAAGCGTGCTCCTCTCCCCCTGCCTGGGGCAGCTTCCACAGCCTGCATCAGGTAGATGCACTCCACTGGCTTATTTCATTTCTTTTTATTGCCATTAGAAGGAATGTTTAAAACCAAAATCTGCCATCTGTGAAACCCTACATATTTTCTGTGGACCTAGTCTCTTGGTGGCCATTTATATTTTAGGAACTGACATGTTCAGTTTTATTAAAATAGACGGAAAATGGAAAGCAACTGTTTTAAGACCAGAGCTGTTGACCTTATATTTCGCAAGTAATAAGATTTTATTTACTGTAGTTACTGCAGGCTTGCTAAAAACTGAGGATTTTTTAATTTTTTTTTAATATCTTGCCATTTCTGGTACATACATGTAGATGTACATGCTGTTCTTGCACGTTGTTCAAATGAACAACCAAAAAAAATAGTCTGAGAAACATGGAAGTAGACTGAAAAACATCTGAAGGTGCAAATGCTGTTTTCATTTTGGAGTTTTCCAGCAGAAATGTGCACCAGTTTCACAGAATTTTTTTTTTTCTTTGAGTTTGACATGTAAGTCCTTCAGGCTGCAGCTGGACTTGTGTCATCGGTATCACCCTTAGAAACGAACAGGATCCATTTTAGCCCGAGTGGTGAAACATATTTCTTTCTGTTGTGTTACTTTTCGTGTCTATGTCAGTGATTCCTCCTGCCTGTAGTTTTGCTGTACTATAATGCTTTCACACTGCATTTTATTTACAATTTTATTTAGGCTTTAGGAATCAGAGCTTTTCCTGTGTTTGACTATCTGAATCATACTGGTAAGGGGAAAAAATCCCATATTATTCATAATCTCAAATGATTTTTGGTTTAGGTAGGCCCCAAAAGATTTTGCAAATTGTATTAATATTTTGTACAGGACTTGACTGTCTCTCCAGTTGTACTGACTTTGTTTCCGCCCCCCCTTGGACTGCATTATGCTTCCCTGCTAAAGTTGGATTGTGCTTGCAGATGGAAAGTTGCTTGTAGGGATGGGGTTTTAAATTTGGGTTTGGTGGTTTTGTTTGTTTTGGTTTTATGAGAAAGTAAAGAGTATGAGGAAATACACTCAAGTCATAAAATAATTTGCAATAAAGATAGGTTGCTTGGTTTTTTTTCTTGTGTCCGTCCCCGTCCCCCCCCCCAGCAGAATGAAAGATCAATACATGAAAATGAAACCTTTTGTTCATTTGCAATGTGCGTGGGCAATTGTAGGGAATCTTAGAATGGTTTGGGTTAGAAGGGACCTTCAAGATCATCTAGTAGGGTGCTCAGTTATGGACGTGTACATGAAACCGGAGAGTCTGTACACCACAGGGGGATTCGGGATAGGGCTTTGGTTATGTCCTACAGGAGGCTACAGTATACGTGGAATCCACCTTCTTGCCGTTGCCTTCGAGACATAAATTTTCCAGAACAAAGCAAAGGGAATGTATTTACTTTAACATCCATGGCAGATCAAATAACCTATGACTGTGGTTGAGCAAATAATTCTTGTGACCAGGCGCCGTAGTCCTGTCTGAAGGCAGGGATTTCACAAGAGTGGAAAAGCCTCATTGGCAAAAGTGTAGAAAATGGTTTGGGTGAGGTGAAGTGAGGCATCAGGTGGAAAAAAGCAAATGGATCCTTTTTCATAGAAAAATGTCTTGTTTGAATGTGCTATCAAAATCACGGAACAGGGAGGGAAAGAAACACTCCATGAGTTATGGCGAATAACAAATAGAAGAAGAAAACAAAGGATTTTGGTCCAAAAATTATTAACTTTTTCTCAGTGATGAAAACTGACTCAGGAGGATACCTGCAGACACGCTTATTTTGTGTGTACCTGCCCCTCCTGCTGCCTGCGTACGAAGTACAGACAGAATCATTTATTGCAAGTTTCCGAGCTGATCATCTGCATAAGCCTGTCAAGAGTACAACATTAACTGAGCGTAGAGGGGAAAATATACTTTTGGTTTGATCTTTCCATGACCTTGCTGGTGGTGGAGTTAAAAATGTAAATGGTGTGGGGGGGTTATTTCTTAAATATATTTTCTTTTCATTTGATATCTCTTTAAAGAAGGAACAAATGTTCCTCTGGCATGACAGAACTCTGAATTGCTAAACCATACTTGCCTACGATTCTTTTTTAAATCAGCAAATTGTTATTCTGTGTAACAAAATGGCTAAAGCTGAAAGTTTGATGGAGAAGCAAAGGAAATTGGCTTAAAGGAGTTCTTCATTATACTCATGCAAAGCCCATTAACAGTGGCTAATTTTATACCTCAGTCAAGACACGTGCCAATAGTTTTGGTGTCTCTGTCTTGGAGAAGTCAGGCTCTTCCTTTCACATCCCCAGCGGCAGCTAGATTTTAACTCAACTCTCTTATTCCTGAACGGATTCATAATTACTTGCCAAAACAATGTTGACGTTCGATTATGGACTAATACCAGGTTCTCTAATGCACAGATTTTTAGCAAAGAGGCAGGAGGTCTAAGTGCTCTCATGAAATATTGAAATAGTTTGCATTCCCTTGTTCTCCCTCGTTGGCACGTAACTATATGCTCCCTCTCTTGACGGTGAGCTGGAAGTGACACTTTTCAAAATAACTTGACAAAGATACTTTCAAAACTGTCACTTCTTTATGATAATTTAATTATTCCTTTTTTCTTCAAAGGAAACTTCAATCTCTTTGCAGCTTCTCACGCACATTTTTATCTACTGCTTTCGGAATTGGAGCATAATATTACTGAAAGCTAACAGTGTAAGAAAAATCTAGAGATTGTCGCTTACAAATGTAATTTTTGGTATTTCGGGTGTGCAGTTTTTTAAATCAAAAAGAAATATTAAAATCTGACCAAAATGCTGATTTTTTGCATTGAAACTGCCAAATAACCATGTAACACTGTACACTGTATAGCCTGCCTATTCAGGTATACCGTATACATGAATACTAACAGGCTAGATTATAATTTTGTAAAGTACAACGTTGTACTTCATCAAATTATGTGTTTCGAGGAAATAGTTTTTTATTGTAAAATAATTTTTATTGTATGGACAGCTTTACTTCTTTTAGATGGTCTCAGAGCGCACATTTGGGACTACTAAGAGAGAGTTTCGATAGAAGTAGGGATAGGCTTGACATGGCTTAAGTGTTGTATGTTTTAATCATGTTTTTCCCAAGATTTCAGGTTAATTATGTGTTAACACTTGGTAGTAGCAACACCAGGAGAGGTAACCGTTTTGATCAGGTAGTTCTCTTCAAGAATGCTTTTTATTTTAATGCTATTCTCTGCTTCAGTGACAATATCCATGGCTAAAAGAATATATATTTTAGAGCTTATCCAAACTAAGGATGTCTTGTTGTGGGGAGCCTCTCACAGTCCTTGCTGCCCCCTTTGCAGGATTAACTGAAGACCTGCTTTGGGTTCCAGAGTTTGAGCCACAAGTTGTAGGTTCCTCAAGCATCTTTACTGTCTGAAGAGTTTTGCGATGTTGGCTTTTTGTTCTTTTATATGTATTTGTGGACTGGCTGTTTAGCTTGAGTGAAATATTTGCAAAAATTCCATTCTAATTTCTAGGACAAGAGCGTTATTTTGGTGACTTTTTAAATGTGTGCTTTCACACCTGGGTTCATCTGTGTACACACACGCACAAACACCATGTATCTTCACATTGCATTCTGTGTGGAGATACCTGTATTTTTAACATCAAAGTAGTGATGGCACTAAAATAGAGTTTTTCTTCTATAATTTTTATTCGTTTTAATCTATTTTAATTTTTAATAGTTTTAATTTATAGAGACAAACACTTGGGAATTGAAATGAAAAAGTGACAATTTCAGAAAACAGTTAATGTCACAGGAGTACAATCTCCAGAGGGTACGTAACGCTGTATATACCGCATTACAAACATTCCCTCCGAGGGGAATGGCAATACGCATTTGCTTAAAACTCCATGATAGTTAATGTCTAGCGCGGCTGAATACTGTTGCAAAGACCTTTCTTAAAATCTCCAGTATTGGAGGACTCAGCTGAAAATAGCTGTGTGACACGCCTGAAACGGATTCAGCCGTCTGTGCCGAGCGCGAGGGAAGACCTGAATACCAGGATTACAGATCCCACAAATCCTCGGCTCAGTTTTACAGAAGGCTCAGGCAGTTTATGTATTCAGTTCATCTATTTTCACTTCAGCGTAATGACTTGCAGCTGCAGCCCACTTCGCTGGCAGATCAGAAGCTACACTGTAATATCTGTCCAACCCATACCATTTGTCTTGGAAGGCTAATTATTTAGCTTATGGCATGTTTTATTCTCCCAGGCTATGCTTAAAAATAAACAGAGCCCAGGCAACCTGGACCCTGCTCCCCTGCGATAACCGTGCCATGTCCGTGGCCCTTGCCGTCAGCGCTGGAAGCGCGGGCAGAGGAGCCCGGGCAGCGCAGATTTATCTCACCAGGCCCCGTTTGGGAGGTCTGGTGGGTGGTCAGTCCACCCGTCTTGCGAGGATTCTTCCACAGATCCTTCTCAGATGCTTGTGTTTGAAGACCCTTCAGCAACCCCCGGCTGGGGATGCTGAAGTGGACTGTCCGGCAGGGCAGGCAGATTTTCTGACTTCTTGTTATCCAAACTTAAGAGGATAACCCAGCCTGCAAAACCACAGCGCTTCTTTAGGCCTTCAGTCTTTTGTTTGTTTTTTTAAACACGCCTCTCAAGCTGTGTTATTTCGTTTAACAAAAAAGCAGTTTCCTTTCTGTCTAGTATTTCTACCTATCCAGGGCCAAGTCCCTCTGGAAGTCTGGCTCTGCCTTTCAGGGAAAACAACATGAGGGCTTGGCTGCCGGCGTGCAGCACCTACAGGGGCCGGGCCGTCGTTTCTGAACGGCGTTCTGCAAAGTTTCATCAGATCGCAGATGCTCTGATGTTTCGCTGGGCTAGGAGGAAGTTTGCTGGGGAGCTCAGCGGACTCTCGAGTTTTCAACTCATCAGATTACTTGAAAAGGAGAAGATTCTTCTTTTCTGGGAGAAAAAAACGATCAAAAGTTTCAAAGTATGAAGTGAGAGTAGCTCATAGAATCTGAGGTCCTCTTGGCTTGCCGTATGTATGACTTTGGAAGATGGGACTAAGTTATTTAGCCCTTTTAAAAACTTCACGTGGAAGCTTCAGTCTGCACTGGCCTACATGGACCTACTGCAGGTGGAGAATGGGGTGGGAAGGCAATAATTTGTCCGTTTTCTGCCAGGAAGCAAAGAGTTTCACTTCCATTGAGCCAGTGCATACCTGAAGGTGACATGAACTTCCTGTATCCAAAGCGTGGTGCCCGATGAGCAGCGCTCACCTAGTACTTATTTGGGTGGAGGTTTTAATCAGATCAGTCTTTCAACACTTGCTTTTCCAAACGGGAAGACTTGGCTGGTAACAACTGAGAGAATACACCTAAGGTATGCACTCTGTGTGCAACCCTGGGATGTGAGTTTTAGAGGTTAAAAAAATTACAAGCACATGCACATAGACACACTGTCACGTTTCCTGCTCCCTGCGCGTATTTTGGACTTCATTAGCCTCTGTCTACAAGTAATTAGATGTACAGTCCGGAAATACTTAAGAGTGCTCTATTTCTTCTCCTATCACTTCGAATTCAGATCAGCTCGCTTGGAGCTCAGCATTTCGTGCAGGCTTCAGCAATTAAACCCTTCCCCGTGGCATTTTACCACATGGTGTCACGCTGCAGCGCTGTTTACTTAATCGCCTGACTTTGCTGGATGGCAAGTGTTTCATTAGGAACTATTTATGAATTTACAACACAGCCTAATGAGGTCTTGTCTCCAGTCAGGACAGGTCTGCCTTACTGGTTGATACAATTATCTAAGTAAAGCCTCAGTATAAAGTGGACGAGGGAGTCTTTTGCACACGTATTTTAAAATACAATTATGTTGTCACTAAATGACACACCTGCAAGACTCGGTAAGATCCGTTTAGTAACTCAGCTGTGAAATACTGCAGAAGACTTTTCATTTTAAAAGTTCAGACAATTAATTTAACATGTAAACAGCAACTGTTTGGAGAGATACCGCTGCTATGTAATATTAGTGTCATTCTTGGTTTATTGTGGTAAACTTAAATTTAGCATTGTGTTGTTAAGGCAGGAGCATGCTTTTAATTTGAACTATAAAAGTCAGTTGAAACATTGCCTTCCGGGTATTTGAATTGAGTCCTCGTCTTTGATTTTACTAAAAGAAAAGTTAGTGGTGGGAATTGTTTCGGAGCATGTGATTCAAATTCATTCTTTGGCAAGTACCTCGACTCAGGGTTTAATCTACAGTTTGGCGCTGCTAACAAAGGTGAAGCGTAATTATTTACCAAATGGCACCTAAATGAAACATTAAGCACATGCTGAATTATTTGTATAAAGATAACCTGTGCTTTCAATGTTATTCCATAGGAAAATGCTGTGGCTCCCCTACGAGGACCACAGGAATTTTCAGCTTTTGTTTCCCCATTGAATCTCCTTCATTTCCTTTTTCAGACTTTGTGTAAATTTTGGAGTCGGATTTACTGTATCTTACTAGGAATGAAATGCAGATTTCTAGGAGACTAAGATGCCTGGCAAATGGGCAACTCAGTCTTTGGAAGGGTTTTTACAGCTTTTTAACAGTGTGTCCTCAAGAAATGGGATTTTTTTTTTTCCATTTTCTTTTTTTCTCCCCTCCTTTCTATCCTTTTTTTTTTTTTTGACTTTTGCTTGCCTCTCTTTTGCCCTCTTCCTTTCCTGCTGCCTCTTGAATCCGCTTCCTTGACTGCAGAAGTTTCATAACTGGGTATCGTTAAGCGGTGAATCTCCTTTTGCACTGTTTTCCACCCCGTACCGCAGCTTGCGTGTTTGCACTCTGATGCCCACCTTCATCTGTTGCTGGCCCACGACGCACAGCAGCAGTGGCTCTATGCACGAGAAGGCCTTGGGAAGGACACGGCGTGCCACTTCATCGGGATCCCCTCACCAGCCCTTTCTCATGTAAAGCTCACACAACCTACTGCCAAGAGAACCAGACTTGGCAACTCCATTTCTCTCTGCAGCAGACTCAGCACGGAAAGAGCTGGCAGGGTTGAGCTACAGAGAAACCCACGCGTGACGTGAAGGCCAGAGTATTCATCATCTGGGCCAGAGTTTGGCACCTCTTTATGGCCTTTTTTTTAAGAAAAAACCCCACCAAACCAAAAATCCCCCACGAAACCCCAACCCCTTATCTCCCTCTGCCTGAGAGCGGCTAACTTATTTTCTAGAAAAAGAGCTAAAGTATGCGGTGCTAAACTTCCTTCTAGATGAAAGTCCAAAGGAGCTTTACAAGATACGTGCAGAAATTAATGTTAGTGACAGATGTTTAAGCTTTAGCTAAATCAGGCATTCTTTAGCTCGTTGTTATGCTGAAATATTGATCTAGAATTCTGAATTCCTGATCCCTTCCTCAGGCTCCCAGTGCTGGATTCCAGATGTGGAAGATAATGTGTTAAAACAGGGCGGCCTTTTTTCCATCCCTCTGATTTCCATTGCTTTCTCTTCTCTTTTGAACTCCATCTCCTCCTCTAAGATGCGATTTACTGATTCGTGAGCCTCATCAGTAGTAAGCAGTGCCCTGCCCCAGCACCCTAATTTTGATAGGATTGTATTTCTACACAGAACTAACAGTTCTTTAGCAATTTGAACTCATTTTTTTTTTTCTAACAGGTGCCTTTACTACTTCTGGCGTAGTAATGCTTTTGCAGATCAATTAAAAAAAATGCAGTACAGGCTGATTTAAGAAGTATCAGAAGCATTAGAAAACAGGTATTTTGAAGTTTTCCTAGATGAAGGTGCTCCCAAACCCGTGGACAAGTTATTCATTGTATGTATTTGATTCCAGTTTAATTTGCAGGCTGTAATTCAATTAATAATTCTGTTATTACTAAGTTTTAGGGATACTTATATTTAATAGTAAATCTATTAGATTGCTGTAAATTAGCATTTATTACCCAGAAGATTTTCCCCCAAACGATGGAAATATATTGCCTGCTCCAGCATAATTATAGGGGGTGGATTCCTTCTTCTGATGCTGTTGTAGGGATTGGTGAGTAGGAAATCAGGTGTATCCCCACTCCAAGGACACCTTTGTGCTCAGCTATGTTCCCACGCACAGGTAAAGTGGGATTCAAGAGCTGTTTCTATTTGTTTATAGCCCATTCTGTAGCATGCTGCACAGACTACAGGAGCACAGGATAGATTTTTTTTTAACATATGGATTTACAGTGCTAGGTAATTGTCTGTCCTTTTGGTGCTTCCCAGTTCTTCCAGGAAAAAAAGGGAACATAACAAACAGATGGCAGAAGTACTCATTTGAGTTTCATACTGCGGTATGGATGGTCTTAAAAGGTTTTTATAAATTTATGGCTTCTATCATCTGAAGTTCTGCTCTTTCATAGCATTACAATAGGTTGGCTGCTGAGCTGTGTGTTACTGTGCTCTACTTGAGCTGTTTGGAATATTACTTTGAGAATTGGAAGGGCTCCGGGGTGCTAAAACTGATTATGAGATTTTTCTTTGCTTGACAAGATGAGCAGGACCATGTGAAGTATAAGGCAGTTATGTGGATTGACGGCAGACAGGTTTCAATCACAGAGTCATGTTGTGTTTTGCTCATCTTTGAGGTGGGATGCCGGCGAAATTGAGCTTCAAGAGGATAATTACAGCCCAATCAAGTCCTCAGGTTAAGTTTCATGACTTTTTTTTAAATTATTATTTTTAAAGTGATTCCTTCCAGTGACTCGGTGTATTCTGAGAGTTCTTCAGAAACTTTGCTTGTAATTTGTCTTCATGAAAACCAGAGTAAAAGGTAGTAAACTTAGCAAAAGCTCCAACTGCCCAAAAATCTTCATTTTAAAAGTTTCAGTAGTTGAACTAAGTCAAGGATGTCCAGTCCTTGTTGGTAAATTTTTCCATCTGTTAGTGAATATTCTTCTTCAGCATGCGTTTGACAACGGTTTTGTGTGCTGAGTCCAGGCAGAGCCCTCTTAGGAAGTTATAGTTATACATTCCCCAGCAATAACACAACACTCCCAGTTCCACTGGTATCATTACACAGTTTATTGGTCTCTGACCACAGAGGTTGGGCAAGGGCTACGGCTTTCCTTAATCTGCTTTTTTGAGAACCGTTTGCCACAGTCCCTGGTTTTCATTTGTACGCTGGAAAGTCTCAATGCAGGCTCCTGTTGCTTGAACAGTCCTTCTTGCCAACTGCTTTGCACTTCCAAGTTGAGTCAACTCAAACTGCTTCACTGGGGATCGGGTCGGGCTCCTGCTCAGCTCCAAAATCCAACTCCTCGCACAGCAGGTTTGTCCTTTCCAAACCTCCCCAGGAGACCGTCTGCTGTGATGGAAATACTCTGGTAACACCCAGACATTCCCCTTGGTTTCAGTTCCTGGTAGCTGCCATCCCACCTCTGCTCACTGGGGCTGGTGTTCATCCCGTCCTCTTCTCCAGTGTTCCGCAATTAGCACAAGTTATTTCGCATGGGGAGGGTTCTGCTTGAAGGTGCTCCTCACCCTTACAAGGTTGCAAGTGATGCTTTAGGTTTTGATACTGTAATACACAGTTCTGTCGTTTAAGACATTCACGTTACTTTTTTTGGTATTAACTGTTTTTTTGTACCATTCTGAGATTTTTCAACTTTCTACCTCTCTTATTCCTACTTCTTGAATTGTCAGCTAACCCGTATCTGAGCTGTAGAAAACTGAGTTCTAGCTCTGAAATGTAGCTGGGGCGATTCAGCAGTGCCCTAGTATATTAATTAATAGGTTTTATTGTGTTACAATTCACTTTTGGTGTGGAAACCAAACTCCCAAGGTGCCCTTGAAGAAATTCTACTAAATTCCTTGAAAAAGTTTTGTTGCTTAGAATGTCGTCTTTGTTCCTTTTATATACCCAGAAGCACCATTCACGTTCAGCCACCTGAGCACTTGCCACCTAACTTGAGGAGAAAGCGAGGGGTTCTGAAACCCAGCTAGAACTAAAAAATGAGCTGTTCTTGCTCAGTTACGCATGTCCTCTTTGGGGCTTTGATCTCACCGCAGCCGAAGGCAGCCCCGCTCTTGGCTGATGCCTTCCCAGGCACGTGGCTCTGCCCCTTCGGTGGTCCCGGCCTGATGCACATAGGAGCTGTTTCGCACCGCTGCATCAGCAGAGAAGTATTAGGTAAATATTAGATTTTCCAGTAACCTGCCCCAAACCGGCGGGATGGGAGCGTGGCATACTGTCTGCAATAGACAGAGAAACTTCTGGTGTCCGTGTACGATGATGGGAACAGAAACGCAACATCAGTGGAAAATAATGCAGCTTTTCACTTTTAAATAATCTAAGGTGGTTGACACTAACCCTGGGACAAAATGCAATTGAGGCGTACCAGTCAAGATCCAGTTTAAGCAATTTTGATGTTTTTCTTCCAAATTCATTGTTTGGCACCGTGTAATTCTTTAATACAAAACAGTTGTTTTCATTTTTAATGTTAGTTACAGGAAAATTTATGGTGTATTTGTACTTCTCTGCAAATATTCAAGTGCTCTTCTGGAAGAAGGTATGCAATAAATAACACTGCTTCATACACAGAGTGGACATTAAATCATTTAATAGTATAATAAGAAAGCCTTGAACTAAAATCCTTGTGGACTTTCTGAAGGTTTTTTTTTTATTAGATTTTCCAGTATTATATTCTTTAATGGAAAACCTTCCCTCCTGCTAGTATATATTCAGTCTTGTCTTAAAACTAAGATATGGCAAAATATTTACTGTAACTACAAAACAGAGATATACAGAAGAGTGAAAATATATCTATATTACATCATTATGCTATGATTTAAAATATTTACATGCTTTTTAAGAATACTGGCAAGTCTTAGTGGCTGACAATATATAGCAGTGCCTGCATTAGCTCAAGTTTGCAAATACCAAAATCAAGACATAAGGTTTTTTGCAGTTTCCAGTGATCCCTCGGAATTACTTGGAACTCAAGAGTTTCTCAGAAGATGGGTTGTTGGTTTCATTTCCTCAGTGCTACCATGACATAAAAAAACCTTAATACTATAGTTTTCTTCTTAAGTAGGCTTAAAAAACACATGGAAGCTTTAAAGTTTAAACCGCCACAGATACTTATGCCGCAAGGGCTGAGCGCAAGACTGACAGTACCAAAGCCCTTGAGCTGAAGGGGTGACTTCATTAGCTGGCGTCACCCTCAGCCATTTATCATCTCCTCAGGCCTCATCTCATCGAGCGGCCGTTTCCCACACCCGCACTATAGTCCTTCCAGCCCCATTTTAGCTTAGTAACAATTCCCCGCGTCGGAAAGCACAGTTCTAAGCCTTTGTATTTCAGGGGCAGACCCGTGCCGTGAAAAGTGAATGTAGGGGATATAATTGTAGACGTGAAATTTTTGCATTTCATTGGTCCCAATGACCAGTGATTAAATGTCACGTGTACAAATTAAAATATCTGTCTGTAAGCTGGCTGTTTTCCCAAGAATTTGTAAGTCAGGCTTCACGCTTTCTAACCAGCTATCGTCTCCCCATCGAGCTTCAGACTAAATACTGAAGGCACATGGAGACGACCTAAAAGCAGGAGGAGCTCTCTTCAAATTGTCACCCCTCAGCATAAAATTGCACTTACAAATTTTAAAGAACTGAGAATCAAATTAGTGTTTCTGCTTTGATTCAAACAAGGGGAGAAGCCCTCTGTCCACTACAGAGAATCTGGCCCCAGAAGAGCTGCAGGGAAGAATTTTTTCCCAGCTCCCTAACAGGGCAAGACTGCCATTGGATTCTGTCCATGCCTCGCTGTATAAAAATACCTTGTCAGAAATGATCAAAATTAGATCAGGTTCTTGGTCTGTAGGGATGACATGTCAGAAGACGTGAAATTTGCAGTGAAGTAAGTTGTATATATCACGCAGTGAGATACGCCTGCATACGTTCTTTGTCTATAGTGCGAACACCCACAGACCTGCTTTTATTGCCTACTTTCCTCCAGTTGAGATTCTGTGAAATCCCACTCAGAGGGCGGCAGATTTTATGACTGGATTTTATCTTCCTGCTTCTGCTTGTGCATTTGCTCTCTATATTTTTGAACTTCTTATGTATATCTGTGTTTGGTGTTAGAAATTTGGGAATAAATTTGCAGCTAATCTTGAGGAAACCACTGCAGTGTAACGCTTTTCTTCGGGAAGGCTTTCTGGTCACATACTTGCTTTTACGAAAAAGTGGAAATAGGTTGAAATACTTCTAGAAAATATTCTGGTGAGAGTTTATGTGGCACTTAGTGTTGATTTTAAGCTGGGGTTAGCAGAACCATACTGCCTTATATACAGCGCGGCAGCTACTTCAGTCAATACGCATTCACTCTTTCGAGACATTCCATCAAGAAGACTTTTTTTAAAATATATATATATATTTATTTCAGTGTCTTTTAGTCCCCTCTTTGTTCTGAAAATGTGGAGTGTGGTGTGTTTCAATTCCTTTGCTCCCTGGAAATGTTAAAGCCATTTGCCGTTCTAACTGATCCCTGCTTGGAGTGTTTCATTACTGACGCAATCTCGAGGTGAGCATTATGAAGTGAAGTATTATTCTTGATCTTACTGCGAAGCAGTAGGGAGTCAAACTGCAGGCAGCCAATGTCAAAATCGCCTTTTCTAAAGGATCTTTTTTTTTTTTTTAATGTGAAGATAAAGTGCATTTAAGGCTGTGTTTGCTGATCTTGAAGCTCAGGATGTAACGAGTAATATGACAGAAGAGTATGACCTTGCGAAGAACCGGAGGGATAAAATCTACATGAGCTTTGGGAATAATGGAAATGAGGCACAGTCCAAATGAATGAGACCTTTAAAGGTTGCCTTTCCCTTCAATAAGGTTTTTGATACAATATGAAGCTTCTAACAACCCCTTAAGAAAAGACAATTACGGTACTATCCATAGGGTTCAGAATTCAAGGTGTTCAGACTGGCTGCAGTGTGACAGCCATAGAAACCATTTCCCATTTAATCTATTTAACAAGAATGAAAGAGTGTTTTCTTGCCCTTCGTATGTAGAATATTTAGTCATTAATTTGGTTTTATAGTTTTCACTGCTGAGATTTGAGCATATTGTGGAAAATTAATTATCTTAGCGCATACCGTACTTATGAAGTATTGATTTGCCTTTTCCAGTTATAGAAAATTGTACCTTTTTTTTTTTCCCCCTCTTAAATTGAATTTATTTCTTCAGAGGAGTTAGACTGGAAAATGCTGCATGAAAAGCCAGTATTTTGAAAAGTGCGGTGCATTGAGTGGATTTTTTTGAAACGAATTTAAAATATTTTGGGCAGCCCTTTTTCACAACCACCTCCTGTAACGTATCAGTTCCCAAAGGAATTGAGCAGTGCATCTTCACCCGTTACAGAACGAGGAGTGATTACGTGGAGATCTGAAAGGCGCCGATGAAGGTGTCCATGGCGGGCCTGGGCCAAGGAAAGACAGGTCAAGTCCTCCCTTTGGTAGCTTATGCCCTACGAGAGGATGTCCTTCATGGCTAAGGTAGCAGTGAGGTTTCTGGCAACGGTCACATTTCTCATGCTTAGTCACACTTTTTACTCTGCTGGTGCTACTGTCTTTCGCCTTCTGTGCAGTCGTCCCTGATTTTCACCATGTTCAAAGCTGCTTCCTCCATCTCTGCCTTCACATAACTGAACTGGTTCTTTTTTTTTCTTTCATTCTAAAGTTGTTTGGTTTGGAAAAGGGAGAGAGAGATGGAGGTGGAAAGGAGGCTGGTTGGTTTGGTATGTGGAGGTTTTTTGCTGCGGGATTTTTGGTTGCGGTTTGTTTTTTTTTCTTTCTTTTTTTTTTTTTTCATACTCCTCANGCAATAAAAGCTTTGTCCACCAGCAGTTACAAATTCCTGGTGTGCCACACCCCCAGTTCAGTGCTATTATGCTTAGGCTTGTACGGCTGGAACCCCACAAGGCATTTCCAAGTATCTTCTTCCAACTCAAGCACTTCTCATCGCTCCAGAAACGTCTTTCTTTAGCTTACAGTTCAGAAGAATGAGCTCCCTTCAGAGCTTAATACACCTCTGCTTCACGCAGAAGCTGAAGGGGTGCTGAGGTAATGTAATGAGAGCACAGGCAATCCGAGTTGGAAGTGAAACACATTTTCTCTGTGATGTGCTCAACCTTTTCTGCCCTGGGGCTTAAAAACCGAAATCTACTCTTTAATTTAGCGTTCTCCGCCTGTACACTGAAATGCCGCTAATGATTCGAGAGAGTTAACAAGAGGGTAGCAAAAATCATATGTCAGATATATCTGAAACCATAAAAATTCTAGAGGCAAGACAATTTGACTCATGTCAATGGATTTTGAAAATATAATTTTCTGACTACTGGAGGCCAGGGAAGAGAACATATTGAGTTCATTTGTGTCGCAGCATTTTTACAAACTCCTTATTAAATCAAACTTGAAGTAAAGGTTCGTTTTAACAACAGTCAGTGTGCTATTACGCTTATTTGTTTAGAATGGCTAAATAGAATCATTTTGAAATTTAAAAATAGTTTAAAAAATCTAGATCGCTTCAAAACAGAGTCATATTTTGTTGGGGAGGCTTTTTGTGGATTGTGTTTGGGGTTTTTTTCTTTTCTATTTTTTTTCCTGTAGAAGCCGTGCTCCCGGTAAAAAGGCCAGGACTTGTGATTCACCAGCTCAATTATTCTTACAAACGTGTCATGTGTGTCAGTTCTTCTGACTATTTTTTTCTTTTTTTTTTTCCTTTTTTTTTTTCCATGAGCTTCTACTAGGCAAGCTTGCCATGCGTCATGAGTGCAAGGGCACATGTTCCAAGGAGATTAATATCCGTTTCCAGAACTATGGCAATTTCTCATGATTTGTGATTCATAGAGGTGGCTATTTACACCATCTAAAAATGTTGAATAGGGCATCTATTACTTAACCTGTCTATTTTTTTNTTCACATAACTGAACTGGTTCTTTTTTTTTCTTTCATTCTAAAGTTGTTTGGTTTGGAAAAGGGAGAGAGAGATGGAGGTGGAAAGGAGGCTGGTTGGTTTGGTATGTGGAGGTTTTTTGCTGCGGGATTTTTGGTTGCGGTTTGTTTTTTTTCTTTTTTTTTTCATACTCCTCATTTTCTTGGAACCGGAGTCTGTAGTTTGAGGAACTGTGGGAGAAGACACACGTTCACTTTAATTTTTCTGCTGTATTTTTGCTTTCTGTGCCAAATTCCTCTAGACGCCTCTCACGACTAGCCCAAGTCCCACATTGGCGCTCTTCCTGCGCGTCCTTTTGTAGTTACTCTGCTGCTGTGTGTCATGGACCCTCCCTTCTCCCCACCTCCGTGCTGTGCTTTCCCTTTCTCCTTTTCTACCAGATTTCGCTGGCGATTTCTTTAGCTGACATACGAATGCTCAGAATTTCAAAACAGCCCACAGCAGCAATTAGCCATTTGTCAAGGTGTGCACGACCCAACTGGCCTCCTGGCTGCAGTTAAGTCCTTTGGTCCATCTGCTGACGCACCACAAAATTATCCTCTTAGCTCAAGGAATGAGAAGAGTCCCATAGCAATAGAAGCCCGTCTGGGTAATATATAAAAACCCCACTGTGTGCATTCACCT
>VXBO01009345.1:142232-170066 GCA_013400135.1 Rhinoptilus africanus
CGGGAAGCGCTGGAGGCGGGAAACGCGCCTTTGTCTGAGGGAGGAGCCTGAGGGAGCCGGCGGGAGCCCAGGCGGGCTGTGGGGAGCGGGGAGGGCAGCGCTGCCTGCCGTGCTCTGCCGAGAAACGGCCGGAGGGCGGGTGAAGGAAGCCAGATGGGAGCTTTCTGAGCCCAAAAAGCAAAAGTAGAAACCCTTGAGGTCGTCCCCCCGTTGGCAGCCCCCGCCTGGCCCCACAAGCCTGCTGCCCGTGGTGGCGCGGACGCTCGGACATGGCTGCCAGCAGCACATGAGGCGGTTTCTCTCTGTGAAAGGCAGCAGCTGGGTATCGTAGAATCATAGGATGGCTTAGTTTGCAAGGGACCTTAAAGTCTGGTTCCATCCTCCCTGCCCTGGGCAGGGACACCTCCCGCTAGACCAGGCTGCTCCGAGCCCCATCCAGCCTGGCCTTGAACCCCTCCAGGGATGGGGCAGCCACAGCTTCTCTGGGCAACCTGGGCCAGGGGCTCACCCCCCTCACAGCAAAGAATTTCTTCCTAATATCTAATCTAAATCTCCCCGCTTCCAGTTTGAAGCTGTTACCCTTCATCCTATTACCACGTACCCTTCTATGAAGTCCTCCGGCTTTCTTGTAGGCTCCTTTCAGATACTGGGAGGCCGCTGTAAGGTCTCCTTAGAGCCTCCTCTTCTTTAGGGTGAACAAACCCAGATATCTCAGCCTGTAAAATTAAGGAATGCGTGCTGACAGCCATTCCGGCAGATACCGGCTCTTCCCCCAGCAATTGCCGATTTGTAGTAACCAGGCCGAGCTTGGTTAACTCCTTTTCTGTGGGGATAGTCGCAATATCCTGTGTGTAGCCATGAGCAAATGTGAAATGCAAGAAATACTGCATGGAGTGTTTCATCCTTAGCACATACGTAGCCTGTTTTCAGTATTTTTCACAAGGCTTTTTCTGTTTTCTTTGAGCATATGGGTACTGCTGAAATAATGTATTAAGAAGGAAACAGAATTTTCCTGCTGTCTCAGTAGTAGGCTTCAATTTCTGGGGTTCATAGACTTGTATAAAATTTATCTTATCTGTGCCTCATGATTTGGTGACTATTTAGTAATAACGGTCACCCACACCGCGTGCCAGGACACCATGCTGTTTGGTAACGAGAACTCCCAGAGTTCTGTGAAGGCACCAATTAATCATCATAGTGCCAATTAAAAAGGCCATTAGAAATACTGTCCGTAGCCATCAATCCTGCACAGGTATGCTTTCTCGAAGAGATGCACGTGTATTGCACTCAGATTTGCACACATATGCATGCTTCTTTTTCCAGGTCAATATGACCTGGCAGGGCGATTGGGCAAAATATACTGGCAGCGGCAATGAATTTATATTCTGTCTTACATCGTATTGTATTTAGATCCTAAATTTATTCCGATCTGTTAAATCTTAAATCAGGTTTTGTTTTTGTAAGTGGGACATAATTCTACATGTGACACAGTTTCACCTAAGCTCTCATTGGAGTTGCACTTCAGTACTGTCAGGGTCTGGTTTTAAGGCCCACATTTATTAAATCCTTTCAGAAGAGGGACTTGGTTGTTCCACAGCTGCTGGTGGGGAACTGTGTGCCTCTCTGGATCTCCAAGCACTCCAGTAATATAAGTAATTGTGGGTGGAGCAAGTAGTATTTTTACCCTACATTGTTTATTATTTTTCATTTTAAATTCTTTTTGTCGGCTGCTTACAAGTTCTTCCTATTTCACTTGTTTGAATTAAGGACATTTTTATACCCATTGTGTGCCCCAGAATGTTTTGTGTTTCCCCAAAAAGTCCCTTTGAAAACAGCTGAAGCATTTATGACACTAAGAGTAAAGTAGAATGCTGTTTTGTCTATATTAAAAAAAAAAAAAAAGGTTTTTATTAGGAAGCAGAGCTCATGCTTTGAGCAAGAGTTGGAAATTCTTAAGGGGTTATGGTTTTGGGTGGGTGTTTTTTTTTTTTTTCTTGTAAAACATCTAAGTTGTTCAAAGTTACTGGGCACTGAAACCCCCTGTTGTCTCATGCTCAGCAGAGGTGTTAATGTTTCAGAGCTGTGTTCTGCAAAAGGAAGGGAGCCGGATGGGAAGGATCTGTAATAAGTGGAGCACCTTTATCAAGGGTCTGGAATTGAACTCAGGATTTTTCTCTGCTGTTATCAAATACTTTATGAAACACAGTAGCAGATACATATGTTGTCATCCTGTTATCACAAAAGATTATCTGCTATCTCTGTCTTTTACTTCAATTGCTTAGGTACCAGATTTTTGATAAATGGATCTTTGGAATTGATGGGTATGCCTGTTGGCATCAACATGCTGCTCCATAATGGCAGACCAGTTTGGCTTTCCAGTTTACAATTAAAAAAAAAAAAAAAGTAAAAAAATACCAAGCAACCAGTTTAAAAAATAACTAATCAAATTTAATCAATATTAAAAAATAATAAACAAACCAATTTCAGTCTTTTTTCCCAGCCTCAGAATCCCAGAAATTACACACAGAGGAGATGCGTTAAAAGAAGGTCGGAGAGTTAAAACAACTTGCACACTTTTGGTTAAGTCTTCTCCTTTGTATATGGTCATCATCATTCAGTTATTAATGATGTGATCATAGACCCCCAAAGAGTTTTGGATTGTAGAAGATGATACAGCTCTAAGAATCAGGCTTGTGTTGTGAAGGAGCTCCCTGCCTCATTTTGTTGCCAAAACCATGAGATGGGAGTCTTGTGAAGGAGAAGAGACAAGCCCGTTGCTTGTCTCGTTGCACGGCCACCGTCATTGTCTCCTCCGTGGAGGACCTGGCATCATCGCATCAAGCAGACAGCACCTGCTGATGTCCCCGTTCCTGGAGCAAAGAAAGAGAGGCCTGGGCTACTAAAGTTCTTACAGCTGCTGCTGAAATCTGGGGAGCGATACTCTGAACCCCATAAAACGCTACGAAGTGCTGAACACCCGTAGTGGGTGGACCTGCTGGCTTTTCACATGGGTGTGCCAGGATCTTGGAGTCAATTGACCTTCATCTTGCTGCGTCCCCATATCCCAGCTTTTATCCCGTATCCTAGCTATTATCCAGGAGAGGATAAAATGCCTTTTGTCAGATGGGAGCAGGAGGGTTGGCAAATAGCCTTGTTCTATTTTAAGTAGTGACACGCTAGTGTGCTGAGCACCATGAAAACTGGGATGATGTTAGGAATTTTGCAGTCAGAGCAAAATCCAGAGGGTGTTACAAGACAGACAGAAACGACAATAAAGCCAATTATTAACTAGCTTCCTTTCATTCAATGAGAGCCCGTGTTTGTCATTTCTATTGGGGCAGAGGGAAGATGCAGCTTGTGAACAAATGTTGGGAGTTTAGAAGGGTGAAATTTTAAATGAGAGTCTTTGTAATACTAAAGGAACATAAGGCTTGTATCCGTTAAAAGTAAATTTAAAAATGAAGCCTCTTTCCTGCCCTTCAACTTAAAATCTTACGATTATCTTAAATCCCAAAATGTGGCTTCATTGTTCATTTCCTTCTTACCAGAATGTAAAATAACAGGAGCTTGAGGTTTTAGTGTATTAAAAAAAAAAAAAAAAGAAAAAAAGAATAATCCTTTTTCATTATAACTTCTGGTAGTGTTTTAATTAAAGGTATTAGGAGAACCGTCATGTGCGACACATTTTAAAATTCTTGTACAGTGTGTTAGAAATATCTAGGAAAGGGATTATGCGCGTAACTTGTTCACTCGCAGTGAAGTAGGCCAGATTTTGTTCTTGACTGTTTATCACCTGCAACTTGATCATGTGTTTTTACATGGCTAAGAGGAAGAACGTCTTTGTGTCTTGTGTGTGTCTGTTATAGTTCATAATCTGTTCTACAAATTGAGGCTGGTTTTAGCAAAATTCAGTGTTGATTCTTCATCCTGAAAGAAACCTTGTTAAAGAAAGCTACATAAAATTTTGACGCACAGTTAAAGAGAAAGCCAAGAAAATTATTTGTCTGGGTTTGTGAGTTGCTTTCATTTCTTCCTGGTTTTGCCCCACCGCCTTTCCCCACCTCCCTCCCAAGTATGCCCTCGTAGTGTGTTTCAGCCTGTGTTTGTGCCACCTTCAGTGAAGGATTTTGAAGATTCACTCTGACGGGCCGTGCTGTTCTGTCGGAATCGTGCGGCGTTATCTGCCTGGCATCCTGGGCTCACACTGCGCTGCCCAAGTGGCAAGGTGCAAATTCCATGAATTTAAGAGGGTAATCCCACAGAATTCTGTGGTCAGTCTGCTGATTGACGTTTTATGCCAGTATTTTTCCTTTTGTGTTTTTCTCAAAGGGTTTGCGTTATGTCACTACCCTGTAAAACTGGCTCTAAAGTACGTTATGGCAGTGAGGATGAGCAATATAGAGCGATGTACGAAAATTAGCTGCTGTTTAGAGCAAATGGTTTGGGGTTTTAACCTCCAACATTTTGAATGAGAGAAGGGTGGAGGAAGGAATTTGGGAGGTTTTCCCCAGGAATTGTCATGTAACATGTATTTGCATAAATCTAGAAAAATGCAAAGTGTAAGATTTTAGGGCGATGTTTTAAAAGCAGAATGGTGTTTCCACCCACTCCTTAGCTTCCGTGTAAGACAGAAGTGTCACTGCTTTTAACAGCTGCCAGTGCAGCTGACCTGGGTTTGAATGGAAAGATTTTGTTGATTGACGTTTAAACAAAATGTTAATTTGTTTACATGCCATGTGATCCCAGTGGACTTGTTTAGATCACCAGATGTCTTGAAAAGCCAAAGTCTTTGGCCGTTATAAGGAATTTGTGCAATTTTTCTGTTTATCCTTTGTAGTGTTATCTTCCTCCAGGGGATCTGATTCACTTGCAAGACGCCTTTAAGTAGGTCTTTTTACTTTCATATTCAGTTTAAAAAAAAAAAAAAAAAGAGTTAAACAGGTATCTAAAGTTACTAGGTGTGAGCACATAAAAACAATTTATTAGGTGAAGCAGCGTTACTGTTCAGAGAGACAAGTATCCCCCTGAAATAATGCGTATGTTGGCTTTTCTGCTTGGACAAGAGGAAGATTTGTGTGGGTTTGCTGCTCTTGTGCTCTTTTTGAACAGTTAGTAAATAATGTCAAGTAACTTTTTTTTTTTTTGAGGTCTTTAGCTGACAACTGATTGACCAGGCATTCTGAAAGCAGATGGGAAAATTTATTCAGATGCCCCTTTTTTTCTTTTTCTTCTTTCTTTTAAGTCCTCAGGATCTCACCTAATTATAAGGTGTGCAGAGTGCCTGTGGCCTAATTCCTAATTCCCAAACAAGTGTTATCCGTTCAGGAATCTGGGTGTTCCTCGCACATTTTCCCCAGATGAATGGATCTCAAGTTTAGTTGGCAATAATACAATAAATCTAAATTTATATTGCTGTGAATGTATGAAAGGGATATGAATTCATACTTCTTCCCATCTGTGCTTGGTGCAAACGCTGATATAATGAAAATTAGGTCCAAGCGTTTCATCGAAACCAAAACTTTGTCATTTCTTATTACACAAAAGTGAAGTATTTATCTTGCAAGTATTTGAAGGTTTATAGAGTCCACGTGAAGAAATTTCTACCCCTTAATGCACATTATTAATGAATGCCTCTGGTTGGTTTGGGATTTCTGTATATAGGAAACAATACTGAGAGACTTGTGTGCATGAATTTTTCTCAAGTGTCTGCAACAGCATTTACTAAAGTGTAAATGTCCAGTGGAGGTTTCGCAATACCAGCATTTCAGCAGAAAGCCCACGGTGAAATTTTACGGAGCGTACTTGGGGTGTCTCATCTGATTATAACATTAAATAACTAGAACATAATGTAAATAATAGAATCATTTGAAAAGATATCAAATGATGCAGTATGTGAGCTCACGTTGTCACTGTAATTAGCTATGTTGATGCGGCTGCACCATCGAGTTGATCCAAGAACAGAATATATAGACATCTCCTTTTCAAAGAACCCTCAGTTACATGGTTTCACTGTATTAGGGATTGTGTGTGTGTGTGTGTGTGTATAGCCACAGGCATACTCTTTTTCTCAGGCATCTCAAAAGATGAAACTGGAATACCAGTAATTTTTTTGATTACATGGCCGTTGCAATGTCTTAGTTATTAGCAGTTTGTCACCCATCAAAAGCAGCTTTTGCAGCCCATTTGGTCATTGACTGAACCGAAACTCTTGGCTTGATAGAAGATTTCGGACAAGCCCAGAGAGCCGTTGGAGAACTGGTTTCAAATCCCAGATAACTGGAAGAAAGTACCCCCTCCCAGGTGTAGCAAATTTAAACACAGTTTTCATTTCCTTGTTAGTGAGATGAAAATGGACGTGTTTCCTTGAAAAAGTGGAAGAAAGTGCACACACAGTGCAATAATAGCATTTTGCAAGAGAGGTCGGTGAGGATGCTGGTGTCTGTCACCTTCCTCCCCTCCACAACCACACGTTAAATGTGGGCAGTCATTGATAGAGGGGCAGGCATGTTTTTAAAAGAACTAAATAAGTGGAGAGAGCAAATAGCTCTCACTGAGTTCATTCCCTTTATTCCTTCTGCAAAACCAGGGGAAGCTTCTGATACTTCACTCCTGACAAAAATGTTTGTCCAGTTTTTACCACCTCGGGTGTTTTCTTTTGATACGTTGGGCAAAGTGAACAAGCATAAAATTGAAGCCAGGCCAGAAGAGGGGATGAGAAAAGGAAGGACCAGTCCTAGACAGCAAGTTATACAATGCTAGCTCCTAAAGCCTAGGAAAAAGCTGTTAAAAATTGCTGAGTGTGAAGCAAACATCGCCTGGGTCAGCTTTCCAGCTTGACAGCAGTCAACACGTGACCAATAATTCAACCCGACAGAGGAGGCGTTCAAGAATACAAATACCGTGAATGCTCTGTTCTGCTTACGCACTCGAAATGCAATCCGTAAGCCTGGACTTCCCTGTCAGAACGCTGTCCTCTCGTTGGATGAGCGTCTTCCATGTGGAAGCGCAGCCTTTCTGATCCCATTAGAGGAGAGAGGCTCTGCCTCTGCAGTCCTTTTTGCAACCCGTGCACTCTGCGAGCCGCGCCGTGCGTGGGGGAATTGTTAAGAGATGCGTGGGGACCGAACGTGTCACAGCCAGACTCGTTACGGATGAAACCCTGTTGGCAGAAAGGATTAGCTGCATCCGAGAGAGAAAAACAAGAGGTCATATTTTTTAAGGGAGATCGTGGTGCAAAATTTTGATTATTTACTGGGCAAGAAGATAGTCAGGGCTTTGTGGTTTTAGAGATTCTGTACCCTAGGAAACTGGCAGCGGGTTCAGCCTGGTGCTGCCAAACTGTACTTCAGAATCCGAGGTTTCATATGAAAAAGGGGGGAAAAAAGCAAAACAAACAGAAAACCCTCTATACCCTGCAGCTGCAGAGAAAATGCTCAGAAACTCGCTGTGACCAGAGCTGTGTTCTTGTCTTGAGTCAGCAATCAGCTTGAAGCAATACCTTTGAGGAGAGAGAACTGCGCTGGTCATTTCAATGCATGTGAGCGATGAAGTCTGACATGTTTACACAGCAGCTAGCTCATTTCTGTGCTTTCTTTTCTTTTTTTTTTTTTTTTTTGGCAAAAACCTCAATGTAATGGATGCTGCTTGAGAATGGCTTTTCTTGGGACAGAAGAAGAGAACCAGAAGGAAGGTTTAATATTTTTCATGTAAATTAGAATTAATGTTAAAAAATTAAAAGTAAAAATAAGGAGGGGGAAAAAAAAAAAAAGCAAGCAACTTTTCAAAATGTGGAGAAACGGAGAAACAAGGGATATTTTCTTTGCCCACCGGAAAAAGCTTTAGTCATATCCGGACTCTTGAAAAAATCAAAACAAAACCCCCTTCTTCCCACTAACTCCTACATTCTCCTTAGCGCCACATGCCCCAACTTACAATTATCCAGCTTTTAATGCATTCCCCTTCTGCTCTGACATCTATACAATGTACAACAGTTGCACAGTCAGAAAGCAAATCTGTGAAGTGCAAAGAATAAAGAGTTTGGTAACAGTTTAAAACAAACATAGCGAATATGGAGGTAAATAACACGAGTAAAACAGGATACTGATGGTATTTTTTAATTTCTGTACGTCGGTCTAAACCTCCTGTCTGGAATGTGCCTACGCAGTACCGTGAATTTCCCTTTTGGTGTCAGCTCCACTGAATTTACATTTAGCAGGCTGGAGAAATACAGGGGATCTTGGACTTAGTGCTCATGGGCACCCTGAGGAACCTGTTAATCAGTGGAACAATTGTGTGGTTCTGTGGCTCGCATCATGTTTGAGCATTGGAGCTCAACATTAGAAAAGCCCTGTAATTGCTAATAATTAGTACTGGGTAAGCCTCACAAGGTTTACTTAAGAGTCCCCTCGTGTCAGATTCATAACCAAAGCGTATCTGAAGTATCTGAAGCGCTTAAAGATCTGGGAGGTAATACTTTGTCATTGTGTAAGGCAGAAGACCCGTGTATGAAAGGGCAAGGGGATTGTGAAATAATTACTGGCGCTGCGTTTAATTTGAGTCAATGAAAATGCCAGAATGATTGAAGTGTTTATGCTGAAGATCAAGGAGTTAGATTGGAATAGGGTAATCAAAACCAGGGACATCTTTCTTAAGTTTTCTAATATTTCTCAGGGAGGAGATAATGGAGGGCTGTGAGAGTATGGCAAGGAAGTGTTGGAAGGAGAAGCAGGATCAGAGGTCACACCTGTGTGAAGCGATGGTTTGAAAATGACAAGTAAAAATAGAAATATGCTCCACTTGATGGTGATGAATGGGTTCCTTGACCTGAGGAGGAAGACTAGAGGTGGCTTGGCAGTGCAGAGATGGTAATTTGATAGTGGCAGTTACAGGTGAAAAAGTTTGCTGTAAAAAATGCGCTGGAAAAAAAGACTGGTCTTAATTATGTATGGATCCTTGTGCCCCTGGGCCTCAGCTGACGGGGTGGCTGTGCTTGTCTGCAGCCACAACGGTGCCGCTTTCAGTTTGCCATTTTTCCAGACATTCAATGTGATTCTCCCATCCCTGTTTTCTCCGTCCGGTTCCCACTACGCTTTTTACTTGGTGCTTGTCTATGCTTCGTTTATCTTCAGTGCTGGAGTGTTCTGCACCACTCGCCTGCCTCTTCCCTTTGGCCCCACAGAACTGTTCTGCTGGCCTCGTTAAGTTGGCAGACTGATGAGCAAGGCCCATAGAATCAATATTGCTATACCTGTATGTATAGTTTCCAGCATGTGGGAGGAGGGATCAGTCGTATCTTGCTTACATATCGCTTGTATCCCGAGGGCAGGGAAACATTTGCTCATGGCCTATAGCTTTACCTCTCTGCGAGCAATAAATGCCAAGAATCTTGTCAGGTTTTTACATACTAAGACAAAAAGCATGTTATGGGCTGCTGGCTGCTTCTGTTCAAACATGAAGCATGGATTTTGAGGTTATTAGAGGTCTGTTTGCTTAAAAGAGGTTCTGATGGAGATGAATTATGAAAATGTCAATAAATACCACATTTTAAAAGGCAATAAACTGCCTATTAACGTTGAAGGCAGAGCTCCAGGCAAACATTAACAGCAGCCTGAACCACCTATCTTTATGTACCTTCTTCCTCCATAGCACTCAGCAGCCCCGGACCCCAGAAGGGAGTTGTTAAAGGCCCAAATAGTCAAAAGTGTTCCACAAACAGCATGTTCATGGGTTTTGTTCCTTCGTGTGAGGGTTTCAGTCACGCTTAATCACACAAGTCCGTTATGCATACATGACATCAATCCATTTTGCGGCTAAAAATACCAAGTACGCTGCAGTTTAGTATGATGCAGTTAATCATACGTTTGGGCACCGTGATGCCAAGTTTTATTTTGTTTTGAAATACCGTGTGTGGAAACCTGGAAAAAATAAATAGTCAAATGCCATGTTTAACATAGTTCTCTTCTTTGTGAAAATGTGCCAAAGATTTCTTCTAAAGACTTGAGTTAAAAATAAATAGTCTTTTCATACGTCAGGTCAGGGTTTAATTGCTTGCCCACCCCCTCAGGAGTTACGTGCTACTTGCCAAGTTCCGATCTGTCCGCTGTCATCGTAACACCAGTTTAGAGATTACCAACTCCAAACGACCCACTTAGGGAACACGCGTATCCATGGGTCCCCCCCTTCCCCTTCCCTGGACCTGAAGTCTGATTAGTGTTTAGACATTTCTTTCAGATAATGATAATGTGCCTTTTAATTAGCATCAATATTTCTGATCTTTTGGGAAATAGTAATGTGCTTCTTTTTTACTCCTTGACTGCTGACAGATGGCCACTTATTAAACACCATTAAATTCTGACATCAATCATTTTTGTGCTTTTTAAAATATGTTTGTCATTTAAATGAAATGATATATAAAGGAGGAAGGTTTTTCACAGCGGGGTGTTTAGACGTTGGTGCAGTGCTGAAGCAGCATTTGGTGGAGGCCTTGGTTTTTAAGACATTAGAAGTGTAATCTCTGAGGCCTTGCGAACTTGTCACTGCAGTGTAGACGCGTACGTTAAAAGGGGCTCTTGTATGGAAGTAGCCCGAGTGCTTTTGAGACAAAGCCACTATTTAAACATTTAGAAACTTGAACTTTTGAGAAGCCTGTGCTCATACGCAGCAAGCATTTCATGCATTTACACAGGAATTCGTATTGTATGTGTTTTGTGAATGCCGTGAAAAAGCGAAGATGGATTCCTGTGCGTTATTTGCAGCAATGCTTTATTTGACTCGACGCATTCTTGGCTAGGCCCTCTAATTTGTTATTTGTGAAACTTTGTTTAATGGGTACAATTACGATCTGCATTGTGTCCTTGCTCATCTTAATAGCAGTATTAATTTGCAGGAAGGGACAAAAATTATCTTGCAGAGTTATCAAGCAGTGTTTAGGCTTTCTGAATGCTAATTAATTCAGAGCTCAAATGCTGTACCTGCTGTTTAAAAGGCTGGCAGCTTGTATTCATCACCTGAGTGACAGCTGTTCTGAGCCTTTTTTACTCTTAAAAAGAGTGGGGAAGATTAACTCCTTCCATGCTAATGACTGCCATATCGGAGTAACAATTGCTGTGTTCAAAAATTTAAATTGGCAAATATTTGCCTTCAGCAGATTTGCTGATTTTGACAGTATATTAGAGAAAAGGATTGGTGACAGTCTATTGTTAAGAGAAATTGCTAAACATTTCTCCAATACGCTGTTAGTCTTTCTGGGCAGAAAAAAGAAAAAAAATCTCTGACATTTGATGTCAGAACCAGATCCTCAATGTAAGCTAGAAGGGAAAGAATTAAAATACTGCTAATTCAGAGTTGAACATTTATATCAAGTGTGGAATCTGAAGAGTATTTCTCTTGGAGTCAGACTGGTTTTAGTATTTACTGTCAAGGAAAATATTTATTAGTTGCAATTCAATTAAATGTTCACGTAAGCTATTTAAATGTCAGACAAAATAGTAAAGAACAGTTTTATATTTTATATGCTGCATTCAAAGATCATTGAGTTGTTATTTGTTAAACTAAACTCCGCCGCACTAGGAAGAAATGGTAGTCTTTGGTAATAAAAAAGGGGGCTTAAAGGCATGCAGGTAATTTAATTTAATTTAACCTGAGAATGAGTATCATCTGGTATAATGCAGATGTTCGTGTGCAGGTCTGAGAGGATTATGCAGTTTGCCTGAATGATTGAGGAAGTGGGATACTAATATTGGATTACATTCCTTCATTTTCACAGAGGACCTTATAGCTAAAATATGTATGTTAACTCCATCCCTCCATTCCCGCCTGCCCCCAGTCAAAACATTTTAATTGTACTACAGTTTCTTTTTGGGGGAAACATGAGACAAATCAGCAGTTGTCTCATGTCAAAGGGCATTGCTTAACTACTGATACCAAGCAAAATTCCACAAAAGCTAGTATTTTAAGGTAAATTCAGAGTTTTTTATTCTCCCTACTTTAAAGACTTACAAAGTCTGGTATGCGTTTTGCTGTAGGAGGATTTCAGAAATACAGACATACAGTAGACGTGTCATGATAATTATGAAATTTTCAATCTCTTTTTGGAGGCCCTGTATCTGTAGGGAAACTCAGGGTGGACTTGACTAATGCCTCTGGGCTTTGATTCTGCTCACATCAGGTTTTACGCATTCTGATTCGGTAAATCTCATTAAGCACATGTTTAACTTCCAGGATTCACTGAAAGTTCTGTTGACTTCAATAGCAAATTAAGCACATGCTTAAATGTTGTTCAGAGCCTTGGGGAAAGGTGATTAAAGAACAAAGCTATGCTATTAAAATATTTTAACTCATTAAAATCCAGTAGATTTGCAGGTACCGATTCACTGAATTCTCTGTATTGAAAGTAAACTAATTACCTTCTAGCTGGCTGGCTCTCTTGCGCAGCTTGGAACACCAGCATCGGTATATTAGCGGGGTATTTCTGCTGTGACAACTCCTTTCCTTTTACTTTTGACCTGCTGTTCTATTCTTATAAATAATCAGTGATTATAACAAGTGATTGAAAATACAATAAGAAATAAAAAGCTTTCCAAGCTTGTTTACAAAACGTTCTTGAAAATGAAAATAATTTTTAAGAAATTGTTGTCTTGTTCCAAGTTACTCAAATGTCTCACGTTACTAGTCATTAACTTCAAAAGACATTTTTATTTTCCACGCACAGGATGATTTTTTGAAGCTTTAGCAATATTGTCTTAGTGTTCTTTGTGTGTGGACGTTTTCTGTGTTAATTTATTGTGGAGTGTGATACAGAGTAATTAAAAACCATGCTTTGGCAAGACTGAGGTGTAGTCTTTGAATTAGCATGTAAGATGCTCTAATGAGTCCAGCAAGCATTAGGAAAATGCACTGCAGTGTGCAGTTTTGTCCTTAGTATGTTAGTTACTGAAAATTCCCTTAACTTTTTAGAATTTTGTGACATATTTTCTGTAGAGGAAATGTGTTCCTCTTGAATCCATGGGGAGAAGGTTCTAAAATAATCCCATCATGATTCAGAAACCAGAAGATTGCTTAAGTGTTTGGGGCAGGGGGTATGGGGGCAGCAGAAGGTTAGAGGGGAGGTTGTTGGGGGTTTTGCTTTGGTTTTTTTTTTTTTTTAGTTGATTATAGAAGAAATAATCAGGCCAAGACGGGAATATGACATGGCATTGTTATCTTCCCCAAGTTCCTGTCATGGAACAGTCACTGTGTGTGCAAAATCATGAGCTCATTGAAATCCTGGAGCGAGTTATTTGAGGTCTGTATTCTGTCTGCAGCTTCTAGAAATAAATCTGAGTGACAAAGCTCCATAATTGTGCCTACCGCGGTGTTAAAATCTTCGGCCCATTCAGTCTCAGTATGCTCCCTGAGTCAGACCAAGAAACCATCGAGTGCTGACTCATGTTTGCTTCTTGACCTTTTGGCAAAGATCAAGTGTAGCATATGTTTTTATCAGTTTAATATCTCTTATGTCCTCAACTTGAGGATTTTATATTAAATGAGTTTAGGGACTGGGAAATGTACTAGGAGCTTATGCCATCCTCTCCATGCATAAAGCCGGCTATTGCTGTGTTTCTAGAATGGTGGGAAAAGAAAAAAAAAAGAGCAGCAAGTCCCCAAACGACCATAAACGAGTGCGAAGGGAAGAGCGGGAACAGAACAAGCATAGATTATGCTTCTCTGAAGTATTCTCTGAATCTCTGCCTATTTTCAGCTCAGGGGTTTTCCTGAGCCTCAATACAACCCCTGTAGCAATAGAATAAAATAGCACTTCTGATTGCATTTTAATCTTGTTTTCACTGTCTTCTCAATCCATATTAATATCTGTTTTGTTATGTCCAGTACTATAACATCAGATTATCACCTTCAGGGCTGGGCGTTACTTTGTACTTAGCGGGTAGAGTGAGCTTACACTCGGTCTCGTCCTTGTTGAAGAGCGTGTTATTGCATCGCTGTTGCTGTTTATTATCACTGACCACTCTTACAGGTGCTGTTTTTCTGAAAAACGAGATAAAATAGCAATTGGAAATAACTGCAAAAGTCCAAAAGAGAAGAAACATACTGCGTCGTGGTAGTGGTACATACAGGATTTGATTTGGTTTGAGTAAAGAGCATTGGAAAGAACTAGGTGCGATCAATAGTTTTGAGGAAACACTGCTGTTACGAGTGTTTAAAACACATTCAGAAATACGCCAAAAGCTGTGGAGAGTTGGTGTTCACTCGAATGTTTTTGATTGATTAAATACCAGCTCATGCCATTTTATAAAGTGGAGGCCCAGAACCGCTCGTACGTGTCACAATCAGTGGGTGGCTAACAAAAGCTGGTTTTACTTGGCCTGTGACATAGTTACCGCTGAGGTCTATGTAAGGCAGCAGGTGATGACAGGCGTGGTTTATGACATCTTTTGAAACAGAATCAAGGCCCTAAATGCCAAGTTGATGTGACAGAGTGAAAACTGGAAGTTGTGTTAGAAGCAAAATGAATACGGTTCAGAGAGAGTGATCAAAATAATTTCTAGATGACATAAGAATTTGACCCTTCAAGGATTTCTTATTAAGTATGTGAGGTAATACAGAAAGGAGAAACCTGTGTCACTGTAAATTAATGTCCTTGAGTTAAGTCTCATTACCAAGACACCTTCAGTTTTTTAATTATTTGACCTGCCATGGTTAATAAAAAGAAAGTTAATCTGGTGTGACATTTTTGGTTGTAGCTTGGTGCGCTACCAAATTAATTGCGATAAAATAAAATAATAGTTAAAAAAAAAAAAACAAAAACCCAGACTTCCTGTTCCTTGCATTTTGAATCAGTTGGTGATTTTTTAGTTGTTATTTATGGCCTCAGTATTGAAATTAGGATATGTTAAATAAAGCTGATGTTGGGGAAGGGATTAAATCCTTATGAATTGTAACCCTTTTAGTGTTGCTGTTTAATGGAAAATAAACAGTATTTTGATTCTTTAAGATTTCTATTTAGAACAAAAACCTACAAGATAGAAATCCACTGCAGCAAAATACCATCGTATTACTATGCGTACTACGATGCTTACAGGTTATTGTCAATATACAATGTCTACTGGCAAGGAAGCTTTTGTTTGTCATGGGAACAAAATGCTCCTCACTTTTCTTGACTGCTGAGTTCTTTAAGCGAAAAGCGTTTTGATCCTGGAATAAATATTGATTCTCTCTTTTCTCTCTTTGAGAAGATTAATTTAGTGTGAGTTATATTCACCCAGGTGAGGTGAGGGCAGCTCAGGACCCCACAGGCTACTTAAACCTGTGACACAGGCTGGCGTTCAAGCAGCGTCTTCATTACCCCTGGACCAGCACGTACATGCTAGTTCTTTTGAAGACCGTCTCCTGGGGCAGAGCGAGGCAGGATTTGTGGGCCACTCGTCTGTAGCAATAGGACTGCAGACTTTCTCTTTTCTAGCCAAAAAGTATCTGCCTTCATTCGTGTCCTCCTCCCCCTGTTTCTGAGTGTGTCCCATAAACCCAGGTGGTGTAGGTGAAACCAAGGGCACTAATTCATTGTGCTTTCCAGAGACAGCCTTTGGAGAAACATCAAGATCTGCATGTTGCTACGCTGGTTTTTAGCCCTCAGAAATCAAGCCTTGCCTTTGTAAATTGGCTGAAAACATGGAAGAGAGAATGCAGAGTGTGGAGATCAGGCATGGGAATATGTTTACGAAACTGAGCATTTATTGCTATGACGACTTTTCAGCTGCCCGGGGACGTGCTCGTCCTTGGAGAGGGATTCAGTGGCATTTTCTTGATACACGAATTGAATGAATAAGCAAGAGCAATGGGAAGAGTTGGAGGGGGAGGTTTCTTGAAAGAATTGCATGCTTCCAGTTCCTTCTCTTTGCAGCTGTCTTAACAAGATGTTGTGAGAAACATCTGAGCTTTTGGGGATGACAACTTGTTCCTGTTGCTGTCCTAGGGTTTGGTTGCAGTCTCTGTCCATGTGCATCCGTATCGGATCCAAAGCCCGTGTTACTATAGAAATTATGTCGTGCAAGCATGAAATTTCCACTGCCCCGACTTAAAAATTAATTTTCATTAGTCAGTTAACAATTAGACCAGATTGCTGGCTTCCCTTTAGAGAGTGATACCTATGGTGTCTTGATTTCGCCATTATAAAAGCAACAATTAGCATTCTAAGAAAATAGTTGAGTGGAATTTGTTGCAGTACAATAAGGTTTGGTATTTGTAAAGTCTGTGTAAGCTTCTGAGAGGCTGAATCACTGGATATTATTGTGAAACTTTTTATTTGATGTTTATGTGCTGTACACTGGTACTTGTATTATAGCACTGTCCATTTCCTTAGTAAAATATTCTGAAGAGATGAAGAAAAATGATGAGGGTTGTACATCTCTAGCACAATGTTAACTGTACATCTCCAGCACCATGTTGTTAGTTTTTGTTCCCGTTGGTGCTGTTGAGTTAATGTTGAATTCACATTTAATTTCATTTTTTATTTTTACTCTTTTTTTTTTCCTTAAGAAGACCTCCACTACAATAAAAAAAAACAACCAAAAGTGAGCTAACATATCACTCACTCACTTCTGTGCCTCAGACAGAGCATAATCCTGCTGTTGACTCTTTGAAAGCAGTTAGGATTGTTTGAGAAGGTTTTAAGCTAAAATGGCCACTTTCATATGGCCCATGTTATCTTTCCTCAAAGGGATGCATTTTGTTGAAGTGGCGATTTATGAGATTCAGTACTAATGTCAAACTTTGTTCTGCTGTATCAAGTAACACAATTAAAACGCCAAAATAGCAGAACAGAAGCAGTAGAACGTTGTGAACTTGCAGATGTTTCCACATAGGTGATTTGAAATTTGATGGAACAGCAGTATGAGTGTTTGAGGCACGTCCACGGGAGATGTAAGAAAAACAAGCCTTGAGCAACTTAGCTATGTCCCTTAGAAGGATTTTATCCAGAGAGGAAGATGCAGTATTTATGTGCAAGAGCAGCTGGGTATTTTTAGAATTATTTTAAATTCCTTTTTAGTAAGTCTCTGCCTGATTACAGAATAGATACAAATCAGATAAGGTCACCCTTTGTCCCATTTGTGTGAAGTGGTCTTCCAGGATAAAATTACAATTTGTTTCCTTCTAAATGCTGTATTAATTTGGGAGTAAATTAATTAAGGCTAAGTTGATAACTATCAGCTGTTGTTCTGCAGTTATGACATGGCAAGACACTAGGTATCTACATGCAAAACTCATTTATACATAAAAAAAAAAAAAGTGCCTGTGCCTCTTGGTTCTAGAGCTGTTATGTGATACTTTAAATAAATGACTTAGCTCCATGTTCGAAATACCCAAAGGTATAGTTTTTTATTATTGTTATTGCTAACTTAGATTGCATTAGTGTAACAACTCTTTCCTCATTTGAGAGCCTTATCTCATGAGACAGGAACGTGGTTTCTGTGCATTGAGCCCTACCTCGGGTACTACTTTATCCCTGCTATGACTTGAACAAACAAAGATGAACGTAATGCAAATCAAATGACTCTCAGTTTGGAGTTCCCTCAGTGATCTTCGCTGATGGGCAGGACATATTTGGAGGTTTTGTCAGTGGGACCAGGATATGAATTGCTTAGTTGCACTGTACCTGCTGGAAAACTGGGTGGTTTCCTCATTTCTCTTTTGAGGGGAGATCAAACACTCATGCAGCAGACATGTTAAGACTACCAGTGTTTGAAACAGTCATTGAGAACACAAAGAATTGCACATGATCTCTCCTTTGCCTTGTAGGAGATCCTTGGCTTGATGTCTAAATGTATTCAAACACAATTGCTTTCTATGCTTATTCCAGTCATCCTGTGTCATTTTCTGTTGAATTATTTTTCTGCCCTAAAACTAAGCTAATTGCAAAACAGTTTCATATAACAATACTGAATGTAAAAGTATGTTTTTCTACGTAGATGTTCTTTTGTATGAATTCTCTGTAGTATTACCTCAACGAGGTGGATGGGAAATCAAGTGCTGAATCTTTTAAAAATGCTTTTGAATGCTGTCTTCAAGCAGATATTATGAGGAATGAACATAGCCAGAGCTTAATCATAAAATTCTCCCTTTCCTGACAGTACAGACATTTCCTTGTTTCTAGACAAAGAGATGAATCATAGCTAACGAGTTGTTTTGATCATTTATGGTGTTAATGCAAAACCGAGGCTCATCTGTTGTGACCTTGTGCCTCTGCACTAACTGTAAAAGACTGAGAGCCTAAAAGCTGATGTTTTGCAAAGACTTACAAACTGCTCTAAAAGTTGCTCCATGCAGTAGGCTCCAGGCTGGGGTGACAAACCCCTGGTGAGCCATGGGTGACTGTACGCGGAGGGAGACCGCAGGGCAGTGCATCATCCAGTGGACATTTGCTGCCACGTCGCACTGTAAGCTGAATATTTAGTTACACTCTTTTTTTTTTTTAATTCTTTTTTAAAATTATGTTTTATGTGAAGCGTTACTTGTGGCTCTTGCTGTGAATGCAATTGAGCGGTATAGCCTGTGATCCCAGTGAGTCTGATTCACAGCAGGCTGCTTACTGTCTGTGGGGTTGTCCAAATATCCTCCACTAGAGCAAAAAAAGGAAATGTGGGTATGTGAAAGAGGATTGAACAGGGAGATGCTAAATATAGAAAATAAAAAGGGAAACCTTGACCAGCTTGAAGTAAAGAATACTTACCCGTTCCCATTTTAGTAGCCCTGTATTTTTGTATGAAGGGCATCGCAAAGGAGAATGGTGTTTCAAAGCGTGGGGATTGCATCTGGACTTGCTGTTGGATACTGGAACAGGATTTTGGTTCTGAAGTTGGCTTCCAATAGGCAGTTTGGGAAGCATGTATTAAGTGTTTCTCTGGGGAGCAATATTAGACTTTGCTTGTAATTCAGCTAAGGTAGTAAATTTAGTCCTTGAACCTTAATGTTTCTGTGGTTTTGAAAATATTTTGCTGCATGTAGGGCTTTTCTTTTCAAAAAGTGGATATCTAACCCAAAGGCCATGTACAAGCCTTCAAGTTTAACCTTTTCATTTTACTTGACGCTCTAGAAGAAGATAAGGGGGGGAATGCTGTCAGAGAGTTTACACAGAGGATGGAGAGCGGTGGTGGTGAAGGGGAAAACGACTTCAGCTCTGATTTTCTTCTTCCTGCTGCAACAAGGCATCTGTACTCTCTGCTGGGAGAGAGTACCAGCCTGCAGGAAGCTTTCGTTCCTGCAAACCAGAAGTAAGTCAGCGGATCATCTGGGAAATTAAAGAGACATCAGAGCTGGACTTGTGATGACCTGCTTTGAAAAAAAAAAGAAAAAAAAAAAAGTGGGCCGAATGACGTGGGGGAACGATGGGAAGAACCCAAGGAAGGACTCAGGTGTACTTCCATCTGCAGTATTGTAAAGATAATACTGCTGTGGGGTCAGGTGCCACGAGCTGCCAGCCCTAGCAATACTGCTTTGTCTTCCGTTTCACATACAAAGTGGGAGAGCTCAGTCAAAAATCAGCTTGCAGCTGGCTGGCACTTCAGGGGGATCACTGACAGCAGTGAGGGAAGAAGGCTGAACGTTTCTGGGCTGAGATTAGCTAAAGGCTTCTCTTATCATATAATGGCTTATTATACTGTAGTATTCAGGCAAATGTGTATAGTGTAACAGTACGTCAATTATTTTGTCTAGTAATCAGACTCTTCATTTTGCTCTGCAGAAACGAATGCCTTTTTCAATTGCTTTAATATGCTACGCTTTTGAAATTAGATGGTCTATAGGCAGCGTATAAACAGCACCCTCCAATATTATTTCAGAAAATGAATAGCACGTGTGATGCTCGCGCTCATCTACAAGAGAAACTGCAGAGCGATATAGGTTCTTGTTATTTCCACATGAACAGCTCTGAGTAAGTGTCCGTTCTCAAGAAGTGCACGTTTGCAGCGTTCTGGCTCGGGGAAGGCCGTGTGTCTATTTGACATGCTCTCAGTGGAGAATTGCTTATCCATGCCTGATCCTGACTGGTTTCACCTTCCAAAAGAAACTAGCATAGGTCAAAAGTTGGCGAGATGGATTGAAAAGTGTTTCCAGCTGATGGAAATGCTTTTGGTAACCAAGTGGGGGAATTTGAAATCTAATCTATTCTCAGTGGAAAAACAGCAAATAGTCCGTGTTTCAACAGGAACAAGCTATTGCAGTGTTGAAAGTGCTGACATACAGGAGTTTTTCAAATAGTCGAGACTGTGAATCAACTACTTTTGCGTGAAAGGTACAAATACAAAGTATCTTCTTTAATGGCCTGGGGTATGCCAAAAGAACAACTTGTTTACCAGTTCACTGCAGTGCTAATGGCGACACCTGCACGTGAATGTCTCCAGACTCCCCTGCCTCCTCCAAGTCTTATGTTCAGTGATTTTGGCATTCCTGATTTCTCATTTCTTTCCCTTTCTGAATGCTTAATATTTTCCCTTCCGTAGCTGAATCTTTCTCTCCCTTATTTGAATATTCATCATTTCCATTTTTTTCCTTTTTTCTCATCTGAATTTCTTTTTCCTGTTTACTTTTTTCACTCTTGCCTGTTTGCCATGTTCTTCCATATGCCATTTCTTCACAAGTGGTTGCCATATTGTCCAACACTTTGAGGGAAACACGCGTTCTCAGTTGTTACCTGTTCCTTTATGTAAAAGAGTATGTGCTGTGAGCTTAGAAGGAGAAGAGCATGTCTTGTTGGACAAAGATTATTTTATTCCTCCTCGATTTTCTTAGCTGCTTTTCTTTGTTCTTCACTCCTTCCGTCTGTCCCTGACTGTAAGCAGAGTGTAAGGCAGAGGAAGGGCCGAGTGTCTGTTAGGGTTCCTGTTGAAATACAGAATAATGATGAGGACGTGAGTCAGAGACTGAGCAACACCGGGCACAACAGCATAGGAGTATTTTACATACATTTATTCATTATATTTCCCCCTTTTTTTATTCCATTAATTGTCATTCCTTTTTTTTCCTCTTTGTACCTCTCCTAGCTCATACATACAACTAATTGACTTACTGTAAGAGATCTTTAATCAAACATGGAACATGGTTACCTTCTCATTTGCTGGGAGCAGGGAGCTCCTTAGGTGTAGGAATTGTGCCGGGAGAGCTAAGCTGCCCTTCATGGCTTTGCAGGGCTAATGAAACCTTTTGTTATACCCATAGTCCCCCTCCCCACTGCCCTTTGCCCAACACAGATTCCTTAGACAAACTGGTGGCTGTAAATTCAGAACTAAACAAGGCAAGGAGCCCTTACAGTTGTTTTGTTAAAATCTTTAAAAACAGTTTCAAAATTTAATTTCTCCTGACGAGGCCAATCAGCAAAGCCAGATTTCTGTAGTACAGAAGCAATCTTGTTTGACTGTCTTGAGCAAATTCTCCCACTACCGACTGACTACGGAGATTAAGTGGAATTTCTAACAAATCCTGTTACAATGGGTCAAGCACTGCCTCTCTAGTTGTACTTATTTGTTGCAAGCCTCAGTAGAGGCTTATTTTAATGCAGCCGTTTTATGGTGCTTGGAATATCTTTGTACTCTGGATTGCTGCTGCTGTAGATAATGGATGACCACTTGGTTAATATTTGACGGCAGTTACAATGCACACCTCCCAAAGTTAAGTGTCCTTATGTCTTTATACAAGAACTGACCTTCAGGGACAGTAAACATATTGTTTGTACAGAATGCACCCGGGCTGTTTATCTTCCAAAAACATTCATGTCACGGACGGGATAATTAAGATGTCCTTGCAAGCGAGAAAAGTTCTTGACTTATAGTAATGTTCTGAAGTAGGTGTTAGAAACCGAGGTCACAATAGTATTACAAGAGCTGTGTACTCAGGTTATTTTGACTAAATAATTCTCCTCTTCAGGCTATAAAAATGAAAGATGGACTTAACTGATACGTACGGTGATATATTCTGTAAGTCTGTGAAAAAAAACCAAAGGGATTTGGGTTGTGCAGGGGCATGATGGGCAAGCAGAACTGATTGCGTTTGATATACTGGGGGATTGGTTGCTAGGCTTTATTGTTTCTCCCCTTGCCTTCTTTTAAGGCCTGTGGCTTTTGTTAAATAGTTTAGGATCATGTTAGCCCTTTCTGATTTTATAATGTGAACTTCATGGTGATAAATAGCTAATTATTTGCAATTGAATTAGGCTATGAATTTAAATATGACAGAAACAGTTATACCGGTGCTTACTTTCAATGCGTTGCACAGGGGATCTAAGTTTAACATAGTATAGATAACTTCCAGAAATGTTATTTCTGAAATGCGGCAGTGCCACTATTGAAGAATATCATAGAGATGTTAATGAGTTCTGTGGTACATGGGTATCCTCCAGACTGAGGTATCTCAGATATGACATGTGCTTTGGTTTGTTTTTTTCCTGGAAGAATTCGAGGAGGGAGGAAAGGAGAGTCCAGCCCTGAGATCTGAAGTTACGGTTCTGGAGTGTTGAATCTCTTAAGCCAGAAACATGTCATTTGGGTGAAGTTGTGAAGTATTTTTTTCACAATGTACATTCAAAAGAGGACACTGAGCATTTCCCAAAGGTGAATCCCCTGGAGGGGCACACGGCAGTGCTGTTTTGTGGGTGCCGCTTGAATGAAAGTCCTTGTTGGCTGGCTGAATTATGACAGGATGCAGCAGGTTAACTAGCCCAGCATGCTTTTGTATTAACATCAAACTAAGAATGAATACACACATGAATGTAATTTAAATATTTGAATTGTAATATCTGAAAAAAAGCATGGGCTCTGGACATGTTCTCTTTCTCAACACTTGATTCAGGAGATTGATAGGTCTACTAATAGGGTAATTCTGAGCTACTGTTTCCAGTTTCAGTTTTTCTATTTGGAAATTTATGTTCCAGCAGAAATAAGTCATTCATTTTTTGATAGGCAGTACAATTTTGGACCATCAGATAACTTTAGAATGAGTTTTATTTTCTTCAGTAGAGGAAAAGTCATTTAAAATTAACAAAACATTCCCAAGCGTCGCCACCATACGTGGCAGCTGGTAAGTCAAACCTTGCCAAAATGTAGCAGGATTATGAACGATTGAAACATACATTTTGAGACCTCTTTCCATGTATCTGTTTGTGGTTAGAATGAAAATATTTAAGGATCCCAATGTTCGAGAACAATAGGAAAATGGGATCTGAGCACAAAGACTTAGATAGATGGAACTATTGTCATTCATGTCTAATGCAGCACTGTTAACACGCCCATATCTAATTGATTCAATAATACAGAATGCACCCGGGCTGTGTGAATACAAAGTGCAAGGCACAAAAAAAAGGTACAAAGTGAAGAACACCTTCAAAATGGTTAATTTTGAAGCTGTCTCAGTGACTGTCTTGAAAGTTAAATCCCTTTATCTTTGCACTTATGAAAATGTTGTCCACAGATATTTGGGCATGGTGTGCTCAAGAAAAGTCAGATAATCTCTTCCAGATTCCTTCATTATTAAATGGTGCTGGAATGTGATTTTTACTGTGCAGATGAATTCAGGAGTTTCGTATTTTCAAATTCGTCTCCAGCCCTAACCCAAAAGCTGGTTCATATTTATTTGTTTCACCTTCTTCTGTACATGAGAGTAGAGCATGTCAGTTCACCCCTTAGTCAGGATGTGGTATGTCTTAAAATGAAGTTACCAATGAACTTTGCATGCACTATGTAATGGTTTTATTTTCCTGTGAACTGGGCACGTTTTGGTGGGCCAGCTTTTCAGTTTTGCATGTTTTAACTTTTTAAATATGCGGTTTCCTCTTTGATTTCTTTTTTTGTAAACTTCATCGCTTATTTTCAAGTTGTCTCAGTTGTTTATCAGATTTACTTGTGTATATTACTCAACGTAATATGGCTTATGAATTTCATTTGAAGTGATTTTTTCTGCATAACTGTTTGCAAATAAGTGTTCCAATAATCCCTTTCTTTTTAAATCAACAGTTTAATACTTGCTTCTGTCACTGTTACATGGAGATGAGAGACTTGACCTATTTTTAAAAATGAGCTTTTTAGCTTTGTTAGCTACAGGAATGCAGAATTTTAGAATTTTTAGAATGTATTTTTTTAATTAGTCAGTTGCCATTAGGATTTGCTGGGGCACGCGTGGATGATGTGTTCCTTTTAATTGTTACTTTTTGCAGTGGATCTTAGTGGAATTTTTTTTTGTAACCCCTAACGGTTCCTAACCTTGTTAGTGCTCCTCAGCGTTTGACTGTGACCTGCTGTACAGGCTTCAGCCTTGTTGCATAAAAATTGCTTGAATACTGCTAGAATGTATAGATTATTCCATTTCATGTGCATTCAGGCAATAGGCGTGAAAAGTTGATTCATATATGATTACAGTTATTTCTAACGTGACATTTACCCCAGAACCGTATTAAGTTGTTAGCCTTGGAAAAAAAGAAGTATTTTCTTAATGCTATTCTGTATTCAATGGCTTTGATGGTACTTGTTGCAGATGTTTCAGATTACTGTCAAAACTTCATTATCAGTGAGAATATACTAATGCAGTAAGTTGACATAGGGGTTGACTGAATGACTATTGCGATATATAATTAGGTTGGTGGAATATGATACATTTCCACTGATCCTACACAGCCTTTAAATGAAATCTGTTTGAGACTGAATTCCCTTGCTGCATTGTTACCCTTCCCAGAGTGACTGCTACCATTTTTTTAAGGATTCTTACAGAGTGATGCGAGTACGTAAAAGAAACTCCCTGTTATACAGCTACAAATACATTTTCTTTAAATTTTTCTTTTAATATTGCTATCACTGGAAATAAGAAGAGTAGCACTGTGGAATTAGCAGAACATATATCTCTGTCTAAGTCTAATAAATCAGATCAAAATATATTGTGTTGATCCTATATATAATCCATATACTGTATATTACTAGTATTTACAAGTATTAAGCTATTTGAGAGCTATGGCAATTTCTAACCTGTATAAACAAAAATATTGTTTGCAGAGATGTTTGCCTGCAAAGTGAAAAACTGAAATTTTAATGGAATCCTTCCAATAGCTGTCAGTTTCTTCCTCAGAGTTTGATAATTGAAAGGCTTGTTATTTTTTTCGAAAAGGAAGATGGTTTCAATTATCCAAAGCCAGTGGAATGTTTAACTACCCTTCTGCTATCAGTGGACTTGTTTACATTGGGATTTTGACTAAATTGAGATTGCACATATCCAGATGTTATCTGCCCGGGTGACTTTTTCATTTGCTTTGGCAAAGGATTTGATGGTATATTGCTACCATCGCTCTGCCAGTTTTCACATTATATATCGCGGACTACGCTTAGACTTTTCTTTTATAAACTACTTCTGCTAAACTGTTAAATCCTAAACTTTTGCTCTTCTTTTCTAAGGGTGAAACCTCATTTTGTGATAGCTCATCTGACCAAAGATTATAGGAGATAGAAAGTTGTATGCTGTATCCTTTGCATGGCTGCACGCACAACTGAGCAAATGCTAAGTTTAATTTTTCAGTTTTGCTAGTTCATTTCTTTGGGTCTTGCACACTTTGGGAATGTTGCTGTAAGTCTAGACTGCAGCCTTGCATTTTGCCTCATGTGGAAAGCATGGTGTTTGTTATTCGGCTGCCCAAAGGGCAGCACGGGAACCGTACTGAAAGCAAGAGATGGGATTTTGATCCTTACCGCAGGTTTTCTGATAGGTTAGCATGGAAAAAGCCAAACTCCCAGAGAAACAAACCTGAAATCCAAAAGAAAGTTTTCTCGTTCTTGATTCTTATCTCTGCTTTGCTGTGCTGAGGGGCAGAGACGTGTCTGAAGTGCATCCACTCTGCAATGTCCTTCAGGGAGATGGGAAAGGCAAAGCTCTCCACCAAGCAGCTCTCCACTGCTTTCTTCCCAGCATCCAGTGACCTATCCTGCCAAAGGCTTGTGCAGAGGAGCAAAGGGTCCTCGTACAAGTAGCTTACAGCAGGATAACACTCCGCTGAGCATCAGCGGGGAATTACAGAAAACATTAGCCAGGACTACTCAGAAATAGAACTATAGTAAGGTGAATGTCATTTAATTCATGACTGCCATGTCATTTTTCAGTGCTGATGGGGTGAGGAGTGGGTGGGCAGGGAGAAATATCCCATCCCAGAAACCTGCTGCTTAGGATCTACTCAGCTGAGAAGCAGCTTGAATAAAGAATTCCATTTTTTATATCTTTAGAGTGCTAAAGATGTAAAGTGGGCGAGTGCCCAAGCTCAGCAGTGATCAGACAGAGCTGCAGCCAACAGAAACAGAGGTTTGAAAGTGTAAGATCCTAATCTATCTCTAGTGAACCTTTCTGTTGAGTTATTTTACCTCTCTCAACCTTCTGGTTGCAAATGAAAGAGAGCTCACAGCGGTGCTCACGTGACTCACGGATGCATACATCTTACATTAGATCTGAGTGGAGCTCCACTTATTAATGTTTATACAGACTGGGTAGATCTAATCCTATTTGCAGGCCTTTAAAATGCCAACTTTTTATTTTAAGCCTGGTTTGCTTTAACTGTAGTATTTAACCTCAGAAATGTGTTTGTGGGTTTTTTTCCTCAATGGCATTTAAAAAAGTGTAAGGCTTTAAATCAGGAAAAGCAATGAAAATTTATATGCTCTTTTGCTTGTATGATTTAAGCAAATCTATGGTGTAACCATATGTAGTGGGATTTGAATCAAGCAGATTTAATTGTTGCTAATACTGTTTATTTTGGTAATGCCTAAACCCAGCTTTGCTTGGCAATGTAGGAACACGTGAGGATGGGTTTATAATCTCTTATAGTAGCCAAGGGTGAGTGATACTGGTAGAAGTTTGTGGTAAAATGCACGAACGGTTCATGTCAGCAAATATCAGACTAGTTCCAGTTTGGATACGGGAGAGAGAAGGGAAAGGGAAAAGAAAAATTGGTTATGAAGATGCACGATACTGGAAAGGAAACGTGACACTGAAAAGGGAGAAATGAATAAACAGTGAAACTGAGTGGAAGGGTAGAGGCAGGGAGGGAAAGTAAAGATGATCTGCTAAGCAAAAGAGGAGTTAGCTTAAAAAAAAAAATCAAAGCTTCAGAAATTTATGTATCACCAGAAGTACCTCTTTTTGGCAACTTTTTGAGCTTCTTTTACTAGTTGGAGAGTGGCTAGGTTTCTCTCCAAGACTTTTCCTCCAAGCCAAATGGTGGCAAGAGATTGGTCATATTCAGTTATGTATCTGCTATTAATAAATTATTACCAATAATTAGATGGTTTTAGATGTGTGCCTACAATATACATGGGGCTGTGCAAGAGGTGAATGCAGAACTGTCCTGTCCAAAGACTTCACAGCCTACATGACAGCTCCAGAGAAAACAGGTTGTATATTATGGTGGGGGTGGGTGGGAGCTTTTAGGGTACCTCTTTTTCTTCTTTTTTTGAATTTTCTAAGAGAGCAGGGGATTGCTCAATATTGTGAATTAATCATATTTTCGGTAGGCAATTGACTGTTATATGACCTGATATCTCTGTATGACTTGCGAGATTTAAGAGAATTCTTTTTAAAAGGTCATGAAAGCCATAACATGAAAATAAGTCCTATGTGTATCTTACAGCATCTACTGGGTGGGGAGGTAGCCTACAGTGTGAGCTGTATCAATTTGAACAATACCCCTTTTAGGTACAGGATACAGCAGCAGAGTACCACGAAAATCTGAAAGAATCAGTTATCCCGTGGTGCCTACTTTTTTTCCATTGGCCTCTCTGAGGATACGTTTGTTTTGCATAGAATTTTTTTATTTTTTTTTTTTTTTTTTTT
>VXBO01009345.1:170095-211643 GCA_013400135.1 Rhinoptilus africanus
CATGATGTTTAAAAGGTTGGAATTTTGTTTTTTATAGGATGATTTTACACAGAAAGAGTAGGGCTGCTCGCTTCTGAGCGAGTGAACATGGGGCCAAGTGTCAGAAACCTGTATCTTCCCTCTCCCTTTGGTATTTACAATGGCCCTGAGCAGGCGCTTAGCATTCAGTTGCGTTGCTACATTGGCAATTACGGCCTGGTCAGAAAGAAAGGGCAAGGGCAGGGGAAAATTTACCAGTGCTGCTTTTCGGGTCAGCCAAGCTTCCTTCAGGAGCTCCCAGAAGATCATTCTTCTTTTTGCTCCTTGCCTTGTCTATAATTAATTTTGGCTGAATGACTGCTTTTTAACTGAGTTCAGCATTAGCTGCTCATTCAGAGAGCAGGGCCAAGCTGTCAGCCTCTGATCTGTTTACTGTTATCAGATGTCTTCTCAATCGCTGGTAATAATTTACTTAGAACAAAAGAAAATGTGGGCTCTGCTGAAAACCTGAGATTCCTGCCTGGGAGTCTTGAGAAAGAAAGGGAATTTAGACAGGAGCAGAGCAAAGAAATCAGGATTAGTGGTAGAATCAAAATAGTTCAGAAGTATTTGGAGAGGTGGAGCTCTCTGGCTGGAGGACAGAGGGACAGCATTATGTAGAAGGAAAACCACGTGCCGAAGGACATCACGGAGGGTTCTGCTAAATTCCAAAAGGCATTCAGGAGTGAAGAAAGTGAGGCTGTGGGATGGACGGATGTTTGGGGTTTTTTTCCTAGGTTCTTTTATCTCTCAGGGTATCTAAAACAGAGGTTCATAGGACCTCTTTACAAAGCTGTATGTTACATACCTCATCCAGCCCTGGTCGGTGGAGAGAGGCACTGTAACCCAGGGTGCCCAGAAGGAAGGAGCTGCGAGAAAAGGGTAGATTGAAGCTATCAGGTTGTTAATTTTTTATGAGAAGTGTTGTGAAGAACTAGGGAAGCTGGGGATTATGTCTCTCGGTAACTCTTGCCAGAAGAAAGAGACTGAGCTGGTACTAACTTACACCAAAGGAAACTTGAGAGCACCTGGGTGCATGCCATGCCTAGTTATAACATAAGAACTGCAGCTGACACTATTTCCCTGAAAACTTGACAGGTTGAAATAACAGTGGGAGACTTATGAAAAGAGTGGAGAGAAATATTGTACAAAGAACCGCATGGCTGATTGCATCGGTGCCTTTATGTCAGTAAGTCTTCACCATGAGACATGCACGAAGGCTGTGGAGCATGTATACGCATATGGTGGCATGTACAAGTCTTGTGAGGTGTCATTAACAATAACAACTGTTTCTTCTAAAGATTTTTATGAATTTTATTTAAATAAAATGATCAGTATCAAATGTTATCTGAAGCACACCCAGATTTTCAAACTGTAATATTCAGCTCACTGTGTTTCATCTCACGTTTCACTCCTGTTAAAAGGCAGACAGGATTAGTTGGAAGCAAGAGGCGCAAACTGTTTTTATTTGAGGAAAGAAGGTAAATTATACAGTATGAAATGAGCAAAATCCAAAGAGATTCAAGCCTTAGGCTCTCAGTTATTAATTACGTCACCTCTTGAGTCTCTGAATTGTAGCTCACGAGCAAAATGAAACAGAACTCTGTTACCGAAACTTTACCACTCCAGGCAGAATGCGCAGAGGTTAAAGGGGTGCCAGAAAACAGCACCCTTCGGCCCATTGTAGATCAGTGAAGTCCACGAAGTGTAGTTCACTAAGTCCTGCTCCATTGATTTGACGGTGCCCTAGTCCCACTGCCCAAAATGACATCCCTGGTCCCAGGTGGGCCTCGGTGCGGTTGTACAGAGCTGTCTGCGCGGAGATCTCTAAGCCTTTGCCTAGAATCTGCAAAAAAGAGCGTGCTTCCAAGTGACTTCCTAGTGTCTCCATTTCTCCCTCTCTAATACTCCTTTAATCTGGGCTTTTTATCAAAATGCTCTTAGTCCATTTTCTCTGAACTGATTCCGTAATTGTTCCACGATTTCATAATTGCATTTACCTATATTTAATAAAATTTCCCAAAGTAAACGCAAACTCTGAACAGTGTAATGCAAGTGCATCAAGGACAAAATAACATGTATAAGTTCACTGGCTGGCATTTGCCTTTATTTCTAAAACAAGAGCATAATTTCTTTACCCTTTAACCCTTCTTATTTTAAGTTTCATGCACAAACTATTAGCCTGTGTCGAAACCACAAAATCAGTGTACCCCAGGAGGTATTCATATTTTTCTCTTGAGTTCAGATCCTTTTTCACCTCTCCCTGAAAGGGATTCCTTAGTTCGCGTTTGCTATGCTTGTCTCAAGCATGTGAATGTTGCCTTGGATCATTTGCAATGAACAGCTGCAGAGAGATCTCAGAAAGAGGGAATATGCTAAGTAAATTAGTAGCTCTAACTGCACAGCAGTCAGCAGCCTTTCATCTGCGATATTGTGTGCTTCTCTATGAATTTGGGAGCAAGTTTCCATAGTTCCAGAAAGCTCCTGATTTTGATGTGTGGAATTCCAATGAGCAGGAACTTCTGACAGCAGCTTTTCCCAATATTTAACCTTCACAATGTCAGTGAAGGCAAGCTCAGATATTTTTTTTACCCCTCGTCTCACCCCTAAAATACTTTTTTCTGCATAGTTAACACCGTTAGAAACTCGCTGCCTGAAGGGAGGCTTTACTGATGAGCTTGTGCTCACCCAGAACACCTTGGTATGAAAGTAGCATCCCTTGACCTTTTCTGCACCAAGAGGGTAGGTGTTACAGAAACCATATTTCATCCCTACAGCTGTTGTCTTGGCTAGTGCTCGTGCTTTAACACCACTCCTTGACGTTGGAGAATTTGGGGGTAAAGTGACAGTCATAAATCTTCGTATTGGTAAAATTCCTGAAATGTAGTCGCTACATGCAGTTTATTATATATTCTGTACTTCAGCCTGTTGCCTGCTGATGAAATTGCAGGCGTTTGGGAGGGGAAGTGGGGGATTTGGGGTGGATTTTTTATGTTTTGGAAGTTAAAAGACATTTAATACATCAATGTCATTTTAGTATATGCCATCGTTTCCTGGTAATTCATGAAAGGTAGTAGAATATGTTTGTTCCCAGCTGCTTCTCCATTTTAAAGTAGCATGAACTGTTAGGATAGCTATGTGAAACAGGTTTGAAAAAAATGATACTGTCAAAAACTGGATTTAAAATGTGTAGAAAACACAGGTTATTTGTGTTTGGTGCAAAATTTCATTGCTTCCTCTTTAAAACACTTAGAGCAGAGAAATTCTGCATTCATTTGAGAGATGATGAAAAAAATCTGAATTGAGCAAAACTTGTCCCACTACCTACCTTGCATATTGTATGTCAGGTCAGAACAAAATTAGTCACTTATGAATAAGATACTGATAATAAAAAATATATAAGATCTATTAATTTGTGCGAACTCTCAGAAACACAGTAGTTGCCTAGTCACCCTAAGAAAAGGCACTTTCTTCTGCTAGAAAATACAGGTAAATCGTCTTGTTTAAGTACATGCTGAGCTATAATTTATCATACTAATGTTTATCTGTCATTTTACATCGGAACAGCAGCATGCTTCCCACAATATTTTATCTGTAACCATCAGAAAACAAGATGATTTTCATTGTCAAAACTAATATTTTCATTATGTTGGTAAGTAAAGAGTACAGCAGTTTCAATTGTGTGTGTCTCTGGAGAGATGTCCATTGTTGTATATACACTTTACACTTATTGAAAAGTTTTGGCTTATTTAATAGAGGGATGTGTTTTGTAAATTTCCCTATCAGAGCAGCGGATGGGATGGTTCTACACTAGCACTTCTGGGATTTATGCTGTATTTTGCACTACAACTGTTAAAAATTACTCACACAAACACCTGCATCTGTAGAAGAAGAATTATCCTAGACCAATAATAACTCCAAAATCTGTCATTTTTCTGCTAAGGATCAGGATTTGAATGCAGCATTCCTGCTGCTAATGGATATTCAGGGTCCTTCCGGATGGGGTCTTCATTAGTAGATGACAGATTAACAGAAGAGCTGTGTTTTATGGTTAGGGAGGTTAAACAAAACTCACGTTGCCTTTTGGATGAAGGGGAAGCAGGTTCATTCAGAGACTTTGCAGGAAGTCACGGGAGGAGAATGCCATAGTGATTGATGAAGGTGGTCCATTATCAAACGCTTTGTGAGAACTTTGATTTCCTCTAAGTAAATCACATAGCTTGCACAGGGCACAAGCGGAGAATTAAGTTTGTTGCGTTTTGCTGGAAATGTGTCAAACAGTATTCAAGCCAAAAGTTAGGAGGGGAAATGGCGCAGTGTATTTAAACCAATCATGTAGTTGGTGTTCCCTTTGAATTTAGCAGCTTTTATTGTTTGGTAAATAATATTCTATTGGAAATGAACTTTATTTGTCAAGGCTTTTTAGATCCATATGTCCAGGCACATGAAATAGAGCCACGTAAGTTACAAGCTTTTTCTGTAAAGTAAGTATGTAAATAGGTTGATTATTTTCATTCAGGTTTGAATAATGCAATTTTCTTTTATTCTTACCGAAACAGTAGTTAAGGAAATTACATTTCCTCACTTGCTCTTAGCGTTTGAGGCAATGTCCGTCCCCTAGGTAAGGAAATCCAAGCTTGGGGAATAATAATTTTGTACCTGACATGTATTGTGAAAGTGTTCTTTTGGATAGGAAAGCTGCAAAGGTGTTCAGGCTCAAAAAAAATCATTTGACAAATCCTTCTGAACAAGAATGGTACGTGTAGTCATCCATGGGCTTTACAGACAGTACGGTCCCCAGGGATTGCAGCAGCCTGGCGTGTAGAAAAGGATATATTATTCCTGGTTGATACAGGTAGGACTTGTTCTGTTGAACAGCCCTGGAGATCAGGATCAAGGTTTTCAGCTTGAATAGATGTGGACTGGAATGTACTAGAAGCGTAAGATAATATCCATGAGTGAAACAAATTAATCCCTTCTAGTTGCAGAAATGCTCATGAATGCTTCTGAACAGCCACATTTGGCACGAGCTGAAGCCTCTGTATTACTTGTAGGTATGCCTGTGTATATGGCAGGGGAATCAATATGTCTGAATCACCATTGAGAGGACACCGTCTGTGAGCTAAGGATTGGGTTTTAGGCCATGTGCAGGCTGGAGAATAGCTTTCGGTAGGCAATTTTAGTCAATCATCTTAATTAGATTATGATTTAAGCATGATTCTAAGATTCCCATGACACTGGAAGGGAAGGGTGGGGAAGGTACTAGCCGGAAAGGGAAGACGTTCCCCAGGAAGACCTCTAAAAAAATATTCACATTAGCCTTGTTCAGGTTTATTTTGTGCCAGGTGTTCCTCTGTATGAGAAACTGATACTCCTGGCAGTCCTGAATAATCAGGATTTACACATCTCCTTTTAGACTCTGGAATAGCTTGTAATCTGTGAGACAAAGGGGAGATCAGGCTTAGCTCCTTTTATCTGACACTGCGTTTCTGTGACCTACACGTCTTGTAGCAGATAGCTTGGATATCCTAATGCAGTTGGCCCCTCTGTAAACTGAAGAGTGCTATCAACTGAAGTACGCTAAAAGAAATGGTGGTTACATGGGTGAACTGTGTAAGGATCCAAAGTAAGCCAGAATCCAGAGGTTAAAGTGTGCCATTGCTCCCTGAAAGCTTGCCAACCAACCAAAACAGTGCCAAAATTCAGGTAATGTTCAGCACTGGTCCACTGTGGCTCTGTGCAAAAGTTCCCCGCGTGGCTTCCCGACTCATGTAATGCAAATTGTGCTACGCAATCCGAAGCGTCGTAAAGCTCCTTTAAAATATCAGCCTAATAAAAATGAATAAAATGAAGTAATCCAAAGTTCAAAGACCTCAGAGGCTAATACAGAAATTTTCCTTGCGTATATAGGTACTGGAAGATAAACTCAGAACAGAGCACAGTTGTTTGTCAAGAAATCTGCACAGACAATCTGTGGTGGTTAAAGAATTAAATCTATCTCGTATTTCCTTGTAAGAGAGGCCGAAAGGGTGAAGGAAGGTAGGCCATTCTTTCCAGTCCCAGTACAAAGTACTCATCTTTTGATTACTTCCATAAATATGAACTTCTAACATTTAGCTCCAAAATTTTTATGAAAGAGACGCTACCGAGTCATTAATAGACTGTTAACTGACTTGGGTTTTAATAGCTATGCTTCTGCCTCAGAAAGAGGGGAGTCTTAAAAAAATGTAAAAATTGGGAGTTCTGATTTGCCTTTCCTGCTTTTGACTTCAGATTGGATGTAAAGCCATTTCCTAACCTCAGTCAGATGCAACAAAAGTTTCACAGGGAGAGCTTCTGCTCTCATACACGTAGACAGCATCGTTCAGGCTGGAGAATTCCCTGCATTCCTCTATTACCACATCTAGATTCAAGGTAAAAATCCCCGGGTTTCTGGCCCCAGGAAGTTCATAAAAACAGAAGCGTTAATTCTGTTTGCAGTGTGGCTTGCTTGTATTTTTTTCTCCATCATATTTTTTCCCAAATTTCTAATACAATTTATTAATTTCCTTACATTTGATTTTTCTTTCCTTAATTGACTTTTTTATTTTTCTTCCATCTTTCCTATTCTCCATTTTTTCACTTCTTTGAAAAGTAGCTGCATCTCTCTTGATGCTATTCTTCCGCTTGCCTCTGTACTCTCTGTTGGCCTTTGCTTTTTGTCCAAGTATTTTTGTGGTTTATTTGCTCAGCCTTCTCTAGGGCTTTTGCTCCTCCAGCTTCAAACTGCATAGTCAAAATGATTCCTTTTTGAATGATGGGGTTAATCTGGTCTCCACCTAGTCAGCGGTACTCTGTTGTCTTTCAAAGGCCTATAGATACCTCTAGTAAGACTTAAATGGCACTATAATGCAGTAATTGTTAAGGCATCATTAAATATACTTAAGCAGATAGTTAAGCATCTAGCAGTATTCTTGTTTTCTGGATGGAGAAGCACAGGTAAAGGGAGAGACTGTTCATGACAAAAGATTTTTAGGTGATAATTTCCTGTGGTTTTCCTGCTAAGATTCCTCCCTGCATCCATTCATCCAGCCTTTGAAATTTTTGCTTGAAACGGTTTGCCTGGCGCAGGCTGTAAATAATGCAGTGAGAAAGTACCGCGCTCAATAAACTCTTCTGGGTTTCCTTGCCAGGGGGTGAGCAGCGTTCCTGGTGGTCTGCTCTGGTGGGTTGTTGGGGGAGTGAGGAAGATGCCGAAGCTTCCCTGACATCAGGCGGGGCACTAACAGCAGAACTGGTCCTCCCTTGCCAGAGCTGTACAGACCTTTGTAAAATCAAAGTGACATCAGGTGGTTTTCAAGAGAGTGGCATGGGCTTATGCGGCATAACAAAGGTTTTCACGTGTTATTAACTTGTATACATTTTTAAGGTGCTTTTAATACTTTAAAGGAGAGAGGTGAAGATCTCCAACAGACATCCCCAAACCAATGGGCCGCGGGACTCTCTGTCCCTCCCTGCTCATGAGGCATCCCTACAAGGGTATTTCAGGGTCCTTCTTCAAGTGGAGTGAAGATGTCGAAGGAGGGAATTGCAAAGTCGCCTTTTTTTCCAGTGCAGTCCCTGATTCCAGTCTGTTTGAATGGTACAAAGTGCAATAAATGAATTTTAAAGTAGATTTCGAAGAGGCCTCAGTTACAGGGTGATGGCCGAGTCTGCTCTATTGTGTTGACCCTATTTGACACCTAACATTTATTGGGGCTTTTTAAATTTAAGTGACTTTGGCCTTTTAATTCTTTCTCCCAATTAAGATGACCAGGCCTTGAACTTAAATATCTTCTCTTAGCTTATGCCAGTTGATGGTCTTCTGGGTAACTCTCCTGACTAAATTTCCACAAAGGCTTTTTGGAGTGGGGGTAAAGAAAGGTTTTTAACTTTTTTTTTTTTTTTTTTTTTTNTTTAAAACTGACCTCCCTGTAGAGCTCTCTTTAATTTCAGGAGACACGCAGCATAAAATGTGTTTTATTGCTTGATGTAGTGGAATTTCTAATGCAAATACGTTTTCTCTGCCTTTGAGATGAAGTGTAGCAGCAAAACAAGGAGCCTGTTGTTGTTATCATTTTGTATCAACGTGTTACTAAAGCTCAGGCCATTAGGACTGTAAAATTACCTGGTAACAGACAAGGCAGGCCTGAAATCTGTGATAAGAAAATGACAGAAGGTTTTCTACAAGTAAATATTCAGGACTTAAGAAGCCTCTTTAAACTCTCTGGCTTTACTGTCCAAACTGATTTGATCCACAACCTACAGAGTGAGCAAAATTACGCTGCTCCCTCCCTTTATGACAACTCTTCCTGCCCATACCCAGCCTAACATCCTTAGGCAGCACAGTGATTTCTTAAAATTTCTCCTGTGCCCGTATTCCCCACCAATGCCGCTTTCAACCTTCACTCAAATAGCGATACTCTCTTCTATCTCCCACAACTTCTTTGCAATTCTTATAATTTTTGTTTGGTAGAAAAATACACCTGGGGGTAGGGCTGTGAACAGATTTTCCACAGTGGTCTCTCTATCCTGCTTCTCTGCATCTTCAAAAAAGAGGCTTCCAGGTTGAATGATTTTTTTAGTAGCAAAATCCTTTTTCTGTTAGGTTAGATTCAAACTGGGTTCCTCATCTGTCAAGCTCTCTGTATATAACAAATTTTGAACAGTTTTTGCACCCATTTTGCTATATTAGTGAGAAACTTTCACAGTTGAAGTAATACAGGTTCCTGTATAGAAAATGTTGTCTAAAATAGAAATGCAGATTTTTATTAGTTACTCCTAGCAGTAAGTAGCTGGTTTGTTGCTGGTGCGAGGGGTTTTCGGTGTAGCTTGATGGTGGAATGATAATGGGCACCTGAAGGAGATCCAAACATTAGTGCTTTAAATTGCCACCTGGTGGTATTGCACATGGAATGTACTACTGCGGGTATAGCAAAATCCTTAGTAGATTGAAAATAAAATCCCGTGTAGATGACAACTTTGTGAATGACAAAGGATGATCTTGATGTTCATGTGAAACATCATCATCCTGGCTTGTGATTTGAATTTTTTATGTTCAGAAATGCAAAAACTGCAAAGATTTTGCAAATCGGGGACTGCTTAGATTTATTTACATGTGACATATTTGTTCCCTTTGTTTTGACAGCTAGCCCTACACATTTGCTCGTAAATAATTTTAAAAAATCAGATCCATATGACTTCTTTCAGACAACGTTTTTAGAATCTGCTTAACGATAAGCACGAGGAAGGTTCAGATGATTCGAATATAAGTTCACTTCTGAATAATCATGTATTTAATTGCGTTGCTAAATTGAGCAATGGCTTCCAGTCAGCAATAGCATGGAAGCGTGTCTCTGCTTAACTTCATGTTCAGATGCTTTTTGAGTAGGGATATTTTGTTGGCTGTGGACCCCCCATATACCCAAAGGAGGCGATCGATCCAGAAGAAGGAGGTGGTATGAAGAATTGCTTTTCAGAAAAGATCTGGTTTTTTTCAGCATTACTGTTTCAGAATGCGGTATCTGCACTGGACACCGAGGCTCTGTACTTCTCTGGGGGCTGCTTTTTGGGGTCCACAGGTACAGTCTGGGCCACACCAAAGCAGCACCCTCCTGAGTGGTGGCCCAGGTCATTTCATTTGTGGCCCTAATATTGGTATTTTGGGGGCTGGTTTTGGTTTGCCCCAGAAAGGCATTTGACCGGGACATTGTTTGGAGACTAGAGATACACCATAGTTTATCATGTTACATTCATGATGATGAAAGTCCTTCCTTTTTGAGCTTGTGCGTTTTTCAGTTTGACCAATTTAGAGAAAGGTGGTTTAGCTACTAGCGTGTAAAGAAGTTTCATTTCTTCGTTGTGTGAGTGTTCAGTTAGCGCAATCTCTGCCATTCTTATGAGGGAAGAACAGTTGTGAAGAATTTTAAGAGTTTGATGGTGGAAGTCCCACTTTTTAAGGTAATTAGTGGGCTTATTTTCAGTGTTTCTTTAAAAATCAGCAATAACTTTTTCTCCTTATGTGCAATGATGAAAAGAATGGTGTAATATATCTTGTGAAATCAGAAAATGCTGAGAGATTTTTGGTATTTACCATGGGGCTTTTCCATTAATAGAAAAAAAAAATCAGGGAAAACCCCCAGATTTTATTCTGTTACTTTGGGTTTATAAACCCTTTGTGTGATATCCACGCAGCTGAACTCCCTGGAAGATTTGGTAGGTGTCTGCAGGAGCCTGGGAGTGTCAAGAGTTACGTGAGATGAGCTAATTGTGGGGGCAACTTGACAAAATCTGTAACAGAGTTCTGCAGTTGTGTAAGAAGAGACAAATGGGGGAAATAGGTCTTATGTGGAATGGAGGAATAATAAAAGCTGCTGCCATTTTGTGAGGAGCAGACTACTTGGAGAGCGTGGTGAGGAGAAGGGACGGGGGTGTGCTAGCTTCACAGGTGATGAGCTGGGGAGGGAGCAGATGATGATGATCAGCAGCTAATAGTGGGCAGCTGTGGAGAAAGGGGAAGAGCAGGCTGGAGTGCTGCAGAGAGCCACAGGAGAGCTCTAGGGAAGGTGAGCTCCTGGAATATTGTTTATTATTATCTGTTCTTCTGCCTTCAAGAGAGATCCCTCTAGGAAAGGCAAGAAATTGTTGGACTATTGGAGAGAGAGAGAAAGCATTGTTGGCTTGGAGAAATGGGAGCTCTCCCTCAGTCTAAGGCGGATATGCGTCAGGTAGGGAGGTGGAAGAGAAATGCTGAGCGTGAGCTGGCCCTGCTTGTGTGAGCTTGGAAAAGACTCAAAAAACTAGCTTCTGGTGTTAATTTGGGGTGCTGGGGAGGGAGTGAAGATGGAACTTGAAAAGCTTATGAAAAATTTTATGCAATATTGTCCTTAAACTAGCAGATTTTTAGAGGTCCCTCTTCTTTAACCGGATATGAGTACTTTCTACTACTACTAGTTACCATGTTGTTAAGAGTGAGAAAGTTATGTGAGAAGCTTTTTGTACATACTGCAAAATATTTAATGAATGTGTTCTTTAAGTGTGTTTTTCAGCTGTTACTTTTGCTGAGGAAAGTTAAGCTTGATTTGGTTTGGATACTGTAGTAAGGTGGCTTGAGTTTAGTGAGCAAAAGACAAGGTGAAGAATATATTCTAAAAATAACAAGTGGCGACTTATTTATTTTTGTATGTAGTTTATTGTTTTCTGATATGGTGGTGAAACTAAATTATATATAATCTAGTTTAACGCAGTTATACAGATTCATCTGTTTTTTCATACTGAGAATTCTCAACAAATCATGGAATATAACAAGTGTTGATTAAAAAAAAAAAACCCAAAAAGCAACAACACGAACCACTCCAGCAGAGTTAAGTGTGTTGTTATGCCCTTAATTCTGTATTTTTCTTTCTGCATGCAATCATTTCTATTATTTGGCAATCATTATGTGGTGTAATGGAAGTGAGCTAAAACACTTGAAGCACAGAGTTGTCTTTACAGACAGATTTTTAGGAAGAAGTGGGTTGTGCCAGGGGATTATTATCTGAAATACATCAGCATACACAGATAGAGTATCTTCCTTATTTAGTGGCACTAGAAAAATATTCATAACAAAATGTGTGATGCACAGAGCAATTCTTTTGGGAGTCATTTCATATAATTAATTTCCAATAATTGCATTACTATGTAATAGCATATCACACGAGAAGATAAATACTCTGAATAGTAGCTGGAAAATATAAATGGCTAATTCTTCATCTCTTTAAAGAGACTAGATCCATACAGAAATGGCTTCTTGCAGGGCGAATAATGGAGATGAAACATTGCGTGCTCTTTGAGGAAGCAGCACGGGGCTTCTTTCAGCAGGTCTTTATTAGGAGTGCGAAAGGACTCATGCCTTGGGCCGAGATATCCCTTTATTTATGGGTTTGGAGCTTACTGGGTCCAAGTCACAGAATAATTTGCCTTTATTTTTTTCACCTCCCTTTGAAATCACAGTACACGAGAATTCTTTGAAGGAAGTTTACTTATGTAAGCTGCTGAATATAACATTTTTTTCATTAAAACATAAGCCTTCTGGCTTATAGTATGTTCAAGTTCCTTGTACGTTCTGTAATAGCTAATAGGAGGCCTGATTAAAAATGCAGAGGGTCTCTCAGACTGGGAGAGGTGATTTACACAGCTTTTGTGCAGCCATCTACAGAGAAAACCGAGACCTTCCTTTCATGGTGTGTTTTTAAATCTTCCATTTCTCCCCACCCACTTTTCCATTATCTTCTATAGTGCTAGTAATAACAATGAATATATTGTGAATGTCAGTTAAAAGCCAAGTCTCTGTCTATTATAACTAATGAAAATATATTGAATTTAATATACTTGGTTGGAGATAGTAGTTTCTGACAGTAAATGATTGCTCACACTAATTATGGTCATTATCATGCAAGTAGAGTGCATTCTTTAAGTCTGAGATATTACTGGTATTTGTAACTCAAAAATGTTTATTTTTTTCAAGTTTATAAAAAGATGTTAAGCTTATTATCAGTGTTGTGTCTGTTGGCCACTTCTAAGAGAACTGAGTCCATCAGAGCTCAGGAGGCTGGCAAAGAGGCTATGATGGGTTCAGAATTACTTGGCTTGCGTGGGAAGGTGGAGAAAGGTGGCGTGTTGACTTGTTAGGTCTTTTTTTGCATCTTTTTCGTTTTACCTCTTTTAATTTCCACCATCTCCATTTTGTCTGTGTAGGGAGTGTCTCAGGCTAAAGGGAGTGTCAGCACAAATGATTCAGTCAGTTGGGATCACAAAGGTCCTCTTCAGGCATGTGGGAAGAGATGAAGGATAAAGAGATGAGAGAGAGAAAAAAAAAAAAAAACCAAAAAAACTTTTGTAAGTTGTTAGAATCTAAACCAAAATACTTGGGCTTTTTTTGTTTTGTTCCTGCAATGGAGAGAGGAGACCCCATGAAAAAAGCTGCTGTTTTCTTAAGATAACAGCTGGGAAAAATCAAGCTAAGTGAAATTGGTGAAAGAAAAGGTAAAAGTAGTCTTTAGTTCCTCTTCTGAAAAGTTCACGCTAATGAAGATGTCAGATTGGTTTCTTTGGCTGTGTCTTGGCAGACAGGGAGAGCTGTGCCAGGGCCACCCCTGCTCTGTTGGTCACAGCAAGGTGGCTGAACTACATCACTGTCCTGCCGAGAGGCTTTTTCCAGATCTAGTTTCTCGAGCTTCCCATGGGGAGATGGAGAAGGAAGCGTTTAAAATGCTCCTGGACTGATTTTTCAGCGAATGCTTATTAAAGTTGGACACTGTGGTTCAGCATGCAATAAGTGCGTTGGCTGTGCCTGGTGACACGCGGTGTGTGGTGACTCTTCAGTGTGTGTGTCCCCAGCGCTGTCCTGTGTCATCCAACCTAAGGGTGCTGTAAATCTGCTACTCCCTAAGGCTCCTTCCTACATGGAAACAAAGCCCCCACTCCCCAAAATTACAAGCCTCTTTCTGTTTTAAATCCAGAGACAGAGCAGCACAGCTGTTGGAGGTTATTATATTTTTAATTATTCCAACTTACTCTATATAGTGGCTTTCAGAATATGATCACGTATATGGCTCTTGGTATATGATCAAGCGTGTATTTTTCCATTAGGCTGCTCGCTTCTTTCAGAAAAGTTTGTGTCTCATGTTAGCAGTGTTATTGCTTTGTGAACGCACTATACCTTAGTAATACTTTGCTGTTCTTAGGAAAATTTTCTATGTAAGTATAAATTTCTCAATTACTGATTTTGAAGGTTGTATTTTTAGAATACCAGACGTATTCCCCTTAGGATGCTGCTGCTGTTCGACATTCTGCTCCTTACAATATGTTAAATCACAGAATCACAGGGTTGGAAGGGACCTCTGGAGATCATCTTGTCCAACCCCCTGCCAGAGCAGGGCCACCTTAGAACAGGTTGCACAGGAACGCGTCCAGTAAATGATTTATTTCACAAGTGGAGTGGGAATTCCCAGGGGTTCTATGAAAAAATGTTATCTTGAAGCTGAATGTAAGCTGGTTTTCTGTTTAAGAAGCCCCTAGGCTTTAAAAAAGGGCAAAACATTTTGCATCATGTGACCACTCAGTTTTGTGCATCACCAGTCCCATTCCAGATTAGGAAGCAGCTCTTTACACCAAGGGTGGTGAGACACTGGCCCAGGTTGCCCAGAGAGGTGGTGGAGGCCCCATCCCTGGAGACATTCAAGGCCAGGCTGGATGAGGCTCTGAGCAACCTGATCTAGTTGAAGATGTCCCTGCTCACTGCAGGGGGGTTGGACTAGATGGACTTTAAAGGTCCCTTCCAACCCAACAGATTCAATGATTCTATGAATTACTGTCTATAAAAATGGTGTTTGTGAGAAGTAAAGGCTGAGCTTTCCCCCAAAGTGCTTTTGTCTTCATGACGAGGCAGGTGGTTGCTTGATTCTTTCATTACTCTTGTTTGAGTTTAACGGGAGAAGCCTGGTAATTAGAAAAAGAAGGAAGAGGAGGAAGGAGTAAGTTTAAACTAAGAGGCGGAAGACTGAAGCAAGATGCAGAATAAAGTTGAGCCGCAATAGTGAAGGCGCAGGGGAAAGCTAAAAGTAAAGTATGTTTTTCAGTGTGAGAGAAGGTAATGCGTCACCTTCGTGAACTGTCCTGCCACCTTCCCTCTCCCAGCTAGTACCTCCGCCTATTTCTTTAACAAGGACCAAGTCAACTTGGTGGGCTGACACTGCATAGCAGGGGAGAACTTAATTTTCTAAGGGGAATTTAGTCTCTTTTATCTGTTTTATTTCCATGATGCTGATGGCAGCTCTGGCTCCTCCAGCTCAGGCCCCAAGCTGTGGCTTGCTTCTGTTGTGTGATCAGATATTCTGAAATATGCTTTTGAACACAGCTGAATGTGCTTGCTTGCCACTCATCCTCTTGATTAATTGTGCCTGCTGGGAATGTTGCTTGGTTGAGGGTTGTCTGCTATCAAGCAGCTCTTGGGATCAGAGCTATAGATCTCCCGAAGATTGCTTGTGAAGTGTTGGAGTTGCCTTCATAGTTGTGAAAAGCACTGGAAGGCAAGCAGTTGTAAGGCTTGTGCTTGTATGTGGTTGGAGGGAAAGGATCACGTTTGACTTCTCTTCTGCCTCCCTTTGCAGTGAGAGGTAAAAAGGGGAAGAAGGCTTTGAGGAAGGGAGGCAGTGAACTCCCAGGAGGGAGAAGATACAAAGCACATCTCAGAAGTAATAACTTCAGAGCGTTTCCATTTGACTTGATAATATCCTGTACTAATGATTCTTTAGCTTGAGATGAAGTCCACTGGAAGCTGGTGATCATTTCTGACTTTTTTTTTAATTGAATTCACAGGCTTTGGAACACTCACACAGTCGGGTTGTGGTGGGAATGTGTTTGAATTATTTAATTTTCCGTGTCCTGTAATATATTTAAAAGTCTAGATATTTGTGAAGACAAGTAATGACAGAGACTTGATACATGTGTTCATTGATTGTTTTCCTGTGAGGATGTATTGGAAGATAAAATTAAGTACTTCAGTCAGAACATACTTTATTTTTTGAGCTTGAACTTCTGCTTCCAGTGTGGTAATAAATGAATTAGTTCTCTTTCTGAGAAAACTTAGAAAGTATATGCTCCGCCTGCGATAGTATGCTTAGGTTTCAGCTTTACATGTGGTTGTCTTCCTAAAAATACCAAAATAAAAAGCTAAAAATCCTTTAAAGCTTAGACTTTTAAAATCCTAGAATAACAAGAATTGTGTGTATTGTGAAATACAGCTGTTTTCTACAAAACAGTAGGAGAGAAGAAGCACAAGAGTACAGCTTTAGCTTAATACACTTTTTCGTCGTTGCTCTTTGTTATCTATGCGGGGGTAATACTTTCAGTTGGCATCACCAGTAACTTTTGTGGTATTTACAAAAGAAGAATTTGTGGGATCGTATCTTAAAAAATCCTCGGGATGTATCTCAGTTACCAAGACCTGTGGTCCCAGCCTACTCGTAGTTGCTTAAGACAAATACATGAGTATGAATGTCTCTCCAAGTGGGGGGTTTTGACTGTAATTTTTTCTGATTTTTTTTCTCCTTTTTTAATCAGTTCATGATAGCTGTAATTCACATACAGTAATGTACCACTCATAAACTGTCAGGCTAATTACATTCTACATTCTTCTAAAGATTTAAAAGGATGAAAATATTTAACAAGCATGGAGAATATTTTCAGGGTACTATCATTCTTTGTTGAAGCTCCCAATTTGACAAAATGTCTGTGTGTGACTAATGGAATAGATTGCTATTAGAATGTGAAAATAGAAATATTTTTGTGTGTGTGTTTCACTTCTATATGGTAATAAAATGCCAAATTCTGCGGTGAAATGTATTGGATCTAATATACTTCCTTGAGAAAATCTGTTTGTCAGCTGCATCCAATTGTTCAATGTAACCGTAATTATTATATGGTAAAAGGGACGCGTTTTGGATATGAAGTCATAAGAATATTTTTCCTTGCCCCTTCCCTCGAGGCCATGGAAATTCAGAAGAATTTCAGTTCTGAAGTGCAAAGGGTGCATGTGTGTGCCTGGTTTATGCAGTCACATTTTAAATACATGCAGAATGCAAGCTGAAACTGTAGGCCATGCATTTTTAGGTATGCATCATTGGCTGTGCTTTTGCAGTTTTATTGCTCTGAAAGAACAGTTGCCTTGATTATATCTAAGTCATGAGAGCTGAATGGTGCTGGCAAGTTAAAAATGTAAAAGCGACATTTTCACTGTTTAAAAAATGCAGGAGTGCAGCCACTGATACATTAAATTAAGGCAACTGCATGTAAATGCCCAGTGTGTATTCATTTAGCATGTTGCTTGGACTAACTGTTGGATGACTAATGGCTTGCTTCATATTAGTCAGCAGATACAGACATGACGAACAGAAAACATCCAGCAGCAGTTAATTCATCTGTTCATCCAGCCTGAGCAGCTCTTAAAACCTCTGCAAGGCTTAGCTGCCGCTTCAGTTTTTGTAATGGGAAGAAAATGTAGTATCTACGTTAATTAGTATTTTTGGTAGGAGGCCAAAAAGAGGAATGCATTTGTTTATTAATAAGAAAATAATCATTGTGTAATTTCCTTTGTCTGCATCAGCATTTTGCAGTAGTTTTCTTTCTAGCTAATGATAATCTTTACAAAAGAATAATCTTTCCTCTTTCGGTGGGGAAAGTTGTGCAGGGGCGGGGAGGTGCGCAAAAAACCTAATAGCTGATGAGTTTGTAATGTCTGTAGCATCAAGTAGTGCTCCGAATATATGCATTCATTTATATTTATTTTCCAGGCTTTTTAGGAATTTGGTGTTGGTTGTTTACACAAGTGGTTTATGGACCAGCTTTTTTATTCTTAATGGGAATGGCCCCTCCTGATGTGCTAGAAGGCCACCTTCTAATCAGTTAAGTGCATTGTTCGAAGAAATGAGTACACTTGCTGTAGCCAACTTAATATATTTTTTAAAATTGCAAGAATTTTAAACCCTGCTATTTTCCAACTACTGCCCTTCTTTATTTAATGGCAAGCTGAGAGTCTGAAGGAAAGTAGGGAGCTGGTGATACAAGATTTTTAATTGACTTTTTTCCTATAAGTAGTCACAATTTTTTCCAAACCTGTTTGATGTTAAATTATGGCTCTTTCTCCCCACTGCCCACCCACCCATTACTTGTGAATAAATAATTTAGCAAATTAATATCTAAACCCTGTGGCTTTAAAAAAAATTAAATAAAAAAACCACCCCACCACCAAAACACCAAAAAGGCTGCTAGCCAGGAAAGCCTATCTAAATGCAGGGGACTTTAGTGCTTGATACTGTCAATAATGGCCTGGCCATCACAAGGCTGACATTTCTTAGTTGACAAGAAGATGAAAAGCAAGCATTTCGACCATCTGTATGTCTTTAAAGTGATTTGAGATCCAAGAAGACATCTGATTTCACTAAAGAAACTAAACATTCCCAAGAAGATAGTAGTAATATCGGGAGCTAAAAGGTGATCCTCTTTTATTTTTCTCAAGGATAATGGGAAACAGCTCATCTGAGAGAGCTTCTGTTTTCTCTAAGAATAGACACAATTTGCTGAAACTGGAAGACTTAACTGCACTGTTTTCTGGGCTTAAGATACTTTAATTTTCTTTAATGAATTTTTCCTTCTGCTTTTTCCCCATGCACTCATGCATTTTGGCTTGGAATAGGTCCCAGGGCAGTGTTGCTTTTTGTACAGTTAGCCTTATTGCACCTACGTATTTTTCTCACATGTGTGCTATAAAGATTAAAATGACATTGTTGTTTGGAAGAATAACAGGGAAATGCTGTTACAAATTTAAAACAATTCACTGCACCCAGTAAGGGTGAAAATCACTACTGAAAATACTGCAGTGCTTTCTTCTGGTCAGCTTGGGCTCAACAATTGACTGTATTTTTTAGACTTCTGAAAAATAATTTTGTGGTTGTACGATATCATTATTTTGCAGTGAGATGTTTGGACTCTTGCTGTTTCTTTCCAGTTTATGGATAGCTGATGGCTTTGTATTCATTAAAGATTCAAGTTTTGCAGGGGTGAAGTTTACTTTGACTCAGTTTCTGCTTATGACGTGGGTATGAGCAGAAAAATCTTCCGTATTTTTTTGAGTAGGAGGTAACTTGCCGGCTTATGCATTGATCGTGCCTCTTGGATCACCTAGCACCTAGCTGATCTTGTTCTGTCAGACTCCTGGCAGTGTTTTTTTCAGCAGCACCCAGCAAACAGGAGTGACTTCCCGTGTGTCATGTTGCGTTAGAGAGCACGTCTCTTCCAGTAGAGCACTGGGCAAGATGGAAGCTACTGGTGCCGCCTCACCACTGCTTAAACAGTACAGCCCAAAGGACTGAAGTGTCATCTGACTAGAAATTAAAGAGACTTTGCAGCACTGTCTGGTTCCCTTTGGATGTTGGCTTCTGGTAGTCTGCAAATGCAGCTTTTGAGAGACACGTATACAGCAACTCAAAGCTACAGATGTATCCAGTTGTGTAAATTAAAAATCCTCGCCTGGCAAAGCTTGCTGCATCAATTCAGGGTGTTTCTGAACTTCACGTAGGTGGATAATAGTTTGTGATTGATTAACAAATAAATGTGTAATTTGTTGCTATAGCCTATCCTGGCACCTGGAGGTGACTGAGGCAAATGCTCTGTAGAGATCATCTCTCAAAGGTGATGAGTGCCAATAACTTTTCCTATTGCACCTAAATTGTTAGCAGCATCTTCTTTGCATTGGGGTGCAAAGAAGTAGGTCCAAATTTAGCAATCCTGATAGTATGATCTGCAAAATGCAAAAAGCAACTTGAACTAGGGACTTTTGCATCTGCGCACGTATAGGCCTGTAGGCCCTTTTGAAGAGGGACTAGAATTTTTTTTTTACAAAGAAAACTTTGTTCACAGGTATATAAGTTACTTTCTCTACTGTTAAAAAATAAATAAAAATACTTGAATAAATGCAATAGTTCCTGGCAAACAGGTTTTACCCAGTTTTTTGGTGCAGCGCATGGCTGGGAATTTTGTTGGGATGATACTCTGACTTGTTGTGGGTGTCACTGCTGAATTTCAGTTGGGTGTGTTGTGTTTGTTTTTTCTGAACGTTTTGTCACCAGCAAAACAATCATGGTCTTCAACTGGATTATGCTATTTTAAGACACTGTTCTATTTGTTACGCTTTTCTCAATTTCTGACCCAATGTTTAAAATAATGGACTAGGTACACTGGCAGCTTCTGAAGGGCTTGCTTCTATGTATTGCTGTTCTTTAGCTAGATTAGATTAGATTAATTTGTGTCTGTTGTAGCTGATAGTTAAAACAGTTTATCTTATAGTTTAAGAAGAAAAAGCAACCATGACATTATATGGTAATTTAAACCATTTGTAGTTGTGTCCTCATTTTCAAAGCTATAAATGCATTGAGAGGGGCGAACTGCATCTTAGTGAGCCTAATGGTATTGATAGAACTTCTCTAGCCTTAATCAGTCCCTGGAGAAACTTAAATCTATATGTAATGAGCATTCTGGAAACATTGTGTCTACCTCTACTGTTAGAAATCAGAGCTTACAGGGGTTTTTTTTGCTTTTGTAATTGGTGTAATGTTCAACTTGAGTAAATTTCATTCACATTAACCTTGAAGTAAGGAGCTTCAAGTTGTTGATTATTATTTTTTTCAAGTCTTGAGGGTTTTGTTTCTCATTTCTTGGTGTTTTTTAGCATAGGAAAATGAAATGGAGTTAATAAAATTTATTTGTAACATCTTTTATATTCTTTGGTTACAAGGAAGACTTTTATTTCAGTTGCTTGCATAAGGAAAGAGAATTAAAAGCAGGTGATATCAGCTCTACTACTTCCAAATGCGCTTTTAAACAGGCACTAACAAGGCTGCTGGCTTTATAGGCTTATTGATAGGCAACAAATGAATTTCATCCCTTTCTCCTCTTCACTGCTTCTTACTTCTTTTTCCTCTTAGTTGCACTTTTCTGGGCAGGCATAATAATTGCAGTGTACATAATAATTGAAGTGTACTGACTGGCAGTGTGGCAATGTGATACAGTCTGCACATGGCTCCTGGCTTCCTCGCATATGAATTCCAGTCAATTGTTTTGCAGATGACATTTTACTATCTTAGGAGATCTGTTTCAGGAGTAAAATACTCAATCTTCATTTAAGGCTTTGAAAAATACAGTAAATATTTTACATAGACCATAACAAAAATTGCTTGTAACTTTTTGTTGGTACTGTTACCCAATGCGCTGCATGAGTTTTCTTACGTCTCCCTCTGGGCAATAACTCAAGATCAGGTTCTCTTCTGAGGTTTTTCTTTTCCTGTAGTTTTTTTGTTAACTACTCCAGGCGTGTGGATTGTGGAGCATATCAAGCATGTTGGTTGGGTGGTAGAAAGTAGTCTGGCTGACTTCACCTGATCCCTGTACGTTTGTTTTGTTACCGAAGTCAGCAAAGGAGGAAACAGAAGTCTCTTGTTTTCTACTTTCCCTTCTCAGCATTCGTTTTCTGTGCCCTGATATCTTGATCTTCCATCTAGTCAATGATCTGGTTTTCTCTTTTACATCAAGGCATTGTTTCACATTTCTCCATCCTTGCAGTTTGCTATTGTGTGGTTTATTGGTTTGTGGTTGTTCTTTTTTTAGGATGGTTTTCAACACTTGAAGTGTATGTGTGTGTACATCCATCAAAAGATGAGCTGTGTCTGGGTAGTTATTTCTATGTAGCAAACCCAAGAAGAATGCTTGGGTCTCCTTGCAATCAGCTGTTGAAAGACTGTATGTGTGTTGTCAGTCTTATGTATTTTCAGGCCCTTTCATATGGAGATGGTATTAAGCCAAGGAAGAAAACAAATAGCTAAAAGGGAGGCGGAGAATGTGCTTAATTTTTTGTATCATCTGCTAAACAAGGTCTCGTTCTGTTGCAGACATTCTTGGCCATTTTAGCAGAGTCTCATCTAGTATTAAGTATTTTATGCCTTATGTATGTTCCCTTCACACCCATCATTGAGCAAGCATTTTTTCATCACCACCTCTGCAATTCAAACGGAGGAGGCTCTTGCATTGGTCCTGTTGCAAAATATGCACGTGCAAGTGTTAATTATCACAGTCATCCTTCAGACTACAGGAATGATTACATTGGACTGGCTTATTATGTGTAATATAGGATATACTGTGTTCTGGTTGGTTTTGATGTTTAGTGACAAAAGTATGCAGAAGTATGTAAGATATCTAGTATATATTTTATTTGGAATAGGTTCATAATGTTTTTTCTGTATTTCTCTTGGTTTTGTCAGTTTTCATGTATGTTCTACCAAATTGGTGATCATATTTAGAAAAAAAGCAGTAGGTGGGAAGTGGTTTTAGTCATGAGTTAAAATACTGCACATAACTTTGCCTTTGAAGAATTTGTTCTGAAACAGCCAGGTATGAACTTATTTTGTAGTTGAGCAAGTCTTGTAAAATGTATGTTTGCTTAATTTTTAATGCTGTATGATGACATATTAACAAGTGTTCTCCTTAACAGGTAAAGTCAAATGCTTTTACTGATTCATACATCATATCAGTCTTTCAGTGATGGTATCATGAGTGAAATTTGCATATTACATCATAAAACATTGTAGGAAGCTGCAATTTAATGATGTTTAAAGCAATCTGAAAAAGGCCGAATTTTTTCTGGTGGTGTCATGCCATACTGGAGAGCATTTATACATATGATTATGCTATTAAACTAAAGCTGGTATGAAATTAAAATAAAACAATTGAAATCGTACTGAAATATGTTGAGTTGTAGAGTTTGGAAAATTACAAATTGGGTCTACTAAGTAGCTGGGTTTTTTCAGTTTTACACTTAGACACATTTATTCCCCGTTCAGCCACATTACTTGTTTGTTAAATGCACAGGAGAATATTTTTGGTAAGTTATATGCACTTTGAATAGCTTAACTGAAGAAAATTATCACTGCCAACACAAATACATTGTAGATGGACTGCTAGTAGAAATTTGATATATATTATAGAAATGTCCCCTGTGGCAGATCTGTGAGCTGTTGAGGTCCCCTGATCAATGTGCATTGAATTGGATGAGAGACTTTCCATCTGTTTTGGGTCTGTGTTTGCAAAGACAAGTGGAGTTGTTTAAAGCATTATTATTTTTTGTGCAGTTCACAGGGTGTACAAAACTTATTAATGCTTTCTACAATGCCAAGTTTGGACAAGAACCCTTCTTGGTCATCTCACTGGCATTACTCCTAATTAGTCTTCTGATTATGGAAAAGAAGTGGTTGTTTGCTTCAGAAGAAGAAATACCTGTGGATGAGCCTGGTGCCACTCCTAAACATGAGGTGGCCTGTCCATTTCCATGCTGTGGGCTGCAGTGACATTAAGCAGCTCCCACATAAGCTTGCAGTGGAGAACAGAGGAGAAGCTGGATGAACTTTGACACAGCCTGTTATCAAAACAGAAGAGGAAAAACAAACCAAAACACCAAAATGTTTCCTGTAAAAAGCCATTCTTTCATCTTGGGACTCCTTGCCTGTTCTCAGCTCATAGAAAGCCTGGCTTATTGCACTGTAATTATTTTTATTTTTTGTGTGTAAGGAATGTCCCAAAGACACTTCTGTGTAGTTACTCAACTTTTCTTAAGTGTCAGTCAACAGAGTAGGGACATGGCTGGGTCTAGACAGGAACTGTATTTCAGGAAGGAAACTGCAAGTTCCCAGAATATTAAAACCCAATTATTTCCTGTTTCAAATAATGTTTGTTTGAGAATTATAATTAAAGTTTTTAAAAAATTCTACTCTAGAACCTGACAAACTAATGCTCATAAAACACTGGAGGCACACTCTGCTGTTTCCAGCAGTAGCCATTTAATCTGTTGGGGTTTTTTGGCATAGGAATACAGGTTTGTGTCCTTACTATTCAGAAATAAGGTGTTGCAATCCGAGAGGAGATGTGTTGGACAATGTGGTAGCCAAGTGCTGATTAACATCCGCTTGTGCATATCGAAGGTGCTCGGCTTCACCCGGGCGCCTCGCTGCCCAACTGGGGAGATGTGCATTATCAGCACTACTCTGTCTTGCTGCTTAATTATCTTTGTGTGCAAAGCTGGAAAGCGAACACAGGAAAGAAAAATGTCTTTGCACAGTAATAATCAATAAGACCAGCAGTATTTTAAGCCTCTGGTGATCGCAGTTTAGTTGTTTTGAAAACAATCACAAGAAAGACTAATGATGTAGAACTTATCATTTGTTGATTGTTCCTGACAACTCAGAAGAAATTGTGCTAGGAATGGGACTAATTAAATATTCTGTTTATCTGATTGCGTTAGTGAAGGTTTGAAATATTAAGTGTAAATTATACTACGCACTTTTAAATCAATGGCAAGCGTTACCTTCCAGATTGCATCTCTTGAAGAGCTTGGGAGTCTCCACACACCCTGCCACGTCCAGTCCCATTGTAAGCTAATGTGAGTTGAAACAGCTCTGCAGCACGTGCTTCTGGGACGGTACTGTAGAGCTTGGGCAAAGAGATTAATGACCTATGTTTGAAAAATTACTCTTTTTTTGTGATGAAAGTGGGTGAGGCTAACAGTGCCTGGTTTATTTTTTTCATACTGATGTGTTAGGTTGAGAGGGAAATACTATATAATTTTCCTTTAGGTTGCTGCTAAACGGATTGGTTGGACTGTTGGAAAGTACTACAGATTTGAGGTGGACCAAATAAGTACAACCTCTTTTTGTGGAGTTCAAATATTTCTATTAGGGTAACTTTTCTTTGTTGGCTTTCTAAGCTGAGAGAGCTAGATGAGCGATGATGGGTATTAGTAGTCTTGTGTGGTAGTGGCAAGTTACGAGGCTTGCTTTTGGGAATAAAATGCCTAGATTAATCAAATTACATGTTGGTTAGCATACATCTTGTCCAGCAAGTCATATGCTATGTTGAGACTGGTTTATGTGAAGAGCTACACGTAAATAAGTTAAAAACTCAGACAGCATCAAGGCTGCTTCCTTTGAGACCCCAGATAATTCATCTGAGGGCAGACTTAGGAACAAAATATGATCCCCGTTGTGAATTTGTTGCAAGTATGAAGTAAAACTTATTAAGAAGTAATTTTTGACTGAGCTGATGAACTGCATAGCAGCTGCTATGAGGACAAAAGCAATAAAGATGCGAAGCGTAGAAATGTCCAGCTCTCTCAGCTGGTTCCTGTAGCATGAAGTCGCTGTGATGGCCCGTAGCCAGGGAGCCAGTGTATAAAGACTTCTTAAATGAATAGTATCATTGGAATTATTTTTTGACTGACCCCAGTGTCATCAGTGTGATGAAAATGGAAAAAAGTGCACAAATGAGGACGTAACTAGGAATTGCATGCCTAAATTTGGGCAGGGGAACAACAGTTCTGTTCCAGTGCTTCTGAATCTGCTTGCTCAGAACTACACTGCCTTTTCCAAAGAAGCAATGGGAGTGTGAGGAGGTGTAGAAATCGTGACTTGAGGGTAAAAAAAAAAGTAGTAATTGTTTCCATTAAAAAAAAAAAGTAAGACAAGGGCAGGGGGACAGGCCTTTCATTTTAAAAGGCTTCTATTTAAAAATATAGTAATCGTTACTTTTCTGTGTCTTATTGGGGAAGCTCAAGAAGCAATTGGTTTAATTTGAAGCAAAGATGGTTTTCCTTGGATGTCAGAAAACTTTCTCAGTCATAGGCTTAAAATAACTTTTAATGGAATTTCCTTTGTAGAAGAGTATTCATATGTACTTATCTATCTATCTAAAACAGCCTTGTAGATATGCAAATGTGTTCCTATAGAAGTTATATGGAAATGTATTTCCTTAGAAGGCTCGGGACTACATAATCTCTTCCAGCTCTGTATTTCTCTGGTCCTCTGGTGATTTTTATTTTTCTTGCTTTGACCAAGAGAGCTACTTGAAATGTGTATTAGTAGTTATTTCTTGTGGCAGGTTCTTGAGAAAATGTACCAAAATTCATTTTAAGCTGCAGGTACTATAGTCAGCAATTTGTAAGTCTCTTGTAATTTTTGCTGTATCCTAATAAAGAATCGGTTAAACAGACTGTTTGAAAAGACAAAATTGTAATGAAGCAAACCCATTTTCTTCCAAAAAATTTACTTCTGAACTCACTTGCTAGTCTTCAGATCGACTGAGATTACCTGAGTAAATAATAAAACTTTAAAAGTGGTTTTTAATAATGGAAAGAAAAAATGACAGTGTCTTAGCTGCTGTGTAAATGAGCATCGCTATAAACGTTTATGACGTGCATTTACCTTGACTCCCATGCGCCGTGTCTTCTAGGCAGGTGTCCTTTTCCTGGCAGTCTTCTGTTTTCTCCATCTCTGGTAAGCTGGCATCTTCCAGTTGTGCGATTCTTCTGCTCCTCTAATAAATCCGGGATGGAGACAAGGTGAATAATGTACCTTGAAATGTTTCTTGTGCCTAAAATACTAGGAAGACCCTGATGTTTCATGGAGAACCTCGGCAACAGTTAATAAAATGCGAGTTAAATATATTTGGTTGGATCATTCTGGACTGAGCTGCACTCAGTTCTGCTGCACGTGGAGATGGGCCACAGATGTTTTCTGCAGATTTTCTGAGTGCTACCATCAGGAAAGAGCTGCCTGGAGTCTATATGGCTGAGGGTATGTCTTCATGGCTGTTTGCAAGCAAACTTGAAGCCCTGCGTCTCCTGAGTTGGCTAGAAGCTCTCTGATGGTGCTAGTTTGCTGCTAGGGCCTGATCTAACATCCTTTCCTTCTTTCCTTGGGAATTCAGCTTGACTTGGAGACGCAGCAAGGAGAGCAGTCATTACTTGGCATGAAGAGTGAGTTCACCTGCACAAAAAAGCTTTTTTCACTAGTTGTTTAGAGCCCAGTGTTTTATTAGCAAAAAGTTTCTCATCTTCCCAACTGGAAAGAACATTTTTAGAATATAAATCCTAAAGGCTGCAGGGTTAGCACACTGTTAAATGGGATTTTTATTTTTAATAGAAGTTCTTATTCATTGACTTAATTGGGAGGTTTTTCTAACTTCTTTAGTTCTGAAAACTTAGTAGGAGGGAAAAAAAATATGCTAGGACTTTTGAGCTGTAATTTTTGCCTTTTGAGATGTTAAAATTCCCAGTTAACTTGGAGACTGAAGTAGTGCGAAGGGCTGTGCGTGGAAATGGAAGCCTCAGGCTGTACCCGGCTGCTCTCCTAGGCTGGTAAGGATGGCACTTGGGGTGAGGGCAAGAAGGCTGTTCTCATAGACTGTATTTACTGATTCATAGACTGCGTTTAGTGATCAAAACATAACGTGTCATTGCACTTCAAAACGTACTCGTGTAATTGGGAAAAACAGTGTAAGGAAGATACCTGGTCTAGTGGGAGGTGTCCCTGCCCGTGCCCGGAGGGTTGGAACTAGAAGATCTTTAAGGTCCCTTCCAATCTAAATCATTCTATGATTAATGTACAGCAACCAAATTTAGTTTACGTATGCAACTTTTTATGCAGCTCACTGAGTATTTTTTATTTCCTCAGAGAGAGTCTTACTTTTATAGGAGCTTTGTGAAAAAAGAGGCCCTTTTTTTGGTCAGTGGTTTTCAATTTTCATTAAAATCGGGAAGTATCTGCTCCAGTGGGACTTCCCAGGATGTGGCTCAGCCACAGGCTGGGCAAGAAGCGTGCGTGGCACTCAGCATCCCTTGCAAACCAGTCAGAAGCAAATCTTCTCTGTACTTGCTACAGAGCGAATCATTCTAAACAATGATGCTTTTGTGGCTCCTTAGGAGTTTTACGGGACTAGCAGTCATTTTACACAGTTTATAAATTTCACTTTTGGGCTGTTCTTATTCCACCATTATATAGAGAGAACCAACTGAAAGTTTTCCTTAGTAAAATATGTAAATATCCTAAATGAGCTTTGTTTGTCACTTAAAAGGCTCCATTTCCACACAGTGCAGGGGAAAAGTGTTGTGTTGGGGCTTTCTTTGCAGTTGTACATGGAATCAAATGCGAATTGCAGCATGTGGCAGGCAGAGAGTTTAGGGATAAGGAGTGGCTTGTGCTCATCTAGGTCAAGAGGCCTCTTCTCTGGAAACCTCAGTCTCTTAATACAAATATTTTCCATTTTTCTCTTAACTAGTACCATTCTAGCTATAAGACAGTACTTCCTTTTACCAGGGAAGACTACACATTGTATTAAAGAATGCTTTAAAAAAAAAAAAAGCAGACACCCTGATAATATTTTCCAATAATCTGCCTTTAGTGTTGTGAGATTTATTCAGAGGAAAAGGAGGTTAACTTTTTGTGAGACAACATAAGCAAGTGAACAGTACTTAAATATTTAAAATGTTCTATTTTAAAAGCTCTTAAGAGTTGTTACAAGTGAGATTTTTAGCGATTACGTACTGCTGTGCAGGACTTCTAACATAATAGCAAATTAAATTATTAAGGTTTTAAAATAAGTGGTAAGAGTCGCTATCAATTCAGTGGAAATATAAATGGGCATTGTGGCTTACCCAGAAACTTTGGGACTTTTTTTGTATTCTAAATGTTTTGAAACTGCTGCTCCTGTCTTCTGTTTCTTGAATGTGGCTTCAGGAGGGTAATAATGTATAAGATGGCAGTGTCTCTGTCGTAAGGAGGATAAATGCAGGGTGGAAGAAAGGGCTTTAACGTGCAAGCCAAGTGGTGGTTTATGGTTACTGTCTATATTTATCTGTACACGTGGGAGAGGGAGAGTAAAATTTTAACTTACCAAATGAAAAGGGAGATGAAAGGCAGGGATGGAATTTCACTGATTGAAAATCACGGGGAGGAAGCCTGCTGGGATGGAAAATCCAAGGGAGCAAATCTCCAGAGCAAAAACATTGGGAAGCAATTGAAGCCTTGTACTGGTGTTAATGTTTGAGAGTGTCAGTGCCTCTTGTCTTGGTTTTTCTCTGATACCTGATCTAAGGGTGAGTTCCCTCTCTGGCATGTTTATCTCACCCCAGTCCACAGACCTTGAGGGCCAAAAGAAGAAATGTGGCATTCACATGCCCCAGAGATCCTTCCTTGTGTGGGGTTTGGAAACCAGGGAAAGCAGCAGGGCGGTGTTTGGGCCAGACAGGTCCGTTTCCAGCTCTTCTGTGCTGCAGCGCTGCTTTGGCGCCTTGGGAGGTGGTTTCTGAGCCATCTGTATTGCTCATAATCATGTAATTTAACAATTACTTTTCTATATACTATTGTAAACTTTGGGTTGAAGTTTTAGTGAAAATTTTAATAGTGAATTGTATGAGGGACATGGTGAAATTAGAGATGTTCTAGGCACCTCACTCCTGAAACTTCCAACATGAATATAAACTGTATTTTCCAAGCAATGTGCTGTTGGCTTTGCATATAAATACTTGCCTTTGCAAATATCTTTAAACTTTAATTATTGGAAAGGTATTTTTTGGATTTACTGTTGTGGTTCAGTTAAGGCCAGCCTGCTACCAATATGGAAAAAGATACATTTACATAAGCCTCAAGTGTTTGCTTCTGTGCTTTGACATCTAGTGTGTGCAATATCATTTATCGAGACAATTTATGGCTTGTCAGTTTGGGAAAGCTCGTGTTGAATATTAAGAAAATATTTTAGGAAAATTCATTTCGGCTAAAATATTTAGTCAGTCACGTCTTGTGATGCTCTTTCATGACATTCTGTTTTTCCTGATGCACATGAGGGGGAAAAAAAATACCCAACCCCTTTATTTCTGAAAGTTTTCTTGAAGCGTTCTGCTTCTAAACTGTGCCTTTCGGAGTGTGAAGACAGACAAGGAACTAACTAGTTTCCTGGAAAGTTTGCATTGATTTTAATTTAGCAATGTGACTAAATCGGGTAAATTTCGTTAAGGGATTTATTGTTATTTGCTTAAGAAAAAAGCTATTCAATCTCAGTGTGCATTTTAAAATCCAGTAATAAAATAAGTAATATGGCTGAAAAATGCACATTGGAATTAGCTTTGACACTCTATTTGCTTTATGTCTAGCTTTATCTTATGATGCATTATTCACTGGCAATATACGGACTACTTTATTAAGTCTTAATCAAATGCATTTTATCATGTGTCAATATAATAGCCTGCTATTGTATTTCTGTTTTAAAACACTGAGCTTTTTGTAGGAATTGAGGAAGCGAAGTGGCTGACACATGTTTATCACACTGAGATGCGTTGGGAAGGGTTTGGAAGTGTATCAGAGTGTGAATTAAGCCTTTTTTGGTCACTGCAGATTGTGTTTGCGTTAGAACTAAGAGGAGTTATGTAGGTGGCATTTAGGGTGTGCCTCCAATTTTTTTTAATGTAAAATGGGAACCAGGTAATGGCGTATGCTACTGTACACAACTGTGTAATGCAGTAGCTAGATATTCACGGCTTGCATACGTAAGTCTGCTTTTCAGACTCTTTTAAATGTTTGGTCTTGCATAAATTGCTCTCAAAAAGATCATTCTGTCTGCCTTGAGTTGACTGGATAATGTACAGCTGCAATTAGTAGCTGTTTTAAATCAGAATCTTGGCACTTTTTCCTGCTTTCCTAGCACAACCTAGTGCTCTAAAAACTTAGAGTTGGCCAATTAGCCCCATGTAGGGCTGTAAGGAGACTGTAGTTTTGCAGGCAGGTTAAAATAAAAGATGACAATTTTGAATTTTCAGCATCTCGGCTGAAGGCTCACAGTATCTTCCTTACAAAATACAAATAGGTTAAATGGTTGCTTAACTGTCTCCCATATGGGAAGCAGGAATTAAGTGGTTTCCATGTCACTAATCAATTTGTTTTGTTACTCATAAATTTACATTTCTCTGCAGAAACAAAGGCTTGTCTAACTACAAAGCATGCTTAAAAGCAACTGCTATTTTTGATTAAGAGGGACCAAAAGATAAAGTGAACCATTTACTTGGGCTAATATAAACCCTTCATTTTTCTCCATGAAGTCTGCGTTAAGCCTCGCTAATGCTGATGGGAATAAAGCACATGTATGGTAAAGAACAGAACTCTGAGCCTGCAACAGACTCTTTCACAAACAAAATAGATGTTCATTGCTGATACTTCTTTTTTCCCCCCAGGCTGGCTGAACTGTTTGGTAGGAGCACACATCACGACAAACAAAGCAGTATTTATAGTAGCATTAGGAGGCTTATAAGCTCAGAATCAGTGCAGCAGTTTCAGTGTTACAAGTTCTGGCTCTTTCATCTCAATTTTATGGCCCTGAAGATGTGGCATCTAGGAAAAAAATTAGGACGTACATTCCCAAAGAAGGGTTGGGAAGTGTATAAGTATTATTTCTTATTTCATTTGTTTATAGAGTAGAAGTTAAGGTAGAGGATAACTGACCTGCCTAGGGCATGATGGCAGTTATATCGCGGAACTGTGAAATACAATCACATATCCGAATGCTTCTCTTGCGCCTCAATGAGGCTGGGCTTTGCTGCTGACTGTATGCGTGTTTAATGACCACAAAATAAAAAGCTTATATAAAAGCACTGCTGTACCAATTGGATTCGGTCCTGCCATTCTCAAATATTTAAGTCTGTTCCAATGAAGTGATGTCTGTGTGCAGAAGTGGCTTTTAACTTGTAAGAAAAGGTAGTTCAATTATATGGCCCGCTATTTCTTGCTTATGTGCCATTTTTCCATACGTGCATGAATGAATGAAATTAGGCCTATATAAAAGAAATACAAGAACCTTGCTTTGAGCTATGAATAGCAGATGGAACGGCGTTAGAGTTGACACACTTGACTCTTTCAGCCTTCTGCACAATATGCACTCTCATTTGATTGCTTCGTAATATAACTTTAACAGGTCTGTAGGGTTGTCAAGACAATAGAAGCCGTAAGAAACTTGGATGGCTGGAGCTTGAGAGTCGTTAGAAAATATTCCTGTGCTGAGAGCATTGAAAACATGATGAAGTTCAGCTTCAAAATTTTAAAGGGTATTTAAATGATAGAAATGGTGAATTTTCACTTTGTGTTTTATAGCATTTTTTCATTTAAACATATTAAAATGCATGCCAAAATGTATTCTGATTAAGGTTGTAATGACTCTCATGGTATCTTTTTTGGGAAGATCCACCTGTGCTTCAATAGGAGTCTTTCCTCAATTCCTACTTGAATTGCTTGGGTTTAGCTAGTAGATATAAAATTTTGCTTTGCTGCCAGCGCTCTGGATTGAGTTGTGTGGAAATTCTACTCGTTGTCCTCTGTGAAAACAAGACAACTCCCCCCTCCAAGCCTCAATCCAGCTCAGAAGCTGCTGGTTTCCTGTCCGGAACGCCAGGGATGTACTCTAAGGTGCTCAGGATGCCTTTCTGGATTAACGTTGTGATGCTGAATTTGGATACTGGGATATGTTGATGTCTATTTTCATTTCCTTAAAGACTTTATTATCGTGTGGAAGCTATACACAAGCTTCTCGGGCCTTCATAAAACATGTATATGGTTGTGATAACCAAAACGTTGATAAGACTGCTGTTTTGGTTGGGTGTTGTTTTCATACTTGATCCTTCTGTGAAAAGTATTCTCTCAGAAAACATTAAAGGGAACAGGGAAAGAGATGAGCATAACAAGCCATAGAATTATATGGAAAAATTGGAATGTTTTTTTAGTTACATATATAGCGTTGGGTTTTTTCCTGGCAGTCATCAGATCCCTTTGTATTAAAAAGCTTGACAGATGCAATAACAGTTTCCTTGCTTCACCTACTTCGTTTTTATAGCTTCCAAAAATTCAGTTTCACTGCTCTTTATAAACTGGCACCGCAACCCAGTGTTTAAAGTCTCTTAATAGAAGACCATATGAAAGCTACCGCAACCTTTTGTCCGGTCGTGCATTCCTACTAACAACTAATGCACTTTAGCCTGCTCGTTGCTTTTAGTGTTTTGCCAGTGGGATTTACAGAGGTTTTTCTTTAGCTTTTCTTTCTTCACTTCTAGAAAAAGATGTTTTCAGATCTAACTATTTTTAGACCTGAAGGTGCCCCTGGCATTGCCAAATGTGTTGGGTTTTTTTTTAATATCGAAGTAAAAAGTAGCATAAAGCTAGGGAAGTGATGGACTGAAAAGTCGCTAACATTTCAGACTTCAGATTCGGGTTCAGACAATAGAGATCTCTGCAGCTTGAGTAAGAGGAAACAGTTTGTAGCTGTTTTTACTGCATTAAATTTATCGTATTGTTTTTAAAAAAATGTGTTGTTTGGTGTTTCTCTGCTTTATTCTGGATTCATTTTGAAGAAATGAGAATACTGCTTGGCCTGTCTTGCAGGGAAATTAATGGTTCTCTTTTGAAAAATGTATACAGTGCCCTTGAGTGAATATTAAGTGTCAGATCTATGCCACAGTTGCACTGAAGGGCTGGGAAGAGAGAGCTTACTATCACTTTATGTGGCTCTGCCACCCTCTGAAGTAGGAGTGATTTCTAGGAATTACACCTATTATTTCAGTATTTTCCCTTCCTGACCACCACCTATTTTCCTGTTCTCCACAGTTAGTCCTTCTGCGGGAACTGCTCATGCTGCTGCTTACCCAGTGGTGTGAACTGCACGGGTACGCACAGATATGCACATTTCTGAACCCCGTATTTCAAGTCCCCAGTAGTATTAATTATCAGCATAAACACAAGTGTAAAAGGCTATAAGTATCAAACTTATGGCATTTAAAATAGCCCTGCCTAGAAAATATCCTTCTTGGAAAAGCAGATGGCCTTTCAGAGCAAAGAATCCTAATCTTGCTTCCAAGTGTGTCCTGTGTTGGGGATCTATTTCAGGTCTGCAAAACATGAGTCCTTAGATCCTGGAAGTGTAATCTATTATAAACTATGACAGTGCTGCCCTTTAAAAATGTGTTTTAAAAGATATGTACAAGTCTAGGAGTAATTTGCAAGTGAAGTACATGTTCCCTTTGGGATGTCGTAATTATTTTGGAGACTTAATTTGTCATGTATTCCCTGCTGACTTCTTGAAATATTAGTTTGCTTTCTTGAGTTTTCTCTGAAGTGCAAGGGCAAATTCGGATATTTGATCCTCTGGCTATAGCTGCTGTTGATATGACAAATAGGTCAATTTCTGTTTCTAATCATGCTGATAATGTAGTATTCAAATCCTTGATGACAAACAAACAGATCCGTACATCGTGGAAGAAAATAAGTCTCTTCAAAAAAAGCAGGATGTTTATGTGAAATTTTTCAGTCATTATACTTTGAAATGTAACATTTATCTTGGCATTCAGTTTCATTCTGTACTCTTGAAGGCCCCTCTCTCATTTATTACTGTTAGCATACCAGAACAAATGTCTTTCAGATGTGAAAAATCAATCATCTCAAAAATGTCTCCAGTAGTTATTTGGGTGGATTAATGCAAGGTGTTGGGAGAGTAAGGATGAAATGAAATGTCATAATTGAGCAGCACAAGTCACCAGAGAAATAATAGTCAATTGATCATGGTTCCAGCTTGAGAAGCTTTTTAAAAACCAAAACAGGAAAATAAAAAACCTCGCCAAAAGAGCATAAGGAAGAAACTCAGATAGTGATATATGATACGTTAGATGCTGGAATGAGCACACACTTTGTTAGTTAAGTTCACTGAATGCAGCATGCAGTTCTTTACTTTTCAGATTTTCAGTTGTTGGCACTGAATATGTTTTCACAGCTACTTCATAGTCATCTGGAAAATAGAAAAAGTAGGCCAGTACTTACTCTGGAGTGTCTAATGCTTGGGTGTCAAGTCCAAAATCTTTCTCATCAAGTCTACACGGCCTAGGCACCTGTAAGGGAAAAGATGAGTAATGATGTTCTGTCTTGTCAAATGAGAGTTGCAGAGAAATAATAACTTTTTTTTTTAACAGTTTAAATCAGTTGTCTGAAAACGCTGTAAGTTTTAGCTGATTTGAGGTAGGATAAATGCTGTCTGTGTAGCTGAGGGGAGGTTGTCCTGATAACAAATTGTAACAAATCTGTTTTTTCCCCCTGTAAAATGCTAAAGAATAACTCTTGTGAATAAGAGATGACCCACATGTACGCTATTCTCTGCATAGTCAACTGAAATTAGGGAAAACACATTGCTAATTCCTGCCATGTTCTGACTGTTGTCTTGAGTGACTGAAGCTTCCATGAGGGGGAGGAGGAGGAGTGTCATTAATATATTATTAATAGAATGATGTATTATTAATATAGCATATTTTGAAAGCAGAGGAACATTTTATTATACAAACATAACCTCTTCCCCCAGTATTCCGATGGTCTTAATTTAGCATGTAGATGACTTTCCCCTTGCAGCATACAAATAAACTTGCAGAAATGAGAGATGTGTACCTGTTTTAGGGTTTCTGCTGCGTCTTCTGTGAAGGAATGTCTCTGGTTTTCTAGTATGTGCGGATCAAACACTGAAGCTAATTTGGGGAGAAGAAATATTTTTGAAAGCTAAATGGGTTTGCTTGGGGGAGGTTAAGTGCTAGTAATGCTTGGAAACCTTTAGATTTCAGGGCCAGAAAATACACGATGGTCTTGTAATACATAAGGCTCCACTGCAATATGTCCATTACAGTGAATCTTGGAGACCCACGAGGAGGATGTTTTGGTTGTGGTGGTTTGTTTTTTAAAAATAATTTATTATAGCCCATGACATGGGTTAGCTTAATTTGCATTGTAATGAGCAATTCCTTTTCCAGAAAGCGTCAGTGAGGGTAAAGTGTCTGTATGCAAAGTACCCACAGGTCATATTCTCTGAAATCTGAATGCTTTTGTGGAAATTGGGAAACTAATTATTAAATGCCAGTTGTCATTGCTGCAAACTCTTAAGACTGCAAGAGAAACAAGATTCTAATAGAAAACACAAAGAAGGACATGACAGATGTTTCACACTTAACCCTGAGTTGAAAGGGAGTAGGGGAAAAAAAAGCATTGTTTGATAGTGTTTTGACATTAATTCATGGAATTGAGTTATGTCCTGTGATGTGTTTTAGTGCAGATGCAAAAGAAGGTATTGAGAGGGGAAAAAAAGGCATGCTGCAAGGCCGGGGGAAAATAGAAATGTTGATTTGGGATCTTGGTGTTTATGTACCTTTTCTCAACCCAAGTTTCGCAGACCTCTAATAACTGTTCTGGGGGTGGACATTTGGGTCAAAATTCGATGTTTGTCCAGGCCAATAAGACAGTGTTTTGTTGGTGATTACACTGCCAATATTCTGCTTATAATATTCCCCATATTAACTTGAATGGGGAAAAACTTTGGAGTTTAGCGGTATCTAAGCTATTTAAGGTCAGGGATATAAATGAAACTTTTTAAAGTTCCAGGGCTCCTTCCTCATTTTGCCGTGCATATTCAGGGAGAAACCCTGGTCCCACTGAGTTAAATGGCAAAATTCATGTCAAGTCTGAAGTCAGAATTTCATCCTCATTTTTTTCATTTTCTTTTTTTTTTTTTTTTGTATCCTTTGACAGCCATAGGAAACTAGGCTGTAAATACAGTGTATCTTAAAACTCTTGCAAAAGATTTTACTGTTCAGGCTTGCCTTGATGATAAGTGATTAAATTAACTAAGATGTGCAAGTTTGCTAAATGGTGATTTTTCTCCTTCATTGTCCTCAATTCACTTGAATGTGGATGTTTAACTGTGATATCCCTGATCTGACTCTGAGATCTGCATTCATTTGGGAACCTCCTCAAAAAGAGAGCACCAAGTGGTCTGTATGTAAATTCTGTGTATTAATTTGGATTCAGCATTGTCCTGCCAGCATGCCTAAGCACAGCAGTCCTGTGCAGCTATACATCACACTTGAAAGTATCTCCTTCAAGGTGAACTGTAGCTTCTGTTTATGAAAAAACGTTTGTAAATTAGCAAAGATGAAACAATAAAATTCAAAACCACTAACAAATTAAATAGTTTTGTTTAGATGGTAAGTAATTCAGCATGGATCATTAAAATTAATTAGAACTGTGTGCTTATTTTGAAGCTGTAAGAATTCAAAGCAGATGGGATTTTGAAGGAAAGGATAATCACCCTTTCTGTATCTTTCAAGAGTTTTAAAAATAACTAAGTGACTTGAATAACACTCAGTCCAGTAAGGTTCCTTCAGCTGCTATGCTAATATGATGGTGTTGCATTTCCCTTCTGTATAGCATCCCTTTAGATGCTTCACTGAGTTTTTTTCTAAGTCGAAGTTAAAGGGCAAAGCTTTTGAAAATATTAATCTCCCAATTAATAAACATAGTATATTTGAAGTTTATCAGGAGACTTCAATTAGAGAGTGCTCACTCTTATGGGAGGAAACCATGGCATGTGAGCTGGAGTGATGATTTAAGCTGTTTAATAAGTGACTAAAAATATAAGGATATTAAGATGCATTGCTTTGTGCCTTAGTTGGATTTGGTGCAAACTTGTGCTTTCAGTATGCCATTGCCAAGCCTGGCTCAGGAAGATGAAGTTGTAAGGTTGGATGAAGGCCAACGTGAAAATTGTACAGGTGCTTAGTAAGCGAAGAAGAGCAATAAAGAGCATCATTGAGAATACCCACTTAATTGTTTTACATGTTGGCATTCCTATTGCCCCCACTTCCAAATGGCCATTCTGTGATTTTCAGATGTTTTTTTGTCTGGCAAAGGGCACTGAGATTTTGTTCTTGGTATGTTAGCGAAGCTTGATATCTGTTAATGAGTCTCAGAGGTAGCATGGGTGTCTGTGGGAGCATGAAGGTCCAGATGAAGAACGTCTGGTCATCCCACAGCCAGGCAATGACTGGGAAGTAGTGTGGTCATACTGGAGTATCTTCAGTGGGCTGTATGTCTAAGGAGGCCTTTGGTTTGAACCTGGGTCCAATTTGGACTTAGTCCACCAATTTTTCCATTTAGTGGTGTCCTAGTTTATTTGCAGAACATTCTTATACTTTCATAATTTTGAATTTTAAATATTGAGACAATAGAAATAAAAATTCCTGTTTATACATACGCCTCAGCAGTTAACGTCTCTGTAGTCTCTGGCCTTTCTAAACAAATAGCCTATGGTCAAGTGGTTTTTGGGTGAGCCAAACTCCTTATTAGAAACCTGGATATTTGAAGCTCATATAGTATTTTCACTGCCCTGCTCAGTCTTATCTCAGTGACTGTAAAGGATCCTGTGCCGTAGGCTGCTGAGGATACGAGCTGTCCTTACATGGGTACCCACGCGCGTCCCACAGGATGGGAGATCATAAACTAAAACTTTAAAGGTAAATCAATAGCTCCTATAATCTATTAATTGATACCACGTAAGTTTAAAGGGAGCAATCTGTGAGTTAGCTAGCCAAATATTATTGGGGAGCACTGGGAAGAACAGTTTGAAAATAAAATGGCTTTTACAAATGAAGCAGCAGGCTAGCCCAGGCTGTTTCTCTTTCAGTGTGCATGTTCTTTTTTTCTGGGAGGTGGGAGGCAGAAATCTAAATTCTTCTGTTTTAAATAATATACGCAGTTAGGACTCCTTTAGTATGTGTGTTGAGAAATAAGTCTGCCAAAACCAAGTTCAACTTTAATATAGCTTTTTCTAAAAGTAGAATTAAGGTACTTCACTCAAACTGTAGGCTCTTTAATTTACAGTACTCGGAACCTCAGCTGTCAGTTCACGCTGTGGAATTTTACTGGAACTTAGGCCTACTTAGGGTTGGTATTTACCAATTCTGAAACACTTGTAAGATGTAAAAAAGGGCTTTGAATTCCTTGTGATTTTTGAGGGTCTGTGCTTGGCATAGCATCTTTTGGGTAGATATTGGACCAATACCACCTTTCCTTATTGCTTTATGGGGCTACATAGGGTAAGCATGCCGGAGTATTGGTTTTGATAGCCCAAATTCTCTTTCTGTGAGAAGGGTTGAAAGATCTAGTACAGTTGGATTGTACACACTGGTAGGAGTCAAGGGTTGGGCACAGCTTGTTCCCTGTTGATCTTTGGTGAATGTATATCCTTGTGCATAAAACCTGCTCGGTATTTTCCTTGATTACCTGGATGATGGAATGGAGCGTGTGCTTATTAAATCTGCAAGTGTTTCAGGCTGGACCGTGAGCACACTGAAAGACAGGAGTAGCATTCAAAGTCATCTTAAATTAGGGAAACAACCCCCAAAATTTGGATGACGTTCAGCGTGGATGGGTGTTGTGCTACCAGCTTTAACTAGCAGAAATCAGCCACCCAAATTTTAGATAGGCAGGAGGGCTACAGGCAGGAATCTTGGGATTATAGCAGATCACAAACTGTTGAGGAGTCAATGAGATCCAGTTATTACAAAAAAGACACCTGATTTGAAGGTACAAAGAGGGTAATGGCCTGCCAGAGGTAGCAAGCAGTTCTCCCAAACTCTCTTCAGCTTTGGCAAAGTCTCAGCTTAGCAGGCTGTGCCGGTTTGGAAAGAGAATAATAACCATTTGAAGAAAACCTAAAGGAGACTGATTGGAGGTCTAGGAAACGTGACTCCACTAGGTATGAACAGGAGGTGTTAAGACTGAAGATAATAATAAATGAGATGTAATAATTTTTAAAATATGTAGTCTTACAGTAAAGAAAAAGGGAATTATCCATGAACAAGATAAGCAGCAACAGGGTAAAAGCTAGAAAGTTAAAGCCCAGGAAAAACTGCCTGTTTATAAAAAGAGCACACTAGTGGAATAAAGCAACATGGGAAGATGGTGGAGTTTCCATCTTTGGAAACCTTTAAGAACAGTTAGAAAAACATCTTGTTTAGTTGATCTTTTAAAGCTAGAAGATAACTTCCCAAAGTCCTTGGCAGCCCTGCTCCAGGCTGGGTGGTACATGCTGCCTCTGCCTTGTGCAAATGGGATTTATGCATTGGCAAACACCTGGGAACGTGAGCAAAGGGCTGGATTTAGGCTTGCTAAGAGTCTGTGTGTTTAGTCACTTTGCAGGTTAGAAGCAGGAGAAATGTAAGTGCTTACATCTTTTTTAAGTGGTAACAGCTTTTAGCACAGCTAAAGGAGGTTTTTCGTACCTTCGTAGGAGAGTCTGCTGCTGCTAGGCGTCCTGAGGAGCTACAAAACTGTCACGTGCAAATGCAGATTAAATTATGAAAAACTGGCTTTTGAAATATTTGTTAATTGGCACCAAGAATGTGTAGTAAAGAAGTGCTGACAGAAGAAATTTAATAGTCTCACCTATAGGTGAGCTCCTGATGGGCTCCCTATGGTCAGTCAGGTATTCCAAAGATAGCTTGAAATGGATTGAGGCTTTATTTCATTGAAGAATATGAGATGAAGTTCATTACAAATACAGCAAGTGAGAAGGTCAGACACCTTGCTGCTTCACTGAAGAGTCTGATTAATCAACTGTTGATCTATAGTGAGAGAAACAATGTAATTAGAAAAATGGATTAACTGTAAGTAAGCTTAAATCACACAGTTTAAAAGATTGTGTAGCAGGAAATCCTCTCTTGCAAATTAAAATAAAAATAAATTTGGGTTTGAGAGCAGGTTATTTTTCCCTTTAGAGTTGAAGCCTGGCTATGTAAAAATGAAAAAAGAGCGTATGGGTTAGCGAAGTGAGGTGACAACCGTGTCACCATTCCAGACTTCTGCCGTATGGATGTTCCTGCGCTGGCAGGAAGGTGAGTAGGCTGTGTCAGTGTAATGCATCTTCACAATACTGCATCCATTATTCTGGAGAGAAAGACAAAACCATTTCTGGTGGAGGGGGAAAAAAAAAAAAACCTTAAAAAGACCCAACCCAGCAGCAAAATACCTTGTAGCCCAAACCAACAACCAGCAGCACAGAAAAATGCAGTGCTGCCTGGGATCCAGAATGGCTTTGTGTGCCCGTAGGTGCTGTGTGTCTGGGGAGCAGGAATAATGCTGCGCTGGGGAGGCCAGGGAACAGCTTAATTGCTGTTCTCTTGGGCCTGGGAAACGTGCAATTTGAGGTTACAGTTTGAGACTCCACGTTGCTATAAATGTGGAAGGGAATGTAATATGAATAGCGTGAGAGGGCAACTATAAATGAGTCTTTTCTTACATGTTCTTTACCTCGCTATAAAGCATCTCAGCTCCCTCGCCAGCAGAGAAAAGAAGTGGCTCTTTCCTCTGCCTTCTCCTCACTTCTTTTTTTTTTTTTTTAATTTTTATTTCTTTGCCCTGTTTAGCTTGAAGCTCGCTGGGTTTAGGAAGGCAGATGGGTGTCTCTTACTGAAAGAGAGAAAAGCTTTCCTTTATTTGCCTCTTCTGAATAGGAACTTGTGGACATAAATGCTATCCTACCTGACTGGGAAACAACATGGTGCTTTCCCTGCTCGCCGACCCCGCGGTGATCTGGCGTGTTGTGTGCCGAGCCCTTCCCTGAGGAAGGCTGCCATTATGGAGGGAGCAGCCCAGCTGTGGCAGATTTTATTAAAGAGTCACAGGTGCGGCAGTTAAAGCAGCCAGCGGGAACCCAAGCACTAATTTTGCTATATGAAAGACCTGAAGGAATAGCTTGCAAGGCATTTAAGCTAAAAGCTGTAGGAGGCTCAATTGGCTGTCTCTCCGTCTCCGGGCTCGACCTGTGTTTTGGTAGCGCTCAGTATTTTTGGAAGCTTAGCCCAAGTTTGTTTCTGTTGTCAATAAATGTTTAATTTTATCCATTTTGCATTTGATATGCATCATCTCTCCCAAGCCTAACCTACCCACTCAACCAGTGACAACGTCCAAACCTTTTAGCGTGTTGCTTTCTCAGTTATCAGCACAGAAGTAGCTGAGGTCTGCAAAGCCTTTCTGGTTACTAACGTGTGACTGAGCTCTCTTTGTGTCTTGCAGAATTTTTTTTTGTTGTTGTTTCTGCTGGTCATTTGTTCCCAACTATCTTCCAGCAGGAGCTTTGTTTTATGTGCTGGTGGCGGGACATCTTCCTCACAGCCTGGTTCCTCATATGCTTCACTTATCTCACCGCTTTCCCAGACTCTCTTGCCCTTTTCTTTCTTTGCCTTGCAGCGACCTCCTCGTCT